>VZTJ01004015.1:900898-1382931 GCA_013397795.1 Orthonyx spaldingii | reverse complement strand
GCGGCGGCGCGCGGCGGCGGCCATGTCGGAGCTGGCTCGGGAGGAGCTGTCGGCGCTCGCCGCCATCTACTGCGAGCCGGGCGCCTGTGAGGTGCTGGCGGCCTCAGGTGACGCGGCCGGGCTCTCTGTCCCCAGCCCGGGCTCTCCCGCGGCGCCCCGCGGCGCCCCGGCCCGGCAGAGCCCCGGGAGGAATTGCTCCGGGATGGCTCACGGCGGGGCTCAGACCCCGGGGCAGCGCGGGCTCTGTCGCTCGCTGCTGTCGCTTGTCGCGTGTCCGTGCCCCGCCGGGTGTCTGTGCTGCCGGCCTCCCTCGGGGCACGGAGCGCAGCGGGCCCTGCTCGGTTAGTTAGGGACCTTCTCAGTGCCCTGCAGCGCTGGGAACGGGCTGGCTGCTCTCTAGGTAAACAAGCAGGTGAATCTTGTCAAGACCAGGTATTTATCCGGTAGTGCTGAGTAGGGGCACAGCTGTTGCAGTACATGAGAAGCGTTGGGTCATCTCTGTATTTTTCTGGGGCAAGTTGACAACCTGGGCACTGTGACGTGCCAGATGTTGTCCTGCTCCAGCAAGGTGTGTACGGCTGTAGGTTTTACAGGGTACAGAGGGTGATGTGTCATATCTGCTGTGGGTGGAATGATCAGGTTTGTAGTACTTGCTCCCATCAGCTGCTGGATGCTGTAGGCAAGGAATGCAGCAAGTGTGGACACCTGCATGGTTTCTGCACCAGCCATGGTGGCCACTGATCAGAACGTAGTATTAAGAGATGGCTTTTATCAGTCTATGCTGTACGGTGCTGTGAAGATGCCTCTTCAGCGGGGGAGAATAAATCTCAGTAGTTCCAGTGTACAATAGCAGCTGCTGTCAAGCTTAAATGTCAGGTGGGATATGCAAGTGTTGGTGTCTGTTCAGATCCAGACCCTTAGTAAATTTTGCTTAGTGCTTACTACAGATGTGACAACTCTTAGATATTTGTTGGAGAGAGATACACATGCCCGTATACACACAACATATGCCTGTGTTATGTATCAGAGGTCCGCGGTGTCCTGG
Organism: Orthonyx spaldingii; assembly: GCA_013397795.1. Classification (NCBI taxonomy): domain Eukaryota; kingdom Metazoa; phylum Chordata; class Aves; order Passeriformes; family Orthonychidae; genus Orthonyx; species Orthonyx spaldingii. Next base: position 1,381,886 of record VZTJ01004015.1, on the reverse strand, counting down.
GAGCTATTGCAGAGTGCTGCCCAGCTCCTCAGCACAGTGATGGACAGGGAGCAGCTTCCTGTTGCTTGGACTGAAGTGAAGTCCTGGGGAATACGGCTAAAGATGGATGTAGTAGCCTGCTGTCAGATTTTGTCTGCACATCCCTAAAGAACTGGGATTGATAAGGAAAGACTTTTTTACTGTGAGGGTGACTGAGTGCTGGAGGTTGCCAAGAGAGCTTGTGGAGTCTCCCTCATTGGAGATATTAAAAATATATGGATATTGTCCTGGGCAGTTGTCTTGCTGTAGGTGACTGTGGGGAGAGGTTGGATGAAGACATCAGTGTCTACAAGCACAATTAACCACAGTAATCTAAAACTAGAATTTTGTATCTAGATACACGACACACCTCCTGCTCCAGTGCAGGCATGTAATTCTGCCATCTTATTTTTTTTAATTAGTATTCAGGGTTGTATTTTTAAAATATGATTGATGAAATGTTTCAACTGAGCTTTATTTTTAAGTGAAAAAGTTCAAGAATGTTATTTTGGGCATACTTTGAAAAAGCAGTATCCAGGCTTATCAAATGTTAATTTTAAAAAACGTGAGCATATCTGAACATTGCATATACACGTCTGTTCCTCCAAATCTGTTGAGAAATATTGGCACATTCTTCTCTGTGCTTCATGTATGGAAAAATGATTTTGTGTTTCTAAGTTGCCAGAATGTAAAAGGTTTAGAAACTTTCCTGGACATAAAGTGAGGTGCTACAAGTGCACAATGGGAACAGGCTATGTTATTTACATTGATGTTATGTGATCTTGGAGGGCCTTTAACCAGGCTGTGTTCATGATATGTTAGGATCAGGTATATTTGTTTGATTTACATAGTTTTTTGCTGGAATTGGAAAGATTCTTTACAACAATGATTATTAGTATTTTTTTTACTCTTGTAATTTACTTATTGGAGCTGCAGAATCCTCTAGTCTGTATACAATTAACTTTTGTTTCAGTCATTATCTTACATTTACTTTATCTCTTCAAACCATGTAAATTGTCATTGACAAATAGTGCACACACATAACTTCCAGGAAGACTGTTATGTTATGCAGTCTCTTAGACATTAAGAGTAATTTGTGTGTAGATCCATGGGATCAAAAAGGAGGCCATTGGGGATTCATGGTTTTGAGGAATGTAAGAGAATGCTTTTACAGGTCTCTTGGTGTGGTAAAAACTTTGGCTTTTTGGAATTCAACAATGAAGTATTCAGAATGTAAAATGTGTTTTTATCAAAACCAATGTGTGGATGAATTTAAATAAACTAATTACAGCCTATCTTTTTTACCTTACATATCTGTTTGCAAAGATTAGTGTTACAGATAGAAATCCATAATTTAATTGTTAATCTCTTCTCTTTTGGTCTGTTCACCAAGCTTGCTATAAAAATATATTTAGATATTCTAAGCTTGTACGTTAGTAGGTGCCATTTTCTGAATTTAAAAATAGACTGCATGTGTTGCATAAAATGCCTTTGGGCAGGAGAAGAGGGGGATATCTGTCTGGTTGACATGGAACAGAAGAAAAAATCTGAAGTATGCTAGAGCTAAATATACTGATAAGCATGCAGCTATGGGGGGAAATGAGTTAAAATGTATTGAGTTTATAGTCTGATTAGCACATTAAATGCCAGCAGAACAGTCATACCCAATGTTTTATTTCAGAAATAATCACTGTGTTGCTGTGAAGACAACTCGGCCCTTGTAGCATGTGCAAACAAAGGAAATATTTCTTTGGAGCCAGGTTGCGCAGGGCGCCGGTGGTTTGCTCTTTGTTCTGCCAGTGTCTGCAGCGCTGGTGCAGAAAATGGACGCTGTAAGGTTTAAATAAACTTCACATGCTGTAGCCCTGCAAAGGTTTTGAACTGATTCTTCTTTTTAAAAGTAAGTCTGAAGCAGATGTAAATGAGCATGGCTGAGCTTTTCCCAATGGCTCAGGGTGATACACCTTGGGATGCAAGGCTGTTCTGCTTCCTTCTGATTAGTTCATCACAAGGAAAGGTGTGAGATTTTTGCAGGCTTACGAGTAAGATCACTGCAGCAGGAGGCCCTTGTCGAAGGGGCAGGGTTGGCCTGTTTATCCCTCTGTTACTTCTGAGTTGGTGAGATCTGTTGTGACAAGCTAGTGAAAAAATCCTAGGAGGATTATCAGAAAGGTAATGTGTTTTTCTGTCACTGTAATTAAACTGATGATAGACTAGTATTTCAACTTATAGAGGCTGTGCATTTTAAAATCTCTTGGCAACGTAGTTTAAAATAAAGTGATTCACAGGCAGGAGCACAATAATACTCGTCCAGTTCAGCCAGATGCCAGCTGGCTGTGTACCTGGTGGGGCTGCCCTGAGGAGGGGCAGCTGAGGGCCGTGGGGCAGCAGCACTGTGTCTGGTGCAATGTGTGTGTGTGTGTGTGCAGACAGCTCTGTGGTGGCCAGAATGGTGCTGGGGGCCTCAGGAAATGCAGGGCAGGGTTTTCTGCCTGGGCCTGTGATTATGTGTGCTGAGCCCGGCGGAATGGCAGAGTTGCTGCCACTGCTGGGGCCCAGGAAGAAACATTTGTCAGGGCAGCAGGAGACAGAGCTTGGAATGGGAAGGCTTGAGGTCCTCCTCCGTAGCTATGGACCACGTGCAAGGCTCTCTTCCAACACTGGTGTATTTCTGAGGAATATGATTGCCTTAAAAGTAGACTGGAACCTCTTATACGGTCTTGGAGGATTGAAGACAAACTCCTGTTGGCAGGAAATGACACTTCTGACATGTGGTGCCTATTGGCATGGTTGGGTGTGATTTCATTGAATTATCTTGATTTGCATCTACTGGATTTGACTCTTAGGTAGTGATGGTTTGTAGATGTTTGGAGGCTTCTTTATAGTACTGCGAGAATTTGATTATTTGGTTTAGAGGGTTTGCTGATTTTATTTTGTGACTTCTCTGACCTTGAGAGTTCTTTGTAAGACCCAGGAAGGAGGTTTGGAAACAAGCCCTTAGATAAGCTCTCTGAAATACTTCTGTCTGTCCAAGTGACTTTTAGGTTCTTTTACTTTTTTAGTAGGTTTGAAATATAAAATCATAGAGGGCACTGTGAGAGGTTGGTTAGAGGCATCAGCAATACTAATCAAACATAATTCAACTGGCTGTCGTGTAAAGGAGGGGAAGGTAAGGCGGGGGGGAAGAGCGCAAGTCACTTCAAAAGACCTGCTCTGAAACTCAGCTCTGCTCTAATCTGCCTTTCAAATCTGGCTTCTCCTGCCCTCATAGAGTGAATCAACGTGACATTTTAGCAATTTTTGAAAGAAAAGGGGTGAAGTGTTTAGAATGCATCAAAGGGGTGAAGCAGAGAACATCTGAAGAAGATCATCTTTTATCTGATTGATACCCTCTTACTTCATGGCAGAGGAGCTAAAGTAGGTTAGGTCTTTGTCCCTGCTTTTCACTTTGTCAAGTTTTGTATTGTTTTTGTGCGAAACTTTTAGTTTAAAAGGTTTTATTTCATGAATTACTGTACATAACTTTCATATTAAGCATCTTTGATTATGTGATTTATCAGGATGATACGGTCTTTAGCCTTTTCTGCTGCATACTGTGTGTATCCTTTTCACTCTGAAAATAATTCTGTTCTCAAGTAGACCTGCAACAGATTTTGAGCAGATATGAAGATGTATAAACATACATTAATATGAGTACATGCATATTTATGTATGTAGTATCTAAGGTCAGGCGTCCAACAGAGATGTTTTCCTTATGTTAGTCCAACTGTTGTAGAGGAGTTGGCAGAAAAGATTTAAGTGTATTTTCTCTGGAAGTTGTAGGGGACAAGGAATCTTACTTTTTTCTTTCCAAGTCTTTGCTTAGTGTGGAACTGCATTTGAATGATTGTCTTAAAAAATACCCAGTGGAAGTCTGTTTGCCTTGCATTATTATTGATGTTTGAAGTCTTACAGATTTCTTTAGGAAAACTTAGGGCAGTGCTGAGTCCATCCAGAAAAGTCTCTATTTTCAGTTGTCCTTGCTTTTGCTATTGAGCTGTAGAAGCTGAGCTATGTGTTTGAGAGAGACAATTCTTTATTACTGGCTTGTCTAGACTTTGAGAGAGCCAAAAGGTGTGAATGGTTTTTAGAATGTGTTAATAACTTTCCTTCTACTATGTTATAGAAGTGTTTCATTTCAGGATTCCCTGCAGGTATAGCTTGAGCCATTGGTTGCAAGCCCCCACCCTGCAAAAAAAAATCACCCCCTCTTATTTTATTGGAAATGGGAGTTTTTTGAGTTGAATTGTTAAAAAAAATAACATGATTTAATTATATATATATGTATTTCAACTTCAAGCAAACTATTAATGTTTTTTTTTTTTATATTTTCCAGAGACACATGGAATCTCATTTAGAATTCAAATCAGTGTGAAAGAACTGCTGGATACAGATATACTTTTAAATCTGTTATTTCATTTACCAGTCAATTACCCATCAACTCTACCAGATATTTCTGTTAACTCAGACCAGCTTACAAGGGCCCAATGTATGGATGTGAAAGATAAATTACTTGAACAAGCAAAGAAGCATCTTTCTGAACCCATGGTACATGACCTGATTCTTTGGGTACAACAGCATCTTAAAGATGTTGTTAAGCAATCAGCAACAGTTTGCAATAAAAAAACCACTTTGTCAGAAGGAACAGAAGATGGTATCTGGATGCTCCTTTTGCATTTAGATCACATGAGAGCAAAGGCAAAATATGTGAAAACTGTGGAAAAATGGGCTTCAAATCTAAGGCTGACTGGAAGACTGATGTTCATGAGCAAGATAATATTGATTCTTCTTCAGGGTGACAGGAGCAGCATTAAGGTGCAGGAACAATGAATGTTGACTAGTTCTATCGATTTACTACTGAAACCTCTGTGTCTGAATATTTTGTGTGTGTTTTTCTAAGATTAACAATTTTGGAAGCAAATTGATCATTATGAGAGTAGGAAGGTTCAGCAACTTTATTCTGTGTTTGAGAAAAAGAAGGTATTCTCTTCTGTCTACAGTGATACCTGTAGACCTGTGGCCTGTATTGCTTTGCTTCCCACTGTAATTATACCCCTTATCACTTTGTTTCCTGACCTTAATATGCCTAGATTCAGTTTCCTTTATTTCCCAAATGCCCCAGAAAGTGGAAAAATTTTTGGTGAGAAATTAATAACAGATGTATTTCTAACTCATTGCTGTCTCTTTCCTAGACTTAAAACCACATGGTGCTTCTAGTGCATGCCTGAGCTTAGAAATTCTTGTCTGTACTTATGAACTCACACTGCATTAGGTGGATGTTTCTGGTGGTGTTGGGGGAGAATGTTTTGGCTTTTCTAACTCATGTTCTCTTAATCAGTTAGGCCTGCACTTAAAACTGAGTAGTAGAAGCAGTCATGCACTTTTTGGGATGGGCACTTTTGAAGTTTGCTATGTTCTGAAGAAAAGTTTTGAATGAGCTTTTTTTGTGTTTTACTAAACTTTGAAAATACTAGGTGGCATTTAATATTTTGGGATTTTTTTTTTGTCATTTAGGAGTACTTGATTCTTCAGAAAACTTCCAAGGTAGATGTGGACTCAAGCAGAAAGAAATGCAAAGAGAAAATGATGAGTGTACTGTGTGAGACTGAAGTACAGTCACAGCATAAAAGGTATAATTTAGTACTGTTGTGGATAGAAAAGTAACAGAATCGATAATTACATTCTGACAAATCCAGGCATATTCATGAGTTTCTCTTTTACAATGTAGGTTTCAGACATTTGAAGTCAAAGAATATTCAGCACTGGAGGAGCTACAAAAGGAATTTGAAACTGCAGGACTTACAACTCTTTTCTCTGAGTTTGTGCCTCCTCTCTTAAAATAAAACACTGGACCTTTGACCAAAGCACTGGTTGACTACAGATGCTGATGGAAGATAAACGGACTAATGTGGCAAACAATGTTGAAGCTTTTCTGCAAAAAATACCAGTAGTAGTCATCCTTTTGCAAGAAGAAGGCAATTCATACATTAAAAACTGATAATTTTTTTGACATTTATGTATTAATAACTTTTTCCAAGCAGTGTCATGTTGATTGTGATAATTGGCAAGCATGAGGGATTGAGACGGAATAATGTTAAAAAAATAGTCTTCTAGTCAGACTCTGTTTTGCAGTCCCTATTTTTCAATGTTTTGTTTCTTCTCTCTCTTGGTAGAGTTTGTTGATAATGGCCTTCAAGAAAGCATGATTAATTTTGCTTTGGAAGATTATATAAAGATATATCTATAAAAAACCATAGCAAACACAGATTTAAATATGTGAGGACAGCGTATGCTTAATATCCCTTAGGAGTTCATCTGCTAATTTTTCATTCGCCATTTAATTGACTATAAATGCTAGATGGTTGATTTGAAGAAAAAGCTCATGTCACTTGGGGCCTGAAAAGACCGAGAAGTGTCTTTTTGAATATTAGTTTTTGTTCTAAAATGCATAACAACACCCATGTGAAGGATTTAATTGATTAAAAGCTGAGGTGAAGCCAATTGTAATATTTTCTTTGATAGTTTACAGATGTCTTTTTGCACTTTATCTGGTTTTACTGTCTGTGCAGCTTTAGGTATCTTGATGCAATTAAACTGTTGAGGCAGTATATATATGGACTTCTGTCAAGTTTGGTTTTTTTGTTGTTGTTTGTTTATTCAGGTTTTTTTCTGATTGGTCACTGGCCTTGGCCAACCTATAATTTTGTTTTATCAGTAGTCTTTGTTTTACATCTGTATAGTGTTACAAATTATATGCATAATTTTATGAATTATGCAAGTTGTGCAAGTTCTGTTTACCTAGGGAGAATTGGATACTTATTTCTAACGATTATTAGTGTGTGTCCTTTGGTTTCTATTTTACCTGAAACCACTCTCTAGCAAGACTAGATAAACTAGCCAGTAATAAAAATTTTGCAATCATGAGTTTCTTAGTAACTAGCACTGCTACTTGCCATTTCAGTTGGTTTTAGCATGTAGCGAAACATGTGCTTTACTGCTCTCTAAAACTCAGTCCCAGAAGCCAAATGTCTCATGTATTCTGTGTTAATTAAACAGATATGATCAGTTCAGTCTAAACAAATTTATTTCCATTGTACTGGGGGAAGACCAGTACAATTTGTGTAGTTCTGAGTGTGGTTTGGCAAATCATTATGCAAGATCTGATTTCCTGTTTCATACTCAGACCATGAGATCATACCTCTTTCTTTATATATTCTAGAAAAGCAACTAAAGCAGACTACAAAGTTTTTTTTGCTTTACTCTTTGGGATATCAGATGTATAAAGGGTTGTAGATTGTTTGAAAGTTTCTGAAGTTTTTCAGGAATTTGGTAATTTTCCTAATATAGAGTGTGTCAAATATGTATGTTGCATGTTATTTTATGCACTGATGCTAATTTAATGAGACAGTAGCAAAGTTCTTAATGAGTCTTACATGTTTACCATATACAGTACTTCAGGAACAGTAGAAAACAGACTGGGTTGAACAGGCTTTACAAATCTGTTCTATGTTATTTTGAAATGGCTTCCTGAGAGACAGGAAATCTAATTCTCTATCATTTTAAGTGCATGTGAAGATAAATTCTTACTTTTATAAGGAATAATAAAACACAAGTATCTTTAAAATATTAAAATAACATGTATTTTAAATTACAGTTTCCAGAATCGAGCTGTTCTCAGGTAAAATATCTGTTGAAAAATTGTGTGTCAGCGCAGTATAAAGTTTTGAAAAGCTGCAGAGGCTCTCTCCTCATACTATGTGACAGATCTGACAAGTATCAAACTCAAGAAAAGGCCTATGCGTGTACACCATAAGAAAACATAATCAGTATCTCTCTGCAAAACTAAATGGAAGATTTTGCCAGATGCATTGTAAATCTGCTGATTGTAGGAATCAGGTTGAATGGCATACCTACTCATGTGATCTCAAATTGCATGTGACTTCAAAAATAATCAAGGCATAAGTTGTTGTGATCATCTTTCTTACAAGATTAGATGCAGATCTACTAAAGTTTCCCTCCCTACTAGAAAAGCCATTTGTGATGTCAGTGGTTGCCAGTTGCACGTAAATATTAACCCACATATTTCTTTGAGTTTTATTGCCTGATGCCTTCTTGGTTAACTGTTTGGCCAGAGCTGGCATCTTGCAACAGGCAATTAAAAATAAAAAGTGACAATTGGGTAAGCTGCAGCTCTCTCCTGATCTGCGCTCATCTTCCTGCCAAATGAAGTAATTGTAAGAAGCTAGATGATTTCTGGGTTTCAGGAGTCGGAAAATGCAGTTTATACAATGGATTTTTACCATAGTTGAATTTGTTATTCACTAGGTTACACTGGAGAAATCCACAAGTTCAGTGTAGGAAAGGACTACAGTGTTTTTGCTTGGTTTGATATGCTTCAGGAGAATTACAAATCTGATCAGCTGGATACTGTTCAGACAGCAGAGAACATGAAAACTGATGTCAGTCTGATTCTGTTCAAGCAAATGCTTTTGCCTACCTATCAATCAGTCACTTATTTTGAAGGGTAGTAGGATATGTTCTGTTCAGACAAGTAAACAATATTTTTAAAGGCTGTTCTTTTGGAAGGATGTTGCAACTGTCTGTTAACTGATGGTTTGTTTGCATTCATTGTAAAAAGAGATAAGCTAGTCTGTGAGCCTCTGGGGCACAAAAGTCATCAGAATGGGTCCTGTGGTGCATGTTCTGCCCTCCAAGGGAGCTGAAGCAGACACAGAAGAACAAAATGCACAGATACAGAGGAACCAGATGCAGGGAAAAAAATGCAAATCAGTGTCTAAAAAGTTAGTGAAGTGTATGTAACTATCAGAATATGACAATTCAGTTGCAAGGAAGAAGAAATCCACAAATTAAAGATGATTTAACAAATTGGAAGCTAGCTTTCTTGTGGATATTGTGTTATAAATAGTTCTTCAAACAGCATGGTCAGTAAAGCCTTGTTTCCTGCGGCCTTGCTAGTTTCTAAGCTGTAGCACACATGAAGCTTTCCCTGCAGGAGATACATTCCTGATGGTGTTCTCCTAGGTGGATTCCCCAGTGCCTGATACTGATTGTGCATAAATTGATTATTGCCTGCATAAATCTTTAAGGTATGAATAATATTTTTTCACCTGTTACCTTTTTCATCACAGTTGTAAGTACTTGGTTTCTGTCAGGTTGTTAACCTCTCATTTTAATTGAAATGCCTTAAATTCAAAAGTTCTAGGAAAACTATGTATTATAAATATGCTTGCTTCTGTATGGACAGCAGAGATGTATAACCATAGTTTCCTTTAAAAATCAAGCTAAAATGAAAGATGTTACAGTAAGACTGACAACTTGAAAAATCAAGTTTTTTAGGACAAAACTGAGGTTTGAATACCTTGGCTTATCAAATGTGAAGAAAGCAAAAAATGGGTTAAGGAAACAAGAAGGATCCAGAGAAGGGAAATAAATGGGGGACATTTATTTATAAATTGGGGATTTACCTGGTTTTCATACTTACTCAGTCTCGTTAATTCCTCCCCCCACCACCCCTGAATTTGTTATTTGATGTTACGGGGAGGACAGGACACTGTAAGAACTCATATTAAAAAATCCTTGACATAATCAATTAAAAATAACAGGAAGTAGTTTTGATTGTTTTGTGAACAAGGCTGATTTTTGTGGTTTTGTAGTTACATCTCATTTTCCTGTAATAAGATCATTTGTCTCTTACTTCTGGTGTGAATGACCCACAAAACCCACTGAGATTAGTATAAATTATATGCAGAAGTACTGTAATGAGCCTTAAGAAACTTCATAGTGGAAAAAATATTTTGTTTACATTGTTTCTTTTAAAAATAGTTTAATAAACCCTACATATGGGTGATTTAAAGCCTAGTGTCCCTTGATTTGTTCAGCTTTATCTGTGAAAATACAAACATAATCATGCTATAGTACATTTGAAATAAGATGATGAAGTGTTGCACTCACTGTATTTCTGCCAGAGTTTGACTGAAATTGCTTATATTATGAAATAGTGCAATTGGTGGAATCAACTTTAATATATCTTATAGTAGTACTAAGCATTATCATCTTGTCTTTTTGTGTGTAACACATGCAACACTGGCAGCACTCTGTTATGGTTTCATATTTTGTAGGTATACTTAATTTTTGTTATCTTATGCAAGAGTTATGATTGTTTATATTCTTAATTGTAGACATAAATGGAACTCGGAATATAAATATGCTGATAGCATTTTGCAGCTATTGTTCTGTGCTATGTCCATGTATTGGCTTTTATATTAGTTTGTGTTGTCTAACTTCAAAGTATTAACCTGCAGTGAAGAGAACTCTTCAGGGTGACAGAGAAATATGCCTAAAAGTCATTAATTTAACGAATTTTTTGGACTCTAAAGATGAATCCCTTAATGTTTTGAGTTAATTGTGCATTCAGATGCTTTAATTTTATGCTAATAAGGTAGCAACTGCTGCACTTTTAAATTTTCTTTGTGTTTCTTAATGTGATACCAGTAATCTGTTTGTATCCTGTGTTAGAACACAGCTGATCATGGAATTTGGGTCAATATTTTATTAGTATATCCCATTGGAAATATCTATGGTTCTTTATGTGTGTACATTGTTATCTGCTGTAACTCGAATGCAAAGTGTTGTTTTAGGATGAAACTTGTTACAAAAGGTCTTTGCAGAACAATAACTCTACTTTGTGCTGCTTTCCCTATTGTCACCTTTTACATTGCTGCAGCTATGGGAGGCTGTCAGATGATCAGAGTTGTCTGGAGCTGAACTCAAGAGCCAACGTAGTGTGGCTACAGATCTCGATGCCAGCTAGGTGGAGACAGGGTGCTCTCTAGGCCTTTGTGGGACCAACTGCTCCACTGGAGGGATTTGCTGGATATTTGTTGAACTTTGTGTAGAAAGTGGAGGGAGTGAATTCCACCAATGCAGAAGGTGAGTGGTTGGCTACTGCTTGATCCGACCTTTACATCAGGAAAGCTCTCTGGTACTCCTTTTATATTAGTGCCTTGGAGGGTAATAAGCTGAAGTTTACACTTGTGCTAGTCACAGGGAACACTGCACAGCAAAATCAGTGCCATGATTTTAAGACTGAAGGTGGTAAACTCAATGTACTTTGACTGGTTTTTAGTTGTACTTAGAAAAGACCAAGAGAAAATGATTTTGTTGGTCTCTGATCAGTCACTCATCTGTAGTGGTATACAGAGGCAGGGTACATTTTCATGGGAGATGGTGCTATGACTACCTTTCAGTCAAGATATAATAAAAAGCAGTTCTTTTTTGAAGTAAAATAACTGACTTGTTTGTGAGAACACTGTCCACGTGAGATGCTGAACAGAAGCTGAGCTGTATGGATTGAGCTGTGCCAGAGGCTGATTTTTATTTGGTGGAAGTGGAGGTGTTAGAAAGGAACAGACGGCAATAAAAACACTGGTGATTTGGCTCTCAGAGAAGCCAAAAGGAAGGGTTTTTTGCGTTGATTTCTCCTTGGAAAGAAGTTTGGGAGTATCAGCAAAGAAGTTGCTACTGTATCCAAGCTTCAAGTAGAAATGTCTGAAATAAACATGCTTCATTGTCATTTTCTCTTTTTAGCACAAACGGCATGTAGAACTGAGAACAAGTAGTGGAAGTTTTCACGAGTATAGAAATGACAAACCTCACTCAAGAGCTGTAGGCTGTCCATGAAGGAATTAGTGCAATTCTTAGAAATTGTCCTAAAATGACCCAGGAATGACAGAGACTTTGTTGAGGCAACAAACTCCAAAAGTCTCATGATTTGGAAACCAGGCTGTTGTGGCTCTGAGTGGCTGGGAAGATTAATGGAAGAGGTGACCTGCAGCTCCCAGGAGCAGATTTGCTACAAAATTTGGACATTCTGGAAAGCAAGGGCTAAGAGGGTTGAGAAATCACTTTTGGGGAAAAAAGATTCTGCTTATTTGTGGAATCCGAGAATACAGGTAAGTGTTTAATTTTTACAAGACTTTTTCTGCATTGATACTCTAGACACCTGGTATGGAGATTTTAGATGGTCCTTGCGTAAGTTGTGTCTAATGTCTTGGGAAGCTGATGTATTTCAGTTCCACATCAATTACAAAGATAATTTTGGGTGATAATGGTGGTCAGTGGCATTAAAAGATTTAAGTACTGCAAACCTATTCTGTATCAAGGATTTACTATGGAATTAAGAAAGAACTTTTAAGTATGAATTAGACAAGGCACGTTAATAAAAGCAAAAACAGAAGGGGAAGAAAACACTTCACTGGAATAGCTACAAGAAATGCAAAAAATCATATTTCTGAAGTACTGGTGTGGCAAAGGAGAATTTCAGGGTTACCTTTGCATTGACAAGGAGCCAAATGCTGTAAACTCATCTGGGTGTGAGAGTGTAAATCAGAGTTTCTGGGCTGTACAGTACTTGGCACAGTATGTATATCTTCTCTGCCAGCATTGTACCAGATTTCATTATTTCCCCCCCCCCCCTTTTATTTTTTAATTTTTTTTTTATTTGAAGGCACCTGCAGGAAGGGAGATGGTAGTTGCTTGCTATGAATTCTGTTTTTTACTTTTTACAATACTAATTATTAAAAGATGCTACAGATTTCCTTCAGACTGCTTTTGAAGAATCAGGGAAATGCTTTTTAAAACAAATATAGGAACAGATACAATCTCAGGAGAAGCTGTTAATTTACATATTGGAGCTGTGAAAAAAAAAATTGATCACAAGAAGAAGAGTCATAAAGCAGGGCGGGAATAAAGACATGTCCCCCCACTGGTCCAGAGTTGCCATCTCTCTGAGCTCTGGCAGAAGCTGATGTTAGTGCTTAGCAGAGGAGAACGGGTATTCTACACAGTAGTGCCTGTTGCTGGCACTAAAGAGCTTTTTGTGCTGAAAGATTGGGGACAGCTGAAGGCAAAGCTTGGAAGCACAGGCAGCATGCTGGCAATTTTTAGGGTCTCAGCTTTTGAACAGCCATGTAAGCTGGGCTACTCACTGTGTAACACTGTTACTGGCTCTTATTTAACTGATCAAATCTATTGGAAAAGGTAACAAAATTGAAGTTGTGTAATCAGTCCCAAAAGGATGTGGTGATTGTAGAGGGTGAAGCCGTTCAGTACTGGAGAACACTGGTTTTTGAAAGCTGGATAGTTTTCTGCAGCTGGGACAATGAAAAGCTAATCCCTGGGATTTTTTGCATAGTTCTTAGCAATAGCTGTGGAAAAAAAAGGGAAAAAATGCTTCTTGCTCATCTAATTATGGATTTTTTTCTAGAAATTCATTACTAAGTTGAAACAAATGAGTTGTGGATAATTGTTTATCAGCAAAAATTTTCCTGCTTTAGGTAGAATGTGAGAGAGTTCTAAGAGAAGTTTTAACTGTTAGTTTTCTTATGGATCTGAAGTAGAAATGAGTTACAGCTCTCTAAAAGTTTCTTATTAACGTAATAATGGAACAAATGTTAGAAAATTTCAACTGATGTGGAATAAACTACAGCAGAAAGTTGTGAGTATAACTCCTGTTATTCAGTATTTTGCAGGGACCCTTGGGATTAGCAGAAGGGGGGGGTCAGAATTTTCTGAATAGCAATAAGGATTTAATTTTTTTTTTCTTAGCCAGCAGCAAGAGTTTATGCCAACTTTCTGACAGCAGAAAGAAAAGGGATATACTTCTGGAATACCATGAAGGGGTAACAGTACTTTTAACAAATCTGTAGGTCTCATTTGTAAGTTTCAAAACCAAACACAAACAAACCCGAGAACAGTCTGGGAAAAGATTACTTTCATGGTAAAATATAGCTTGTGGCAATCTGAAGTGATAGCTCTTAGGTTGTGCACATGTATTTGAGAGATTATTGTCTGCACAGGTAAGGGATTGGTTTGTTTTGTTTTGTCCTTTTTTTCCTGTTAAAGCCAGAGGGGATGCTGGAATGTGCTGAAACATTTGAGCAAGAACTAGTGTGTGAACAAGTAATCTGCAGCAAACCTCAGGTTGCCACTCAAGGTCAAACATGATGTGAGTTGTTCCAAAGGTGTGCTGAGAAACACATTCAGTGCAGGGAGATATGTCAGCAGCTGCAAGGCGAGCTCTGGGTGAGCCCAAGTCCCAGGAAAAGGGCCTGAACTGCTGACACTTGGCAGCACAAAGGGCCCTTGCCCGGTGGCACAGCCGGGGACTGGACACTCGGGGACACAGCGAGAACCCACAGCCCTCAGACTTTCCCACCCTTGGGCTGTGAGGGCTCCGTTGTTCGGGGTCCCTCTTCGGAGGTTCCAGCTCCAGCTGTTACATTCTTATTTAGTTATTGCATGATGATGAAATTATTTTCAGGAACAGGACGTCTGAGGATCTGCTGTGGGACACCTGGGGTCCAGCCGGTAAGGACACATGGTGTGACTGAGTGTGGGATGTGCAGCTGGGAAGGGGCCTCGGTCCCAGCTCTGGTGGTGTGAGAGGGACTGCCAGAATGGCTCCTGGGTGGTTGGACAGGGAAGCTTCCTTAACAGGTACTGAGTACCCTTGGATACAAAGTAAGAAGGCTGGATGTGCCACTGATAAACTCAAGACTGAAGTTCTTCAGAGAATAGGAAGCTTTGGCAATTCTGGAAGATCATTACACAATATGGTAAAAATCAGAAATGTGCAGTGATTAACATGGCTCTTTGGTCCATGTTGTTTCACAACCCCTTGTGTAGGGAATGCAGACAGGAGGGTAATTAAAGGGCTAGTTATTATTATAATTTCATTATTAATTATAATTAAAGGTGTAGTGATTGGCTTACAACGGCAGCATCCTAAGGTTTTCAGTGATGAAGTGTCATTTCCTTGGAAAACTATAGCTGGCATGGTAAAGCCACTGCTTCCCAAGGAGGGTGCTTATGGTCAGGACAGGCCAGGTGTTACTTCTGCATCTCCATTTGCCAATAGTGACCTCGAGAAGAGAGCAAAGGTTTGCTTGTTCCAGGAGCAGGCATGTGCTGAGAGCAGCATTCTCCCCGGTTTTCTCCCGCAATTTGTGTTGGTGCAGCTGCTGGCACCATTTGGGCAAGATTTCACTCTGGCTGGCCCCAGAACTGAGGAAGCAGCTCTGGCAGCTGGGGCTGGAAGAAATGGAAGAGTGATGTCCTTTCTGTATAGGCAAAGGGGGCAGAGGCTTTTTCCAGCAGTGGTTGTTCCTGGCTACCTTGTGACAGAAACAAGGGGTTAGGAGGATATCAGTGCTGTTTTTTTAGACTGCATGAGAACTGGGACTGACAGTGCCTGTGGGGACACCTGACTGTCACCCCACATATTATTTATATTATTTTATATATTTATATTATTTTATATATTATAATATTTGCCACATTATCCCATCAAATAACTGTCCAAGTTATGGGTGGTTTTGTATATATGGGCATTTCTAACCCTGACACAAGGGACTGTCTTGCTGTCGCGAGTATGGGAAGACCTTAATTCCAAAGCTTTGTGCTATGAAATACTATTCATTTGTCTTTTTACCATGCAATATCTTTCGATTTGTAAGCAGTAAGAAAATAACTGAATGGTGAAAGTCAGCTACACAGCAAACTACTGACAGTATGGAATGTAGACTGTCAATCTGTCATTTATGTAAATGGAACAATAATTGTTGTTCCTCTTCAGAAATGTAGTTTATGCAGTCTATATAAAGGCAAATTATTTAGTGCAGTGCAAGGAAAATTCTTTTTCCCTATCTGAAACCAATTTAATGTTAACTGATGAAACCATTAGAAGATACTGAGCCCAATATGAATCCCTTTGGTGGAATATACGATGTGGAGGAGTGGCTTATCTAACAAAAAGCCTGCCTCCATTTTGGAGGTAATGGGTTTTTTAGTTTTTCGCTTTCTTAATAATAGAGGAAGAGAGAGGGATAGATCTGCTAGAATACTCTCCTTATCATCTTTGCAGCCTATGGTCTCATGGAGAGGAATAGCTGAGAGTTGAAAGGGGAAAAATTCTGACTATTGTGCTTTCCCTGAGATAAGGAATATTTTAGAATCCCTTGTCTCATGCATGAAGCCTGGTAAAAGGGTTCTATATTAACATATGGAAGAGTTTTTGGGGAGAAAACAGATCTTAGCCTCAGGAGTCTGCTTTTGACTCTTAGTTTGTCTGGGTGTTTTATATGTCTTTGAAAATGAATGTTAAAAGGGGGACTATGAGCCACACAAACTGAGATTGCTGCATTGACCTCAAGAGGTGAAAGCACAATTGAAAAGGTCTGTTTTAAATGTTTAAGGAATTAATAATTGCTGAAAAGTGCAGATACTAGAAGAACAAGCATCTTATATGCCATGTTACAGACAGATCTGGCACTCATGGGAGGCATTTGTGACAACAGTCTTCCAGTAGGTGACATTTATGTACATGATAAAGAGACAAGACCTCTTTATGTAAAATTTACAATGAGCTTTCTAATGTCATCAGTTTTTTTAGGCTTACAAAATTGCCTCTCTCATAAAATTAACTCCTCATGTTCGGCCATCAGCCTTTGGGAGTTGTGGAGAACAGCCCCATGGGTGTGTGTGGCAGTGGGTGCACCGGGAGGCTCTGGAGCTGGGAACCCGCAGACAGACAGGACAAGATGCTGCTGGCCATGGGCATGTGGCAGCCAAAATGACTCTGGGCAACAGCTGCTGCTGTTCACTGAGCGTGGCAAAATTGATGGAGCCTGGAGGAGACTAAGGTGAGACCTCATCGCAGTCTACAACTTCCTCATGAGGGGAAGAGGAGGGGCAGACACTCATCTCTTCTCTATAGTGAGAGTGTCAGGACCCAAAGTTGTGTCAGGGGAGATTTAGGTTGGATATTAGGAAAAGGTTCTTCACTCAGAGGGTGGTTGGGCACTGGAACAGCTGCCCAGGGCAGTGGTCACAGCACCAGCCTGACAGAGGTCAGTAAGTGTTTGGACAGTGCTCTCAGGCACAGGGTGTGACTCCTGGGGATGGTGCTGTGCAGGGCCAGGAGTTGGACTCGATGCTTGTGAGTCGCTTCCAACCTAGGGTATTCTATGATTCTATGAAAGTGCATCATTATCCTTGTTTTGTTTCTGAAACTGTATTTAGAGTTGGGAAGAAGCTTTTCTTATCACTTTTTAGTGATAAGGGGCCAGCAAAGAATTACAAAATAGAGAAGAAATAGAGTCAAAATACTAAACGATGGAGAAGGAAAAAGACATTGGACTAGAAACTGATGCTAAAACCAGTGTGAGGGAAGGGAACAGAGAGTGCCAGACACAGCACAGTGTGTTAGAGCAGAAAGTGTGAGTGGAGACCACAGGCTGCAGCGAGGCTTCTGTGTGTCTGCCTGCAGCCTCCTCTGAGCAGTGTCACTCGTATCGCTTGGTCTCCTAACCTCTAAATTCCAAGTGTAGCCACTGACTGCTTGGATCCGTTGTTGGAGCAGGTGGCTTCTGCCTGATGGAGATGAAGAGAAAACAGTGTGTACTGACTTTAATTAAACTGAGAATTGCCTCTTGTGGTGAGAACCCTGGTGAGAGGTTTGTGGCATTGTTCACCCAGAATGCTTTCACGTTTTCAGTGTAGGAATTGATAATCACTTTCAGTAGAAAGCCATACGCATTGTGTCTGTTGCAGGCAGCAAGGTTCTTTCATCTCAAAACCTTTCAACAAATGAAGCCCAGTAATAGCTAGAGCTGTCCAATCTGAATTAATTTTCTCAAGAGGAACTCTATATGCTAGCATTTTTTGTTGGGTGATAAATGGACAAGACTTTGGATTCAGCCATCACTTGACATCCTTACCTTCAAAAATAAGTGTTTTGTTTTAGGATATTGTAAGTGACACCTTTGTGGGGGTTGGAAGGACACGCTGTCTCTGTAGGATGCATGCTTTTGCCCAACCTGTCTGTATGGAGAAGATGATATGTACGGGGAGGCTACATTTTGCTGAGCAACGCTGTGAAAGGACAGTTTCAGCTTGAGAAATCCAAGGAGGTGAACGGTTGGCTCTGGGGAAATCATGGCCCCATGGGGGCTCTGACCACACGCTTTGGCTGGCTGTCATCTCTCTTTACTCATTTTTATCCTGTTTAATATGGCCGCAGTATGTACAAGAGAAGATTTATGGTGTGGATGTGTGCTCCCCATGCTCTCACAAAACTTTGCCTTCTTGCTGAGCCCGCTGCATCCCTGGTTTAAAGCAGAATAAGCTGCATTTTGCTCAGAAGTTCACTAAACCATTCAGATGCTGTCTTAGATCTGGCAGCCTGCAGCGCATCAGAGTATTTTGATAAGCATCATGTCTCCTTGGAAACTACTACTTAGCAGTAACTTGACGCTACATTTGGAGTGTTATGATTAATTTAAGCCTTGCTTTTGCAAAGACACATGGTATGGGCCTCCTCCTACAGAAGTGCAGAGTCTTGTTGAGCTTATCAGAACAGCTCGCGTGTTCCAAAGTGTCCCTGTGGGGTTTAGGAGTTCTTCTCTGAATCTCTTCAGGCTCTGCTTGAAGCTCGTTGGTTATAAATCTCACTTGTTATTCTTAGGTATATTTTCAGGAGTCTGTTGTCTAACTTGATATTTTAAAAACATTTCTAAAAAGTCTACATCCACAGCTATGAATAAATATAAAGCTCCTTCTGAGGCCATTAAATAGTATTTTAATTAGGCTGGCAAAATTGCTTTTGGCTTGTCTTTAAAGTCTTTAGTATCTTATTTCTATTAACAAAATGGTAATCAAGATTAAATTCTAAAATGTAACCAAAGTAGGTCATATTTTTATTAACTGGAGATAGATAATGAATGTGCCCTATATAAAGATTTGGATTAAATCTTCTGAGATGCTGAGGATAGTGTTTTAATTAAGGTAATCCGTATTGCATCTAGCCAACACTATTGCTGCTTAGGAATTTAAGATCTCAGTCATGCATATTAGTGCATTACCTCAACGAATCTAATAGAGATTTAATACTTGTGTTTGAAGTAGCAATCTGTTATAAATTAAAAGCATTTGAATAATAAATTTAAATCATGCTATTCTTTGCAGAGTTTTATATAATTAAGGAACACATTCGGCATTAACATTTTGTAATTTCTATAGTGCTAAGAAGGTGTGCTTTGTTGTTGCTCTTAAATCAGTTGTTGTTTTCACCTGCTTATAATACAGAGAAGTCCAGCTATTGCAGCAGTGTCATATACGTGTGCTAAGTTTCTCCCTAATCCCCCAGGCATTTGGGACACATGGCATAAAGGATGGGACTATGTGTACCATCCCACTGAATGCTAGACTGGGGTTTGCAAAACAATGCTTTAAAATGCTTTAAAATAAAAATAATAATGTAAATAAAATCTTAATATAGAATACAAATAGAATGATGTTTTAAAATGCTTTAAAAATTTGACAGAATGGTTACTGATTTGCACTGTAAGACGTTATGAGTGCAGTGTTTGAACATTTGGCCTGTGGTACTGGCAAAAAGACTGTACTTGAGGCGGTACATTGCAGTCTCCCAGTATAGATGTGTATGCAAAGGCAATACTTGTCTGATTTCAGTAAGAATTAGCCTAGAAGCCTAGGCAATTTTTATGTATTAAATAACATAACTGGAGACTTTTACACTGAATACATTCTGAGCATCTTTTTTCCATGAAGATGTTATTGTTCTTGGGATTTCTAGGCTGCATTTCTGAGCTCTGCTGCTGTATTAATCTGTGGCAGTAACAGCTCAGCGTGAAGCAGGCAGACCCTTTCTCACACAGTGCTTTGCTCCTGGCGTGCACTGCAGTGCCTGGGTTAGCTGGAGTTTGGCTAAGAGCTCTTACAATACCCTGCTCTGAGTTATGAGAAATGCTAGTTTTTAACTCAGCTTAGCCTGAGAAACACCGGTTGGAGTGTACTGAGGTCCTGTCTGTCTCAGCACTTGTTCCCTGTAAGCAGTTGATGGGATGCCTGTAGAACAAGGACAAGGAATGGGCAACATCTGCAGAAAGGCTCTTCCCTGGTCCATGTTGTTTTGGTTTTTACTTGCACTGGCTTCTCCTGAGGAGTCAACTTATCACTTAAAATAGGTGATGTACAGGGACCTTCTGGCCATGTTACCCACAGAGCCCCACTCCCCACGGGAAGGGAAGAATGTGACAGCAAATTTGCCATCGTCTTCCATTAAAAACTCTCCCTATGCTGATGTTACTACCACTGTGCCAGATTTTTCCATTTCACATGGTGGGATGCACAGAAGATTCAAAGCAGTTTTGGATGTGCTTTGTCGAGGTCCTATATGGGTAGGGATTTCCTTACCTCTTTTAATGCTGCTCTTCCTCGTGGGGGAATAACATAATGATTTTCAAACTTTAATTTTTGTTTGCGTAAATGTAACCCTGCTGCTCCTTTGGAAGCTTGCTGCAAAATTCTCATCTCTTGGACACTTATGGCCATCAGAAACGGTATCTTTCTTGCTCACAAATGAAAAGCAAAGAAATGGGAATATCATGATGATTATTAGCTTTCTTCCTGCGTAACTCCACAACCATAAAATAATGTCCTCTAAATTAACATTGTTCTAAAAATTAACATAAAAGAATGTTCCTGTTAGGATTTTCCTGTTATATGCAGTCAAGTAATATTAAATACTTTATTTATGTCAAAGTCACTGAATGTAACATATTCTTGCTCTCTGTAGATGACAACTACTAGAGTAGTCACAGATTAATCTCTCTTTTGGGACGGACAATTTTGCTATCCTAGCTTGGTCTGATGTTCTGTTTTGTGCTTTAGTGAAGGATATAAAGAGAGACCAGGACTATGTAGCACAACAGAACAATCTTGTTTAGGCTCTTCACTAACTGTTAATGTTCACTACTTGTTACAGATATTGTCCTTTACATTGTTAATTGATATATAAACTTTACACTAATTTACACTGGGGTTTTTTTGCATCATTTAGTTGGAAAATTACAACCTTTCCTATGTCTGTTACACTTTGGATTCTGGTTGCAGTGATTCTACCTCTCTCCTCTATTTTAGCATTCCCTAGATTGATGCTGAAAATGACATGTTATTTTTTCTTCCTTCATAAACCCGTGTCACAGAAGTAGAAAGACCTCAGCTATTGAGATCAAAGGTTGCTCAACTTTGCTGGATAGCGTGGCATAAAGTTCGGCCGTGATGAATGGTGCCAGGACTTGAAATAAGAGTAGCAAGTCTAAGAGCATGAGTCACTGTACTAGGTCTTTACATCTGCAGAAAATTTGTGTGAACTGCTGGCTGAAAGCATTGACAATTTTCCATTAGTAATGAATTACAGTAGTAATTTCATTAATTTCTTCACCTCAGTCAGGATATGTTAGTGTAAGTTGCTTAACCAAGCATCAGAGGAGCCATTGCCGTTAACCTTTAGTCCTTTGCTGTGTAACCAGGACCAGTTAAGAAGTAAAGCTGAAAATGACATCTTTTAAAAAAAATTACTTTAGATAAGCAGTGGACATAATTTTTGCCTGTTTTAAATTTAATAGCAGGTTTATGGTTTTATGCAAAACCATTCACATTACAGCTGACCCTCTGGGAACTGGGTTTTTCGTCTGTGTAATTTGGTGTCTTTAATAATCTGCTGTCTGTTAAATCCAGCACAGGCTTGATTAATGAATTGTGATGAACCAATGCATTAATTTACAGGTTTGGTCTAATACCCTAAAAGGCTACATCAGTGCTTCCAGTTATTAATGTTAATAAACTTGAGAGAAAAAGCAACGTGAGGGGGGTAAGGGAAGGTAGCATGTGGCAAGTTTTGTCTTTATTCAAGCGTTTATGTCTGCAGCTACTCTTCTTACAAGAGAACTGCAAAAGCCCTTGACAACAGACAACATCAAATGGAGAACAGCTTAGTAGTGTTTGAAAAGACTGTAGAATTTCTGAAGCTGTCTGTGTTCCATAGTCAAATCTTTTTTTCTGTGCTGAAAGTCCATATTCAACATAGGTTTTCATGCTGTTTTTCTAAATACTGTGTAATACTGTAAAATACTGTAAAAGTTTTGAAACTCTTTGCTGTTAAATCTGTGGCTGAAACACAATCTTGGATATGAATTTCTCTGAAAAGGCACTCCAGAACCCTGGCAGGTGATAGGTAGATGTGCATATAAGGAGGCATATGCATGAGAATGGTGGGTATTTTACATTGACAAAATTGGCTATGATGTGCAACTCATTTCTAAAATGATATTGAAGCTTTTAAGATGATCCTTTTGAAGACTTTAAATAAATCTACAAGCTAAATTGCAAAATTTTATTCTATTTCATTTTTTAAAATCCTTCATGTGTCTATTGCATGTAATGATTCCAAAGAGTAGAGTGTATTCTGTTCAGTCTCAAAAGAGCTGGTGCTTTGAGGAAAGGGAATAGTAATTGATTTATTTATTTTTTATTGAGAAAGTAGGGTTTGGGAATGGGTTAGTAATATGGTGTGAAGATTTTAGGGTGGTGTAAAAAAAGTATGAAATTTTGTCTTTGATGCTGAACCTTTAGATCTTGAAAACATCTTAAAACAGCATAGAAGTTCAAAGAAGGAGCTATGTGTCCTCTCTCCTTGGATATTAGCTCACAGTACTGGAGCTCAGACTTCTTCAAATTACACTTCCAGCCTTGCCTTGTCCTGATAAATATAATCTAAGAATTATTATTTTAGACATTGATGTATCCATCTTTCTGTCTATTAAAATCTAGCATGACGTTTAAAGCCCATTTTAGCAATCATGCCTCAGGCATTGTCTTTCTAGTGGGGCACAGGAATTTTCACTTGTCCTTGAGATAAATGACACTGGTATGGAATTGGCATCTAAGTCTTGCTTCAGCATCCATGGCACCAAAGCATTGCTGGAAAGATTGCAATGAGACAGAGAAATAACACTGTTTAGGCAGAACAAATAAATTCCCCCTGTTTCTGTTGCTTCTTTCACTTCCCTACTGATAGGGAGAGAATAATTTCTGCTACATCTTGGCTATTTTAATAGGATTCAGAATGCGTGATCACATTAGATACTGTACCTGAGGCAATCTGTGTTTAGACTGGTGATAATTACATGCAAAAGTCATTCAACAATGAGGCAATTAATGCTGATGAACTTTAATAAAGTCAGCTGTCAGCAATAGATATTGCTGGCAAGTTTCCTAATCCTATATTTATAATACTTTGAAATTCCCTTCTGTTCTATTCTGTAATGCATTTCTGTTTAATGTGTTCAAAAAACACACCAGAAAATATTGCCAGCAACATATTTATGTATGGCACAAATATGAACAAAGAGGTCAAAAGTCAGCCTGCTTACCAGATTTACTGCAGTGATTGGTATTTACCAAAGAAGATGACAGACAGAAGAAGGCAAATCCTCTAACTCTCTCAGCAGAGGAAAGGAAAAGCATTAGATAAGGAACACAGGGCTTACATTTCCCCTCATTGTTGATTAACAAGCATTAAATTATGCTTAATGTCAGATGTAGGCAGGTCATTGTAATGTGGTGTCAGTGTAAACTAGAAGATCAAGCTGGTTAGTGTCTGGGATTTGCAAAATTCTGGAATCTTTGTCTTTTGCTGCAGAGATGAACTTCTGTGAATTTCTTGGTTATCCTAATCAGTTCTATGATCAGATGAATTTTGTCATTGGAAAATTCCATTATAAAGCCATTATTCTTTGGAACAGAAAGCAGAAAGTGACTCCCAGGCTTTTTTGCCTTTCCAGCACAGCCAGTTGTGAGGTAGCAAGGAGTGGCTGATGGAGGAATGAAGTGTCCTCCTCATGAAACGTTATTGAACATTACAAAGGCAGTGCAGACCTGTGTGCCTTTTCCTGGGGATCAGTTGCTTTGGTGGGCTACAGTTCAGGAACACCTGCTCTGACATGAGGAAGATGGAAAATATGGAAAAACCTGCTACAGGGCACAGATGAGATAGCTAACACAAGAGTAAGGAGCCTTCTGTGAAACGATATAAAATGTCTAAATATGGGAGTAGTTTAAAAATGGCAGAAATACTAATTTCCTAATCCAGTAGAATTCATATAAATCATGTGCCATTGTAGAGCTGTTATGCGTTAGGTTTAGGGTGTGAGCTTGCCCTGGGTCTCCTGGAAGAGCTGTTCCAACAGGAGCACTGCAGACTGTCAGTTTGGGGAGGGACTGTTTTTGTCAGAAGCGTTCTCCCCCTTTTTTAGAAATGCAGTAGGAAACAGCAGTGAGGTGTTTTTCTTGCTTTTATGTTTTCTTATTAATATAAAGGCATATCTCCAAGGCCAGAAAGAATATCCCTATATTCTCCTCCTCCTCCTCCCTCTTGGCTGTGGTGAGAGCCCTTGCCTGGATGCACTGGTGGTCTAAGCCAACGTGACTCTTCTCACATCTTCCTTTATCTGCCTGGAGCAAAAGCAGCGTTGGCAGTCCCACAGGGCAGTGAGCAGCTGTTAAATACAGGTTCAGTAGCTGAAACTATGTAGTATTTTCTATTTTAACTGTTGTACTATGTTAATCAGTAAAAACCATACACAGCTGAGGAAAATCTGTTTATGGCAGCTGAAAGTGTGTTGTGGTGAGTGTTAAGGTTACAGATGATGGTTCATGTGTATAAGCCTTTGGTTTCAGTTAGAAAAACTCTGGTATTTGGGATGAGGTTAAGCTTCTAGGGTGAGGTTGGAGATGAATCACAGCTGGATTTTGGCTTTTGGCTTTAACATCTACAATCTTTTTTCAGCAGCTGACAGGAAGATCATATTGTACTAGATAAGCTGTACAAAATTCCTGCTGTTTTAACCTGAAATCGTATGATAGAAAGGTTGAGAGTTGGAAATGGAAAATGTAATGGAAAATGTTTGTCATGAAATGTTGGAGGCAACCAGCAGCAAAGCCCCAGCAGGAGACAGGCAAGAGTCAGGAGAGGCTCACCTGGGTCTCTCTGACCATTGAAAATGTCTGTTTTGGCCTGTCTGGCTTTGGCTGCTTGCATCCTTCAGGAGTGAAAGTAGAAGGGAGAGGGAAACTGGGGACAGTGGGGAGATGGGGGCCTTGGCACAGAGACACGAAAAGGGAAAGGCAGTGGGGACTCAGAAGAGAGGCAATGGTGTAGAAAGAAGTTAATGATGTGAAAAAAAATTGGAGTTGGGGGTTCAAATCTTTCCCTGCTTGTACTGAAGCAGGTGACAGCAGCATGGAGTGGCTTTTACTTGCTAGTTAGATCTGTAAAGTATTGAAACATCTGTTACACTATGTAATGACTCCTGGAATTGCTCAGGCACTTATGGCATAAGGCAATGCTGCATAAACAAGCTTGTCTCTAAAGTCAAGCGTAGGACATTCCTGTGGTTTTCTTACTTCTCCACTCTTTGTTGAGAGTAATGGTCTTTTCCAGTGATTGAGTTGCTTATTCTGCCTGTGGAGGAGGTTTGTACAGTGTCATTTCTTTTTGTGTTACATCAGTACAAGAGAAAACACTTTTAAATAGGAGGAGGCTGGCAAGCATCCAGATTAGGATGCTAAGACCTGGATGGGTGGACAGCTATGAGGATATAAACCCAGGGTGAGTCTCAGAGAGTTGTGGGTCATGGGTCTTGCTCTGCAGGTCACAAGTGTGGTAGCAGGGGTCTATCCTGGGACCTGTCCTGTTTGACATCCCTGTCAGTGACCTGGGGAGGTGGTGCAGTGCCCTCTCATCAAGTATGCAGGTGTCACCAACTGCAGCTGGGGGAGGCATACCACTCAACATACTTGGGGCCTGGGCTGCTCTTTAGGGAGAATTAGCCAGGCTGGAGAAGGGAGCTGCCAGGAACCTCATGAAATTCAATAGCAACAAATGCAAAGTTGTGCCCTGGGGAAGGAGAAACCTCCAGGGTTCCCCTGGGATGGGCTATCTGGGGAGCTCTATGGAAAAGTGCAGCAGAAATGAAGGCCGATAGCATCCTGGGCTCTCTTAGTAGGAGCAAAGCCAGGAAGCCGAAGCAAGTGATTATCTCCTTCTCAGTACTTGCTATATCTTGTCTAGATATCCATCAAGTTTGTACCTCCTATACAGTAAAGACATCCTCAAAGTGGATTTCACTGAAGAGCCTTTGAGTTGGTCTGGGGCTGGAGCCCTGTGAGGAGAGGCTGAGGGAAGGGGACTTACTCAGCCAGGGGAGGGCGTGGATAGATGGATGGATGGGCTGGGACACATACGAGCAGCCTTCTGGAGGCACTTTCCCCATTGGAGGGGGTCTTTCCCCATGGTGGGTGGGAGGTCCAGCAGTGCAGCAAGGGCCCAGGGAGGCTGTGCAGCCTCCATCCCTGGAGGTTTTCAAGAGTCTGAAAAAGCCCAGAGTTACCTGGTCTGGTCTCCTGGCTGATGCTGGCCTGAACACAGGCTGGACACGATGGACTCCCATGCTCCCTTCCAACCTGAACTGTCTGACAATTCAGATAACTGAATACAAAAAAGGGGGAGGAAGTGGCAGGGGGAAGAAGTGGAAAGAAAGAAGAGTTGGTCAAAATGTATTGCTCAAAAATTCAGTGGCAGACACCCTAATACTGTGGCTCTTAAGCACTCTGGTTTCTGTGGACTCCCTAGTCCAAAATCTGTTTGCCCACTGCAGTCTGTTTAAATTTAACCATTTGCATTTGTTCTGGTTGGGTAATTCCTTGAAAATAATGCTGTGGGCTAATTTACCTGCTTTTATTCAGTTCAGCCGCCTGGTCCTGCTTACTTGTCCTAGTGCTTGAATGACCCTGGAGATATTCGTAATTTCAGATGGGGTTCTTAAAAGCTGGTCTTTTTTTCCTTTCCCTTTTTTTAATAGAAAATTATTCTGTGATTTTTTTTTTAGGTTGATTTTGCCCACTTATTTTTGAAAGATTGGTAGGCTAGGATGGGGTGTGCTTTAAGTACTATGCAGGCACAGTGAAATAGACAACTTCCAAGAATAGTCTGAAAAATGCAGGGCCCCACTTTTTTACATGGGAGGAAGCAAACACAGCTGGAAAACTGGTTGTAAAATTCAGCTGCTGGTGCCACCTGAGAAAAAGCAATTCCTTTTCTAGGTGCAAGAATGAGTCATGCATTGTGTTAGAGTTAGTGATTTAGGCAGATGTGCTTCATCTCACACTTCCAGCTGGTACAGCAGTTCTGCAGTCAGTTCCCACAGCTCAGTGGCAGCACACGAGCTGCTGGTGCTGTCCTAACCCATGGATGGGTTTGTGCTTGCACAGCTCTGCCTGTCAAAAAGAGGCAGGATTAGGAGAAGAGATGGCCCGTAGTGGTTTGGTTTGTCCTCCTGAAGAGGTCACTGTGAGCTGTGTCGGTCCAAGGTGTCCAAGTGGCCTGAGCTCCTGAGCAGGCACTCAGCACTCAGCGGGGGTTCCTGCACCTCACGCTCAGTGTGCCCAGACCGCTGTGTTTAGTGGATTACACGGATGTAGAAGAGATTGTGTAGAGACCCCACGTGCAGGAGCCTGATGCCCCCATGCTTGGGTTTAACATGAACCCCTCGAGTCACTGCACAGCAGCCCCATCAGTGCCTGCACAGCTCTGTCCCCAGGGCTCTCGAGGGGCCTTCGGATGTCAGGTAAGTAGCAATTATTAATCATTAGGGCTGAGATTATTCACACTGTTTGCTTTCCTCACATTCATTCCTTCCTTTCTTGTTCAAATAAAGTGACATTTAGTAGAAACTTACAGTGGAGCTTTTTATCCCCCTTTCAACGGTTTATTTGATTTCATTGATCTTTTAACTCATAATCAAACTGATTTTTGTAACCAGAAACTGTATGATCTTACCCCTTTCATTTTCCTGTGTACTGAAGGAACAGTTCAGCCCTGCAGAGCTCAACAGTCTTTCTTAGAACCAAGTTTGGGCCGAGGCTGTGGAGCAGTCTGAGCTTTCCACAGGTCCTGGTGCAGGATACGAATGGGGAGCCGGGGGGCGATAGCAGCTGGTGGGGTGACCCTTGGCACTGCGGGGCTCCTCCCGGGGTCTTCCTTAAACGAGGGTTCCTTGCCTAAAACTGGGGTCCATATGCGACGCCAAATATCATAGATGCCCTTTTAAACTCAGCAAGAGCCGCGATCGGAGGAAGTTTTTGAGAGGAAATTTTTGTAGAATTGCCAGCTTGTCTGGTGAATCACCTGTCTGAAGATAACGACGTTTTAACAAGACGAATCGACATTTTTGAACATTCCCCACTGGATTTTCCGTCTTGAGTGCCAGAAGGAGACAGGCGGTGTGGAAGCACAGGCGCAGGGAGCGGTACGTGTGTCGGGGAGCAGGACTCGGCGGGCCGGTGCGAGCGGTGTCGCGGCCGGGGCTGCCCCTTGGCCGGGCGGAGCGGCGGCAGCGCCTCCCCGGCTCCGCCAGGGGCTGCTCGAGCTCCGCGGCGGCGGCGGCCGGCCCGGGCCCCGCACCGAGCACCAGGCTCCGCTCCGCTCCGCTCCGCACCGAGCGCTCCTCTGCGCTGCCCCCAGCCCGCTCCGACCGTCCCGCTCCGCGCTTCCCTCGCCCCGTTCCCTGCGGCGTGCAGGGCCCTGCCCCTGCCGCCTCCCCGCCACCCCCTCCATGCGGGCTGTAATTAATTAATTCCCCGAGCCGCGCTTTTTTTTTTGCTTTCTTTTTTCTTCTTTTTTCTTTTTTGTCCCAGGGCGTGAGCGCGGTGATTTAAACTCTGGGTCCCGGCCCGCCGGTGCGCTGTGAAGGGCCGACTGTCGCTCAGCCCCAGCGATAATCGGAGAGGAACGTGTTCGCAGGGCATAACTCACGCGTCTGTCTTCCGTGAGGCGGTATCAGCGCGATTTTTATCTTGGCTATATGCCACAGGCAGTGTCGTGTTGCCTGCTTATTCCTCTTCCCATGCTCTGGAGTTGTTGGCTTCTTTCTGCTCTGTATCTGTAAAATAATGATTTGAAAATGTGTTGTTTTAACAATGGAATTTATCTAAAGTGCCCTAAAAAGGTTTTAGCAATGCTGCCATTCAAAAGGTGAATCTGTGATGGAGACCAACACCACAGTAGGCTTTCCTTCAACACAAAAATATGTAAGGTAATATCGCATTGAGTAATGCCATTTTTGTTTTCCCAAGGCTAATCCTCACTTGTAATAGTTAATGAGTAACACCAGAGATACAATAGATTGAAATAAGCAAAGGCAAAGATTTACAGATTTCGTTAGAATTCATGGAGAAAATCTAGTGTTAAGCAAAAACTCCATTTAGTGTTTTCTGAAAGTGAAGTCATGGTAATTAAAATGCTTTGATAAAATGTTTCACGTACGTAATTGGTGTGCTTTGTCTGTTGCTCCTCCAGTCTTTTTTTTTTTTTTTTCTTTTAATTTTGTGTGAATCCCTCAAACCTTTACAACAGCTGAATGGAAAGACCACAGTCCCAGAGTTTTGGGGAAAAAGGAGTTTGTTTGTCCTGACTTTGTTTTTACTTTTGAGTAGGTTTCAGGAGGGTTGTCAGTAACCATGCTGAAATCATGTTTGTAACTGTAATAGTTGTGTGCTCTGTTGTCAAAAACCTTAACAAACCTTTAAGGGAGTCTAATTAAAGCAGCCTTTGATAATGGCAATAATGAAAGATTGTTTAATTTACACTGTAATGAAAGGATTGTGCCATTAAATATTACAGGAAATAGTGGAACTGCTTTTCCAGACTAGGTAGAAATTGCATGCTGTGCTTTTATGATCTCAGTGAAGTCCCAGTGATTGTCTTTCCGGCCATCAGCCAGAACTTCAGAAATGAGGTAGTTCCTCCCTCTTCTGAGAGAGAGATGTGTGTAGTCCAGTTATCCTGTGTGGTGTTTCCAGTGTGTGTTTCTTCTCTAAACCTTGCACATCTGCCCCCAGAGCCTGTCATTTTAATGGAGATCAAGCCTGACAGGTTTTGCGGTGTCTGAACACCAAGCTTTGGGCTGGAAACAGTTTTGTTGGTTGTGTGGTTGATTTTTTTTCTCCTTGGAGTTTCTTTTGCGTTATATTGTTTCTTGGTGTCTTGTCCTCTAAGCCAGGATAGCTCCAGAGATATGAAATGACAACTTCTTTTTTGGACCGTGATTCTAGATACCAGTTGGATTGCCCTTCTCAAGTAAACAGGTTGCCAGCCTGTGAAGAATGGTGTGGTGCAATAGACATGTCAGCAGGACATATGGCTTTACATTGCAGGTTAATCACCACAGAGCCTCATGTCACTTCTCCACTTTTCTGCCGCAGGTTCTGGTTTCTTTTATATTGTGTACTGAATTTGGTATTTATTTTCATGGGACCCTGGATGAAGCCTGAACTTTATGTTTTTGAGACGAGAATCCAAAAAAGAAAAGTAAGCAACGTACCCCAGGTTATTTCCTAAGGTAAATTAGAACATTGAAGTTAAGTTCTCTTTCATTTTCTGAACTTTCAATGTTGCAGTGAATGAGCAAATGAGGTTGCTGAAATATGACTAATTCACACATTGTAATAGTCTTTACATGATAAGGTGTTGGAAGGACTAGAACCCTATACCTTTAAATATTGAGAAACAAGAATAAGATGAGACCCAGGAACATTAGAGCAGAATGTAAAATGATGCTGCTGCAGCTGGAGCTCATGCTGATTCTGTGTATTGTACAGAAAACACCATCATAACAATAACAAAAAGAAGATAAGCAACTGAACTGTGAATTCCAGGTTCATTTTTCAGCTCTACCTAACTCTTCGTAACTTTACAATGAAAGATTCAGAAATTGGAGCCAATTACCATAATATGTGGTGGTTTGGTGGGAGCATGTTCTACATCAGACAGTTAAAAGGTTTTATTGCTATTAGGAGCTTGTTAATGCCCTTGATAATGTCTCTAGTTGCTTTGTAATGTCTCTTGTTGAAGTATAGAATTCTTTTATCTTCTTATTACATTATGCAGAAACTTGAATTGAAACGATATTTGCAGGAACATTTAAAGTAGTGCATCAATCAGTTTCAAAGAAGAGAAAATGTTCTCAGAATAGGTTATAAAAGGATAACTGTCAGTTTTATTTTGGATGAACAAAGAAACCAACGTAAAAAGCACTTTATTGTAAAAGCACACTGTGCAATTCAATAAATATTCCATATAAATATAAAGGAAAAGAAAGTTCATAATTATCTGATGACTTGTATATAATTTAAGTAATACTTCCAGAATACGAGCAGTGAAGCACCTTCTTCTTTCTTGTGTACTCCTATCCCCAGCTCAAGTCATCGGTAGGAGATAGTTGAAATCGACTTGTTAATGATTTGAATGGATAAAGTATGGTTATAATTTAACATTATCATCCAGGGATGTAAGCCTCCTCACAAACCACCTCGCTGCATGAGGAAAATAGCAGTAGCACCTTCCCTCACTCTCCTTGTTTTTTGTTTGTTTGTTTGGTTTTCTTCCTCAAACATGATTTCTTATAATTTGTTTTCCCTCTGGCATTTTTTATCTGCTTTAACTCAAGGTTATTTGAGTATTTATACATTTGGATTATAAACCTTCTATATGATTTGGTTATAAAACACTTGCACGTGGTGTTATTATCCAGGAAAACTGTTGCAAATACTATGCTCCCTGAACCAGTAGTAGCTTGCTAGACCACACAAAATATGGCATGTTGCAAATCTCATCTTGTAGCCTGTAAACCAGAAGCAGCTCTCTCCCCTTCCCCCTTATTTATCTTCTAAAAAAAGGAAAAAAAAAAAATACCAAAGACTGCACATAGAGAGTTGTAAATGCTCTGCTCACACAGCAAATGTTTCCCAAAGAAATTTGAGTGTCTTGCCCTTTGGATCCGTTGTCTTTTCAGAATCCAGTGTTCACCCCTTGACTTCAACAGAATAGAGTATTTCTAGTTTAAGAATTGTATGTGTATTTCTGACGAGTTTATTAAGGCAGAGAAGTAATTGACTGTGAATGCACTGATTTTGGTTTATTTATTTATTTTAGTCTATTTTGGTAACTAAATTCTATGCTCAGGCGATTTCTAACCTTTTTTGTTGGTCATTCTGAAAGGGTATACAGCATGCACCTGCATTATTAAACTGTTTATTTTTCACTTCTAAAATTGTGAAAAGATAATTTGATTTATTTAATAATCATACCACAATAGACTCACCTTGTTCATGCCCTGTTCTCAATTTTAAGCTTCAACCTAGGTATGTTTTTAGACTTGCAGGTGGTTTTAAAAATTGTGGGCTATTAAAAAAACTCCTGTGGGTTTTAGGGACTTACAATAGTGATTGAAGTCTGCTATAATTGATCAATCAATTCACAATATTCACAATGTGTTTAAGATGAAATTTTATTTTCATGACACATTTTTCTACATAGGATTTCCCTTCTTTAACTGCTTCCCTGTGTTTCCACGGCTGTGCAGCAGCTCTGAAGGCAGGGGGGCCGGGTGGCCTTTGCCCCTCCAGCACCTCCATCCCCCTGCCCTTCTCTCTCTGGCCAACACCTGCCTTTTGTGGCACAGGTGTCACTACAATGCCCCAAAAAGAGTTTATTTAGTAACACGTCACGCAACTTCCGAAGAAGCGCCTCCGTAAGTTACTGAACCCTGGAGAAAACAGTAATTTGCTGTGAGCAGGCTGGTGGGTTTCATGTATCTGTGTGCTCTGCCTGGGAAAACAAGGTGGCTCCCGTGGCAACTCCCCACTCTGTGGATGTGACATCCTGTGGGGGTGAGGCTGGGGCTCAGTGCGAGGCGAGCCCTCTGCCCTGCGCCGTGGGCTCTGTGCCTGCTGCATGGGCAGACTGGTGTGCAGCTCCCTCCCTGCCTGGCTCCGACACTGCTCTTCCCTTGGGCACACTCGCTCCTGCCCTTAAAACAAGGCAAGATCAGCCCTGGGTTAGAAACCCCAAGCACCCAAGGTAAACAAACATCACGCTTTAAAAAAATACAGCACAGGAATCACAACTGAGCCCGTGGTAATCTTGGGATCTTACCAGAAGGCACTGGTAAGTTACCAGATAATCAGCTCTTCTTTGTTTGGGAAGGAATGTTTACGTGCCTTAAATTTATTTGACTTTTAAATTTAGTTATTAATAAAGCAGCCTTTGCTGACCTGAGGTGAGAGCAGAGAAACAGCAGTGCTTGCTCCAGGAGCACACATCAGAAACCTGACTTGAGTAAGACATTGAAACTAGACAGTAAAAGCAGTTTGCACTTCATCTAGCATCTGTTCCAAAATGTAGGTTACTGTGCCAAGTGTGATGACGATGGCTCTCATTTTGCAGGAGTTCCTAGTAACTAGACCTGATGCCATTTCAGAGCAGGACTTTGGTTTTGGGGGTGGCCAAGCTCTGCTTTCACCTAAAGGTACAATACAGGTAAACCACAGGGCATCCTTGGGGAGATGGGGGTCAAGGCTGTCTAATCTAGTATGGGTTAAACATAAGAGACCTGTGGCATATAAGGAGTTACACAAACATATGTAAAATTGTTGCTAGTTGAACTGGAAAGTCTCTTGTAACATGTGAGACTTTAAATAACTCTGAAGATAGGAGGAGGAATCTGGCTTTCCTAGACAGAAGCATTTTTGGAGGAGGAGTAGAAGAGGTTATGAATAGATGTGCCAAAGGCAACAAGAAGACAGACTTTTGCATGAAGCACAGAAAGTTGATCTATAGGAGGAAATGTAGTGGCTTGGGTGACAATAGTGGGAACCATAAAGAACCTTATAACTGATGGGTGTTTCTTGTTTTACTATGATGTGACAAAAAACAAAAAAAAAACCTGAGTAGAAGTGGCACCCACAAAAGCCAGCCAAGAACAAGAGACATGAGAGACTCTTCCTTAGTTTACCAATTTCTAAATCAAGATGGAGGGGAGACCTTTGAAGGGAAAATCCCACAGGCTGAGTAGCCTTGCATGGTGTTTTTTCTGGCTGCTAATAATGCTCCTATACAGGTGTGACCCGACTTACAGAATGAAACCTCTGGCCCAGGTAGTGAGCATCACATCACTGTGACAGAACAGGGCTCAGTTCGGATTGCAGCAGAGGAGAAGTGGTGTCTTGGCAGAAGAATTGAGTGGGAAGTGACAGCTCTTGCTGTAAAAAAAGCAGAGAGTGTCTAAGAGTTAAAATAGATTCTTCTCTGAAATGCCCATGTAGCTTCAATAGCTCCACAGGAGTTTTAGGATTACAAATGACAGCAAAATTTGTGCCATTCTGCATAATTGTATTCTCTACAAAGAAAGTTTCCTGCATCTCCTAGCAAAGACGGTACTTTCATTAGAAGGAAAATAATTTCAAAATGACATCTCTTTGTGCCAAGGATTAAAAAGATCTAACAAGGAGTTCTAAAAAAATAATGAAGCATTTACATTGAATCCTTTGGTTTTGCAGGTAGAATAATGACATGAAAATAAAAGAAAATTTTAATTGGTGAAGGGAAGGGGAAGCATCTTAGTTCCTGACTCGTCACTATGTTCATCCTCTCTTGTAGCTCCCACCATTTCCACTGACAATATACAGAACTATATTTGTCTTTACTGAGGTTCAGCTCTGTTAAAAACAATCCAGTTCTATCTCTCTGCTAATGTAAGGTTTCAGCCTTCCTTAACGTGAGTCTCTGACAGACAAGGATGAACCCAGAATGTCTTGGCTTGGCAATGGTTCAATCCCCCGTAATTTTGTTAATTTAAATTTAGTCACAGGCTGCACACTCAGGAAATGCCATCTCTTTTTGCCCCACCGCAGCCTCGAAACTCTCCGTGATCGCTCTGTTGTCATAGCTGGAGAGCACGAACCCTCTGTGCTCAGCTTGCAGTTCCGACTGCCATGTATGGACATTTCTAATTACTTTGGAGGCGCTCCATTTTGTACTGCATGCATAATTAGTTAGTTATTTACATTTTATTTCAGCATTTTTTCTAGCCGGTACACTAATGAAATCCCGGCGTGACATCAGAACCTTCCTGTTGAAGTGGGTCTTCCCTTCAGGGATCAGCCACCCTTTTAAATTAATGAGCTGCTTACAGAAACAGCTTCATGGTTTTATGTGCAGTGTTTGCAAGGAAATTTATAAATGGTCTGACTCCTTTCAGCTCCAAAATCTGTTGAAATTGAAAGAAAATCCCCCACTAGTATGGCATGCTTTGGGTCATATCTTATGTGGACTTTTTTATTTCATATATTTACTGTAACTTACTTAGGGGAAAGGGTCCTCCATCTCTCACACAGAGAAGCAGATGTATGGGTGGGAAGGAAAGAATGGATGTAAGGAAGCTGATTAGCACTGGAGCCCCAAAAAGTATAAAATGGACTGTACATAAGAATTAGTAACATCATATTATCAACAAACTTATTTTTCATTTAAAGACTTACGTTGAAGAATATAGGTAATACAATTAGTCTCCACAAAAGTCAGCTTCTTTTTGAGGCACTGTTTTAATAAAAAAATTGAAGATTTTTAATCATATGTTGTTTTTCTTGTAAGTTCAATTGAACAAAAAACCCCAAACCAAAACAAAAAAACCTCCCAAACAAAACCAAACCCAAAAAAAAACCAAAAGAGAAAGGAAAAAGGTGTTGCTTAGCAACAGCCTCATTCAAATAGTCAGAAATTGGTGTATTTTCTGGAATTTGGGAGATATCTCAGGGAACTTGCCAAGTGTGTGGGATAAGGAAAGAAAAAAGTTGATGTCCAAAATGGAGAAGGGAACCACTACTGCCATCAGATTAAGCACCTGCACTTGGTTCAGTGTGGTTTGAAACACACCTCTGGTTGCCTGGGTTAAGCACACTTGGACCTCCTCATGTGCTCTTGTTTCAGTGGTGCAGGACTGTTCCTGTGGCAGGTAGACGTGGACAGTTTCTTTGTGATGTTTGTGTGTTTATTTTCCTTCGTTTTTAGGTATGCTCATCTTCTCTCTCCTCAGCCTAGTTTACTCAATAAGCAAGCTTGTCTTGAAGGTAGCACTTTCCCTTGGGCAGAGCGGGAGGACACGCCAGGTGATGTGTTTGCAGCAGCCACCTCTGCCTTGCGTTTTCTTGCCTGTTTGAGAGTCCAACCCAGTGTGGAAAAAGAGCAAAACTGCCCAGTGAGCACACAAGCCCACAAGGCACAGTGGAAGGCTGTATCATGATGTTTTGGCTGTGAGCTGCAGCCTTAGGTGTTTGTCTCCATATAATGCTGTCTCTGCTTTGTGCTCTGGTAGGTGACCACATTGATTTTGTGCTGCCATGTGATCATTGTTTTGTGGCTTGGATTTTTTTTTCCTTAACCTTTCATGTTCCCTCCCTTTCTTTCTACGGTGTATGAGGAAGGAGAGAGAAGCAACTATGTACTCTTGATTTGCTGTTCATCAGCCTGGAGAGGGATCTCCAGCCTCCACATATCCTTAGGTCAGGCAGGATGAAGACAATGTGGCACTGGCACTCCGGATACCCAGACTTCAGGAAAAGCACCCTTGAGGGTGTACATTATCCTGCATCCCTGTTGAAAGCTAACTAGCCTTTTGCTTTCCCCAGTATTGCCAGGGATTTCTTTAATATCACTGTAAAAAGTATTTGTAAGTCTGGTTGTACGCTTTAGACCCCATAGCTGGAGCATGTTGACTCCTTGTGGCAGCCAAGTATTTACACTCTTTGTACAATAGAGGGAAGGAACTGGAGGAAGGTGACTGAATCATCAGCTCTGTTTTGAAATGGACCATTGCTTTACTCCTGCCATTTCTATTGCCTTTAGGGAATGGCAGCCTTTCCCACACAGCTTCAAGTAAGAAGATGTGCAAGAGAAAAGTTGGTAACTCTTCCCTTGCACATAATGAGGAAAGAGCTCTGAGAGGGAGAAAGTGACCAGACCTCACAGGCAGTTAAAATTCTGCAGGTCATTACCTTTTTAGGGGAAGAATCTCGTTCCTATGTGGATTGACTTGCTAACTCATTTGCAGAAAGAATTATAAAATGCAAATATTTATGAATCACTCTATATGTTGTAATCTTATTTCTAAAACAAACATTGCCTTGTACTGTGGCTCCTGTGCGCTGTGAGTAGAAAGATTTTCCAGCATTTATCCCATTTTGAGCAATAAGCTGCAGGGAATAAATGCTGCTAGTCAGACTGGGATGCTGTGTCTCCTGGAGCATTTGTGCTCTTGGCAAGTTGTCATCTCCCTTCAACAAGTGTTCGTAAAAATATTCAAATTAGCATTAAAACTGGGGTATTTTTTGATATTTAACTTTTATTTAGGTGGATGTTGTAGCCAAACAGGTGGTAGCATTCTTTTTAAATGTGGCTTGTAGCGTCTGGGTGGGGTTTCTGTTTTGCAGGTAGGAGCTTCCCTCCGTGTGGCTGCTGGGGTGGCTTTTCTCCCATGGTTGGGTGTGGAGGGCAGGCTGTGGGAGACACAAGCCATGTCTGCTGTGTGCTGAGATGGCCTTAGGTAGGGATAGCTGAGAGCGAAAGGGAGAATGGCCCAAGACCAAGGGAACCATAGAAGTTTAGAATTTTGGTTCCTGTGCAGTGAGCCTCCAGGACCGGGAAGGGAGTGCTTTGTGTTTTTAGGAAGGCCTGGTCTTGTAGTCAGGATGGCCGGGATCCCTGCTGGGCTGGTGTTTGTGCCTGGGTGAGGTGGTGCCTGGCTGGGTGGTGACAGTGGCAGGGGCAGACCCTGTGCCTCCACTGCTGCCCCTTGCAGCCCTCCCTGGCAAACCATCCTGCTGGCAGCACTGGGCAGGGGACTGTCCTCTTCTTGGGTGTATTGGAAAACTTTCTGAGAAAAAAATCAGTTGTACTGATTTTGAGAGAAAGCAACTTGTGATCCAATATATTGGCAACTGGTAGGAAATAAGGCTGCTGCCATAAAATTATGCAATGAATATCACTTTGCAGGGTGGATTCTGGCACCTTGTCTTGATTATATTTCTCCTTATAAGAGAAAATAGTGAGGCTGTAGAAAAGGGTAGCCTGGCTGCAAGGAGCTGCTTTGTGTCTGCAGCAACTGGTAATGTGATTGTATACAAGCACTAATGGTTTGCATGAAGCCTGAGGACTTGAGGAACTGGGTTAGTTACAAAGATTGAGACCAGGCCTGATGGATAGGTGCAATGTCCTTTATCAAAATACAACACAAAAATAAGAGAGAGTAAATCAAAAGGTATGGAGAAAGCAGATTCTTTCGTTGTGGAAAATATCCTGAGCATTAATCACTTCCTGTTGCTGGATAGATGAAAACATGAGAAAGGAGATTATGTCCTTCCAAATTACAGTGCACAGTGGTTTTTAAGTAAGATTGTAATCCCTGTGCAGAACAGTAGGTGCTGGCCTCTGAGCTGAAAATTATTATGCACTTCTTAATTTGTCTATATTTATGATTAAGCTCATATAAATCAGGGTATAAATGCATTATTAGGATGAAGTTATATAATATGTATGTGCCTCTAATACTAATACGTTATATATGTCTACTATATACAGCTGCCTGACACAGTGTATTTATTAAAAACCTAGCAATTGTATATTCCTGTAATTGCAGGTTTTTACTCAACTGCTTGTGAGCCTGGGGGTATGCAACAGCTGTTTATCATTGTACTCTGATGAAACCCTGATAAAAATGAAATTGCTGCAAAGAAATGTGGACTTACAGTGGTATGGGAAACTAAAATTTCAGGTGCTAATACACTTCTGCATTTAAAAAATTGACTTATGCCTTTGCTTATTTTCAGAGAGGTACTCTATAAAATAGCAAAGAATATGTAGTCTTGGTATGTTCAGTAAGGCAGAGATAATAGAAATAGAAAATTTAAAAAAAGGCAAATTGAATATAATGTTATGTATTTAAGATGCTTCTCAGCCTGGTTTTGATTGCTCTCATGTGTTTCCCCAATAAGTCAGACTGCTTATAGAGTAAATAAAATAAAAGTTTTAATTACAAGATCCATCCATGATCAGAGACGATGACGAGACGCAATGAATTGGTGAAAGTCAGAGCTTTTCGATTCTTTTTTTTTTTCTGTGACAGATAAACACTTCTTGTTTTTGGAAAAAATAGGTACAAGTCTACTAAAAATTAAAATCTTTGCTGAAAGATTATGAAATGGACAGCAAAGATGTTTTATTTGATTGCATTTCTAACCATTTAGCTTTTGGGGAAAAGACTAAACAATAAAATTGTCACCCTTTTGCGCAGTCTTACAGGTAATAAGTAAACAGAAGAAGGCGACTGTCTTCCCACATTACAATCATCAGGGTTCTTCTAGGAATATAGACAATGCAACAAGGAGTTTCTCTGTGAGTTATTGGAGAGAATGATCCACAGGCAAAACAACATACACGTGCTTTCTGCAGTAGGATGGCTGTTCCTGCTTGCTGAGAGTGTGGTTTATTGTTAAATATCGTAGTACCCCTTCACTTTTATCAGGCCTGACAACTTCACAGATGTGGGTATGAAGAAGGACCTAAAACTGGTCAGTTATGGAATACAGAAAATGGAGCAATTTCTGTGGCACAATCCAAAATCTTTTTCTTCAGCCATCATGTAGTGTCTCTTTTTTTTCCTTAAGCTAGACTGCTGAACAACGAGAGCTGTGTTTGTCCTTCATCATTTTCTCTTACAGGAGTGGGGAAGCACAATGTGTTTTATTTCATGGTAAAAGCTGGGCTATCACTGGGTTGCCTCATGATTGCAGGTCTCTTCCCCTTGCCTCATTGTTTTCTGTCATAGTGGTAAAAGCATGGTGGTGATGAAGGAAGCAACTAGCATCAGGAAGGGATGTAAAAGCTGTAAATTACAGTAGGGCAGGGGGATCTGTAAACATCTCTTGCTCCTCTTTGCAGATATCTCTATAATTCTACTGGCCCTTGGAGCTGATATGAGAAGGCAGTAAAATTTTAAATAGAAAGGATTGTTGGCAATTGCAGCACATTACTGCACAGGCATGCATGAGTGAGAATACTCCTCTCTCCACAGCAGTATTCAATGCCATGGATCATCCTGTCCTGCAAGCTCTTACGTACCAGTGTAGGAGTGCTGGAGTAGACTGAACCTTCTGCAAGGAATGAAGGTTTCCAAGAACTGCTGTGGTGATCCATATGCTGCCAAAGGGACAGCTTGGAGTGAGCTTTGTTTGAAAATGCATATTCCTAGCAAAATATCTAGAAAGAATTTAAATCAGGATTGTAGTAATGAATGAAATGGGAGAGTCACCTCCTTTGTATGTTTGAGATGTGAGGACATTGCACAGCTGGAACCAGAAGTAGGTAAAGTCCTTCAATCAGCATTTGCCCTCATCACTCCACGGCTACAATGTTTTATAAGGGCTGTCGAGTTTGTATTCTGCATTTGACAACCAAAAGGCAAAAGTACAGATTATCCAAGCCTTCAGAAGGCTGTCGATTTCTAAAAATGGCCCCAAATATTGGCTATGTTCAGGATAGCATCTCAGCAAGTGCCTGTTTTGAACTTGTCCATGACTGCTTTCCTGAACAGAGATGCTTCCACTGCCAAGGCAGTGCAGAACTTACACAAATGCAGCTATTCAATGGTTTGTTCCTTGTACTTTTTTTTCAGCTTAGAATACATTCTACAGCTAAAGCTTTTCTGAATTTCCCAGTTAAACCAGCCAATGTGTATCTTTCCAGGACTTTGCTTGTGTATATCACTGTTTTAAAAGCTAACTTCCCTTGCAGAATGGGAATAATAGCCTCAAAATTATTGTGCTGTGTAACTGAAATTAAATCACAGTTCCTGGCCTGTGCCATTGTCTGTCCAGAGATGTGCATAGTGGGTCATGGTGGAAGAGAAATCCTAACCAATAGTAGAGAAATACAAATGTTCTGGTCCAGAGGAACGTGTCCATAAACAAATATTTCATAATGGGGTTCATAAAACAATTGGTTCTGAACTGGTGAAGGGTAAAATTGAGCCTTTGTGCTTAGTTTTCCTGGGAGTAACTTGTTACAGCAGTTAAGAATTGAAAACTGCACGGTTTGTAAAGCCCCTCACTGGGATAAAACACATGTTGTTTGCATTAGAGTGTAATTGTGCTCTATGTACCTCGATATGTTGGCCTGGAGCACCATCAGTGAAAGGTGATTCTCTTTGGAAAGTTACCGACCTTTGGACACAAAACTCAGGGATGGAAAAGTATTTCAAGAGAAGCAGCTCAACCTGGTCTTTGGTGACTACCTGTTGACTCGAAGCAAGAGAGTGGAAGGTCAATCCCTCTGGCAGGGCTTCAGAAATAATACTTTAGAACAATACCAAAAAGTAGTACTGCTGTATTGTGTTTAATGTGACTATTAAAAGATAAGTTGCTAAAGGATTGAGGATCCAAGAAACATCAAATCAAAAAGGAAAGAATTGGTCCAGAACAGCAACACATGATGAGGCATGGTACAAACGAGACAAGAACCAGTTTTAAATGAGCACCAAGAGCAAAAACTGCCATTCCAAAAGCATATTATTGAAGCTGTTTGCTGGCAGCACACCATACAGTTTTGCAGCACTGTGTAAGCTTTTAAAGAACAATGCTGTACCTTGGATCATGGACTCAACTACTTTTTTATTGTATCCTCTGGTGCTGACCTCTTTTGCACTTGACTTTTGTAACTCCTTACAAGTAGCTTCTCAAGTTAATCTTTTGGCCTCTGAATTGCTGAAATGGACATCCCAGCCAACCAAAATATTATTTAATTCTTCCTCATGTTTTCCATTAATTCCCTAAAGAATACCAGAAGAAACTTTCTTATTATCTCTGTATTTCTCTGTACTCAGTAGGCTTTCGTAAAGAACTGAGTGTTACAACTAACTCCCTCTCTGTGGGTAGATGGGCAGCATCTAGTTAGTTTTTTAATTTTTGGATTTTATATCTTTCCTGCACTGGCTAGAGCATCTTCTGGAGGAGGTTATGGATTTTCTCCTCATTAAACCAGTCCACAGACTGCATCTCTCAGATTCCTAATCATCATTAATATCTAAGTAGCGCCCCTGTTCTAGAATGACATACTATGTTTAATTTTCCTGCCTTCTTTCAAATAGAAATGACTATATTTGCACGTATGTGGAAACTTGGACTCAATTTTTCAAGAGGTTGGGATTGGGCTGAAGAAGGAAATAGGATACTGATGTTTTAGAAGTTGAAAAACCACATAATGATTTGGACCTTATAGCAAAAGTGTCTTCTTATCTGTAAGTAGACAGTGACTCTGACAGAGGGTGGAGTGGTATCCATCAGATTTGCAACAGGTTTATGCTTAGATTGTCAGAAGGGCAATAAAGAAATATGTCTGAAAAAATTGTGACTGAGGATGCCTAAAAAAATTGAATCACTTATGTGTAAGAGCTGAAAGTCTCATTTAAGTATGGTTCTCTTCTGAAAAGCAGATGTCATCTTCTAACAGCTTTCTAACAGTGGACCAGGACATAATAACTATTCAATGTTAATATATACTATGCTCAGGTACTCAAATTTGGTTTTTATTTTTTTCTGAATGGTCTTTCAGTGGGCTGTTTTGTCAGAGGCTTGGTGGAGAATTATTCCCCATGCTAGTGCACCAAACAAATTTTCTTGTAAAAAATGCTTTTAGGAAGTGCTAAAGATCTGAGTCTTAATTTTGTAAATGCCATTTCAGTCACATTTGTCCTTTTCCTACTGTCATTCAGGAGCTCTGTTGTGCTAGTTGTTGAGCATTCCATACATGTGGTTAGGCATTGAAGGATTTTGATGTTTGAGTTCTCTACATATTCTTCTTTTTTTATGGTCAAAGGCAAATGCATTCCTAGACTAAAAAGAGGAAGAAGAAAGGAGAGAGGCTGGGGTGAGGGAGCAGCTGGAAATAGGAGGATATTGTAGCACTATGTTTTTTATCTTCCAAATGGAAATGCAGTTCCTAATGCAACAAGCATGGTGGTTTCCTGGTTTGGCCCCATCTTGCTGTGGGCCAGGGTCACATCCCGGGACAGGGTGTGGTGACCGGCGGGTGGCAGGGGTGGCTCTGCCACATCGGCCCTGGCCAGCAACCGAGGGCAGCCCCACTCTCCTCCTCACCCAGGCTTTTACCTCAGCACCTGCATTTTCCCCTGGTGTTTCTGCTTAAATGTGCTCAGCCAGGCAATAAAACTGGGATAGTGAGTGGAGCATTTGCGACGGATACTGAATGCATGAAGTGTTTCCTTGTGGGATGGGAGCCCATGTGTCTGCAGGAATAGCACTTTGAAGAAGCAAAGTAAACTGATACTAATATATCCCTTTGCATATTGAAGTCATGTCATAAGTACAACTCAAAAGGAGCTTTTGATGGCCTCAGAAGAGGCAGACTAGGAAAAAAGACTAGCAGAGTTATAAACTACCCACAGTTGTAAATCTTGGTTTTGGTTTTGTTTCTTTTTTCTGATCAGCACTACCCACATACTGTAATGTCTGGCAGACCTTATCTTTTCATTTAGCTGACCAATAGAAATATGTGTCACTATAAGCCATTTAGATTGAAAGGAGAAAAAAAATCCTTTTTGTGTTAAAATCATTCTTCAAAGTACAATCTGAAGAATTATGTATAGCCTCAAGCAAGTCTCATTGCTTGATCAGACTCAGCAAAGAGTGGCTGGGGCAGTTTTTCTGGCCCAGAAATGGAAAAATGATGCTGCAAGTGTTCAGAGTGTCTGTCTCCAGCAAAAAGAGGACATAATTCTGAAGGCATGGTGTTTTCCTGCCTCCACAAATACTTGCGCTTATTCTGAGGGTGCGAATTCAGAAAGTAGGTGTTATCCCTTTCTTCCCCCTAAAGGATGAGGACGATGTTTGAAGAAGCTGAGACTTTAGGTGTGACAGTACAGTCAGTTATGCTAGGAATACTGAGGATTGATTTTATGAAAGTTAATTCTTCTTCCTTTCAAGGACTGAAGGTTGTATACAAGGGCATGAGAATATATTGACTGGCTGGGAATGAATGTAGGGTTTAAGGAGTCTGAGCTGCTTTGTGACACATGTCATTTCTGGAAAAATGAGCCATCCAGAGAAACAGTTTG
Source organism: Orthonyx spaldingii (assembly GCA_013397795.1). Classification (NCBI taxonomy): domain Eukaryota; kingdom Metazoa; phylum Chordata; class Aves; order Passeriformes; family Orthonychidae; genus Orthonyx; species Orthonyx spaldingii. Next base: position 1,337,868 of record VZTJ01004015.1, on the reverse strand, counting down.
TCTGCCCTGATGTGCCAAGGAACTTTATGTATTGGCAACAGTGATGGAGTGAGAGTGCAGCAAAAGCTAAGCATTGTGAAAGACTTGAATTTTCATGAGGTACATAAGCAAAAGACAGAGCTGTTTGAAACACAGACCATAGAAACTGTGCTAATTTAATGTGTGTAAGCAGCATGCTCAAGTAGGTACTGTACTGCAGGTGTACCAATAATTAAATCAAGAACAGTTACAGCTCACTCAGATATATAAATGACCACAAAGGAAGCTTAGGTAGCTTAGGAAGATACAGAGGGGTTTTTTTGTCGTTGTTTGGGCTTTTTTGTTTGGTTTTGTTTTAAATTTCTATTCCTTTTGTTTGGGTTCTTTTTGTAACTACTAATTTCCTACCAAAAGATGTTTTCCACTAGAAAAAAGTAGAATTTTAGCTGCCTAAGGTCCTATTTCTTAGAAGGGGTCTCTTGAAAGTAATCTTTTTAGTTCTGTCTACAAGTTTGAGAACTATTTCCACCTGATGGTGGCTTGGACCGTCCCCTTCTTAATGTTGTCGATCTTGCCCATCTTCTCAGCACTTTTAACATATAAGGAGAAAGTGACTTGCACTGATCTCTGCTTGCTCTGCAGACAGTTATCTTCATTATGCTTAGACTGTGTTTGATCTCATGTCCTGGAATGGATCTTTCTTTCCTGTTCAGGAGTCAAAGACCATTTACTTACACTCAGTCTCAGACTGGAAGATGGCCAATGGCTCCATCTGCTTGGTCAGCTTTAAAAATACCTGTTTGCAAAGAAAGTTCTGCTGAGATTTCTTCTTCTGACCTACAGACATAAGTCTGCTATTCTTGCCTTCCTTGTGGCAGCATGGAGGGATGGAGATGGGTGTAGCAGCAATGGAAAGGTATGCATTCTTTGAAGCAAAGAGTAGAGAAAGAGAGAGCTGCAGGGGTTAGAATACAGTTCAGGAAAAACTTAAATATCAAACAAAAAAAACCCCAAATGCAGCAGTTACCATGGTCAGTGGTTTTCAGGGTTTTGATTGGACTCCTGTCCTTTGTGCCTGCTAGTGCAGGTTTTTGCACCTGACTTAAACAACAGGGAATCTAATATCTGTTTGGTTTGTTTTCTTCCCAGTTGAACAAAGCCTTCTGCTTTGAAATCATGCTTTAATGTAAAATAGGTGAAAATTTAAAAAAAAGAAAAAAAGATGAGTGCACGTCCCCTCTGTACTGGTACTGTAGGACTGTTGAGGTGTGGGAAATTTAGGAGCCACAACAAATGAAAGCCTGATATTAGAAGTTTAATCCCTAAATGTTTCTCCTTCATTTCAAACTACACTATAAAACATCTACCTCTACTCAGGAAACAAAACATGCATGAAAACTTGGAATCTCAAAGTTAATGTTTTTGGCATTATTTTCCTAATACAGGAGCCAATAGTCCTTTTATTAAAAATGCACAGTGGCTATGCTTCTTTATTTTTTGAAGAACAGCACATTACTTGACTGAATACAGAGGTAATCAAAATTCAGTCAAGTGGGATGACTCTGTGAGTTCTGACATCAAAGGGCAATGTGTTTGATTGATATCAGTCAGATGGCAATATTGTTTGAAGAAATGTAGTCAGAAGACTGGCAATTTAAAGGCTGTAAAAAGTTAGGGGAGATGCGAGTGCAGTGTCCCATACTGATTTCCAGTGTACAAGACTGTGTATTAGAGAATTGTGAGTAACATGGCAATCTTTCCCCTCAGATACAGGCATCGTTTGAAAGGACAGAGAGGAAGAAAATCAAGCTCCTACTTTTCAGGCAAGACAGTCAGTGAGGCATTAAAGATACAGTAGTAAATAATTGCTTTGTCATTGTGTTCCTTGCTGCATGAGATCAGGGCTTGCATTTTGCTTGAAATATATACAGCATGTAATGTAACTGGGCATTAATAAGCAACGAGCAACTTTTCTTTTTTTCTTTGTCATATATTTATTTATAGAATAGTATTGACTCCATTGTCTGCATACTGAGAACAACAACTCTGTTATGTCTTTCTGACAAATATCAAACATTAGCTGTACAGATACAGTTGTTTTTACTCTATTTCCCTGTCTTGTTTTTTGTCTCTTTTCTTAATGTAAGTAATGGAACTGTGTCTTTTTACAGTAAATGGTTCCTTTGCTGAATATGTCACACAGTCATTACTCCCTGCAGGGTTAAAAACAATGCAGAAAGCTACCTACAGGATTAGAACGTTGCCAGCAAAGAAAAGTGAAAAGGAATTATTGCAATTACTAAAAAACATTTTCCACTGCTTGTAAAAGTACTAAAATTGCATCAAAATGATTATGAAAAATAAATTAGTTGCACAATAAAGCATCATGATAAAGAGTCATCAAAATAGTCACAGAATATCAGAAGAACTTAATGTTGACATTAAAGGGCTGAAGGCTATCAAATAAAACTTGATATCATTTGATGTATAAATGCCAAACTAGACATAAACAATAACTTCAGTTACACTGATCTGTGAGGAAGAAGCAAAGATATTATTGAAGAAATTCGTATATCAAGGTTGTTTGTAGAATAAAGTAACTCTTGCTGCTAATAGAAATAGGTCCATAAATCCTGGCTTTCAACATGGATCTCATTATGCCAGCTTTTGCTCAAATATGAGGTAAAGCAGTGACCTAATTCCAAACCAAAATTTAGACTACAGGAGATAGGTGTAGTTGAGCCAGCATCAGTTCAGTGTGGTCTCAGCATGGCTGGTTTCTTTCTTTTTTCTCTTTGAAGGAAGTAAATCAAAGCAGTTTTAAGGAAACTAGAGATATTTATGGGCTGCTACCACTGGAGCATGAGTAACAGTTAGAAGGAAGCAGTATATCTTTGGAAATGTAACAAGTGACAGACACGTTAACATACCTCCATTCCATATTTTTACTTATCAGCTTTCTCTATCAATTTCTTTAAAAAATATTTTACTTGTCTCATGAAAGGTGAGATTTGGCTCAGTGTTAAAGTGATGCTGATTTACAGAATCATCAAATCATGGAGTGGTTTACAGAATCATCAAATCATGGAGTGGTTGAGATGGGATGTCTGGAGCCCATCCAGTCCAGCCTCTTGCTGAGGACAGGGACAGCCACAGCAGGTTGCTCCAGACTGTACCCAGCTGGGTTTTAAAGATCTCCAGGAATGGAGATTCCACAACTTTTCTGGGCAACTTCTTCCTATGTTTGATCACTCGCACTGTAAAAAAACCAATCCAACCAACCAATTTGTTTATGATTAAGTAAATTCCTTGTATTTCAGCTTGTGCCTGTTGCTGCTCATCCTTCCACTGGGCACTAATAAGAGTTTGCCTTGGTAGTTTTTGTTCCTTCCCATCAGGTACTTCTAGGCACTGTCTTTTGGTCTAATTGTGTAACAACTACAGAGTTTTGAAGGCCCGTCATCTTTATTTTCAGAGAATTTAGTTAATGTTAAAAACGGAAAAACTCAGGAGTTTTGTTCCTGTTGCCATCTTCTTGCTGTGGAAAGCTGCAAACCTAACAGTAGTTTCTGTTTCTCTTCCTATGTCACTTTAACCCCTTTCCTCACCTGAGGACTACAGAGGGGGTGGCTGTTATGCATATCAGCATTTGCCACTGAGGACAGTGGCACTTTGGGAGCTCAGGCCTGACAGGGTTTGAGCCTGGACAGCAGAGGAGGGTCTGGATGCAGCCTGGTTGCTGCAGTGTTTTTGAACATGGCTGGAAGGGGCTTGGCAAGTGACTGGTGCTGGGTTTCTTTTGGACGGTGCTGCCACTTGGGGTGAGATTTGGCAGTGTGGAGGGAGCAGGGTCCTTGACAAAGCGGAAGCCAGCCAGGCATGGATGTTTGCAGCACCCCACGATTGCTGGCTCACTCCAAGCACGAAATGGATGGGAATAACTCTCAGTAGCTCCTTGCTGCCCAAGCCAGGCACTAATCCACTCCCACTGAGCAATTCAGGTCTTTACGCCCTGAGTACGCGTCACTTTGGATAAAAGGTTTGTTGCACCAAAGCTGTCAGTGGAACAAAAATAACCATCATACACAATGAGTAACTTCTGAGGCAGGTTAGGGGTCACAACGTATGTTGTTGCTGTTCGAGAAAAGAGAATCCTTCTTGGAGGTAACGTTACTATTTCTGGCTCTTGCATAGTAAGCTGTGCAATCTTGCCACTTGTGTAGTTTAGGGATATTTCTTTGTAAGTGAATAGAAATATTAGCTTGGATTTTAGGCAAAAAGACTGGCATTGCTGTGAAGAGATTTGTTAGCATATTAAAAACAGGAGCTAGTAAAACTGTACACCTGATTAGTGTTCCATCTTTCACTTCCAATTAAGTGATAGTAAACCTGTTAACCTAAAGTTTTTGTTGCCTCTTTTTTTGTTTGTTTGTTTTTTAATCAAAAAAGAAAAAAAAGGAAAAGAAAAAAGAGAAAAAGGCAAAAAAAGGGAGTTTGGAAACTCCTTTGGATCTCTAAGCATAGTTTTGTTGCCAACAAGCTGGGGGATGTAGGCTGACATGCATCCTGTTTCTAATAGCACACACACTGTTTCTTTATTTAGAGCCTCTTTACCAGTATCAATTAAACCCCAGTTAAATTTGACACATCTTAACCTTGCGTTGGATCCAATTCATTGCTACAGCAGAACCCATATGGCACTGAGACAGTTGCAGGCATCAATTCATTGCTTATGTAGAGTTACTGGCTAAATGCCAAGCAGTAATCACTGCTTTTTGTTAATAGACATGTTTGCTTTTGCAGTCGTTTCTATACACAGTGCTCTAGATTAATTAGAACAAAATCTGTCATCCATCTAAGAAACAACCAGAACTCTTGGGATTTTTTTGCCTCAGATTTAAAGAGAAATGAGTACTGGCTACCAAAGGTGGTGGTGGAGGAGAGTTCTTTGTTTATTCTAGAATAACCTATTTTGTCTGTTCAACACACAGGTATCTGCTATTTTCTTGCATTACTCATGTTGCATTTTTGAGAAATTTTAGCTTGTGATTATACAGATTTGGCCTCCCACCCCCAGCTTGATGCCTGAATAATTAACATAGTTAGGTGAACTACTGGATATTGAAGTCTTCTGGTAAATCATTAGTAATTTAAGATCAAATTACTTTATACCTAGATCTGTTGTTGTGGTGAATACATATATGGTGCCCTGTGCTAAGTCTGAAATGCACTGGAGAGTATTTTATCATGCTGAAATAAGGCAACACTTTCAAACTACTGCATTACATGACAGAAAGATCATAAATTCTTTCACTAGAAATTGTTATATTGGTGCCTACCATCATCAAAGTAGTTTAAGAAACCATTTTGGGCCATGTTGTTTAATCAGTTGTGTAGTTTTTTATCTCCATAAAGATATTTTTGTGGTGTTTTCCTTAGGTCAATTATTCTTGTTTGCATGCATTCGCAGTAAACTGTTTTGATTACTCTGATTTGAAAGTAAAGCTTTCTGATCCCCAGTTTTTCGTGAATGTGTCACATAGGACCAGATTAAAAATCTACTGGGACTTTCCATTGGATTCATTAGTGATTGGATGGTGTCCACTGTCCTGAGTAAAGAGCTCAGACTGCTGATTGTCCAACTACTGCTTGCTTGGCTGTTACTTGCTAAGGGTTTGAAATGCCACCATGTAGAAAGGAAGAGACCTAATTGTGTTCAGGGTCTAATGGCAATTCCAGCTTTCATTTAAAGTAGCAATGCTGTTTATAAACTTTGAGGCATTTCTGTTTATAAGTGATTTCATGTGATTTATACCTTAGCAGAGGATCCCATTAACTGACACCTTTACCTCTTCCTCAGTATTCCTGATTTATGTCCTATATATGTTACATAAGAAAATGTGTGTATATACAGATCTATCGATCTATTTATTTATAACAAATAATTTCACTTTGCATGAAGGGGCAGTAAAAATACCTCTATTTTATGGAAGTTATAATCTCTTTCAAAACTTTTTCCTAATGTTGAGTTAATGTTTTAGTATTCCAGTGCTGTTGGTCCATTGTTCGGAAGTACAGCTTTATCAGCAGAATGTGTGGCAGATGGTTTACATTTGCATTAGCCTTCTGGAAAAGGAGTCAGCTCCCACCAACATAAGCTTCATCTTTTCTTTTCAAAATTTACAACAAATTCGTCAGAATGGCATTTTTAGAGGAAAAAACCCCCAATCTGACTGTCTTTGAGTTTCCTTTTTGAAGAGAAAAAATGAGTCCTGTTCTAATGCCCTCATCTGCATATATATCTCCCGTCCCCTCCCCCAGTGTTTGTTAAAATGATTTAAGTATTTCATTATGCAAAATGACTTTTATAAAAAGACCTTCCTTTTTGCCCCACAGTCATTCTTAATTTCGTTTGTCACTTGTTATAGAGTGGAGTTATGTGAAGCTAGGATATATTATTTGTTCTAGTCTGTATTGGATAATTTATTACATTAAGAAACCAATAATTTTCAAATATAATCAGATTTAAGTTTTTAATAAGATTCATCCTCCCATTCACACTTGCTTAATTTAAGGATATTAAATCTGCTCAGGAATGAGCTGCCTCTCAAAGCCTCATGTGCCTATTAAAGGATTTTATTCCTGATGTGTTAATAGGATTTAATTACATTAGCCCTATAGTCCAGAGACACACCACAATTGTTAAACTTGATAAACCAGGCAAATACATGCTAAAAGAGTGATGGCCAGCTCCTCAAAAGGAAAAGAATTACAAGGTGTTAATATTTTAATATCTCTGCTATGTAACTACAGGTTTGCATAATGCTGAAATTTTAAATATTGGATGTTTAACACATTGTTAATACTTTTATTCTCACAAAAAATTTAAATCAAGGCTAATGCAGAAATGAATAAGGCTTTCTATTGAGTGTTTATATTTGTTTCTTATTTCTGATTCCAAGAGATTAATTTAGATAAACTTTCAGCTTTTCTCTTCTTATGACATCCTCTTGTTGTTACAGACAAAAGCTGCAGCAAATGATTCTGAAAATTCAGCATACTAAACACTGTCTTGATTTCTTGTTTCCTATTGCTAATTAGGTTAATGGCACAGTGACAGAAACAGACAACAATGGCTTGGGACATTTTGCAGAGATGTGGTTGAGGAGAGGGAGAGAAAAGAAAGCACCAAGTCCTGTAGTCTGCAAATCTCACCAAGAGCTCCTTCAGCAGCAGTGGCATCGCTCAGGAGGGCTGGCCCCTCTCAGAGTGCCCAAATGCTCCGTGCACAGGAACCAGTTCTTCCGATGGCTGCGGGCACGCAGAGATGGGGGCACTCATGGGCTCTGCAGGGAATCACAGCGAAGGAGAAAAAATCAGCAATGTGCCATCCGGTTGGACATTTTGCTTCCAAAATTAGATTGATGCGTGTTATGGCACGTTTCCATTGGTAATCAGACTCTCAACATGCATTTCGAGAAGATTTAGGCCCTGAGTTTTTCTCTCACTTGCACAGAGCTAGACTTCAGGCCTCTCAAAATGTGGTGTAGGCTGCATTTGTTTGGAGGAGCTAAACATGTAAAGTAGGCTTTCATTTCAAAAAAAGGAACTTTCTGGCACTTTTCCTTGCCATGATAGCCTTGGAAATGTAAACTGATATAAACTGTTTTTGGAGTTAGAAAGGAAGTAGAAGCAGGGTTCTGCCTTGCCCGGCGAGCGGTTGGTGCGAAGCCATCAGCCTTCATGCTGGCTTTCTACCCCAGCCTGCCTGGGCCTCTCAGCCTGAGCTGTGGGCTGGAGAGCTGCTGCTCTGCCCCGAGGGTGGGAAGGAGAGGAGCAGGCTGGCCCTGGGATGGACCTGCAGGAAGAGGCATAAGAGAGTGAGCATGGGGTCTACACATAAGAGAACTCCATTCTCACTGGTCTTGTGCCTCTAAATAAAACAGGCTTTTTGAAAATCCTATTACTCTGGGGACTCCAGCTTGTGGTTGAAAATACCCAGACCAATACCAAGGTTGGAGAGGAATGAGCTGAGCCACATCTGAGGTCAGCTCTTGTTAATGCTTAGGCTAAGGCTGCCTTTGGACCCCCTACCTCAGACTTTGGAGCTGTTCCATGTAGGAACTGACTGTGGGGTCTGCATCCAAACCTGCAGTGAGAAACTGAGACAGGCTGTAACCCCTAGCTGCCAGACTTTGGTTTCCTGCAGAGGGTGCAGACAAATAAGCATCTGTAAGACAGAATCTGAATAACAGGCAAATAATTATGGTGGTCTTTTTATACTTAAGGTGGGTTCTGCTTTTTCGTACACTTGTAATACCTTGGCTGTGTCATTGCTAATTTATGAATAGGTTTCTTAGACAGCATTATGACTTTCACATTTACAGTTTGATAAACTCCTGAAAAAAAATTTTCAGGCTTGGTATCTACTGTTTGAGCAGGATTATTGATTGCTTTGTTTGTCTGCATTGGCATATATAAAAAGCCGTGTGTGTTTATTAAAGACAAAAGGTATCTTACTTAAAGACCAGTGTCTGTAAGCATGCAGTCCGTCACCATTTATACATAGATTCACTTTTTTTTGCCTGCAAGACTGTGCTAGGTCTTTCCTAATTTAACTTAGGATTTATGGCTCTGTAGTGTTTTTTTCCAGTCAGGTGCCCATATTTCTTTTCACATGAATCTCCCAGGCATTTAAAGGGATATCAGCTGCCTTGCATTGCCACTGGAAGCAGAAGCTGAAATGGTAGCTGCCAGCAGGGATTAGCTGAGTGTGCCTTTGTTGTATCAGATACCAGGAGCATGAACACAGCTGTCTGCCAGGTCTGGCAATGTAGTTGCCCTCCTCTGCCTCCCCAGTGCTCCTGGGTTTTGTTGCTGGGTTTATAAATGATAAAAATTGAAATGATATAGGAATTGTGTTCCTGTGAAAAATATTGAGACTTTGAAATTCACCTTTGTTCTTCTTCCAAAGTTCAGGACTGTCCACTGAAGCAGGAAGGATGGTCACCCAGCGAGACTGCTGCTCCCAGGGGTTACGGGGCTGGTCTAGGACATTGGGGCCATGCCTTGTCAAATGCCAGAGAAATGCTCACATGGAAAAAGGGTCTGAAATACATCGCAGGCTGTAAGCAATGCCAAGGAACTGAAACATAAAAGTTTAATTGCAGAGGAAAAACAGGAGACCTGAGAGTAGGAGGATGCCTTTCACAGGGACTCCCAAAGGATAACTGATATAGAGTTTGAAAAATAATAGCAAGGCTGAAAAAATCACTGTTCTTGAGCAGATACAATGATAAAAATTAGGAGGCACTTTCAATAGAGACAACAATTAGACTATTACATGAGCAGAAATAGGTCACTGCGTACACGGATATATAGAAGTGGGATGAGTTTCACAGCATGAAGTACAAGGTCCTCTGGTGCATGTGTGATACGGATAAGAGAGAAACCTTTGTGGGGACATTTGTGATGAGACATTATAGCCCAAAAGGAAAGATTCTTGTAGGCTGAGGCAGGTGGAAAAGATACAACCCCCTACACTCCCTCCAGACATATGTCCTATTCTTGCAAAACGTAGCATGGCTTGGGAAAAGCCAGTAACCTGACATGCCCTGCTGGTAGAGCCTGTTGGCACACACTGCAGTCCTTAACACAGTTTTGAATTTACTTTGCATATCCTTTTTATATCCACTGAAACTTCTCTCTAATGCCTCGTATGTTGGTGGAGAGGAGTATCTGTTTGCACTTGAGATGCTGGTATTCTCATGGTCTGTATCACTCACACTTTACCTCTCATATTATACGGACAAGATCCTTTTACCTGTCTCTCATCCTTTCAGTGCTTCTTTTTAATTTGTTTGCCAGGTTCCTGCCTGCATGTCCTGCATGTCTGGCTCTTTCTATGTCTCTTTGTTCAGATTTCTAGTAGGACCTTACTGCAGTACAGTAGGAACTTCACACTTCAATTGCTTTTCTGTACATCTCTCCTTGCCATTCCCTGCACCCATCCAGCCTGTCTGGCATGTTTTCTAGCTGATGTCCTCCTTCGTGATGCATTCATTTGTTTGTTTTTTCTTTTTCCCTGAATAACTTCAGCTGCTGTTTGGAACCCTTTCCACCTTTTTCTTCAAAGTGTGAACCATCTGGTGCTCTGTTTGGCATGTCTCCCACAGGATTTGGGCGAGAGCAGGCGCAAGGGCAGCTCCCTGCATCCTGCCCCGTTGGGTGCCTGGTCAGGGCCAAGCAGCAGTTGCTGTTTCTGCCTCCTCCTCACACCATGTTTGTCACAGGCAAGACTTGGCTTCTCTTGCAGTTGCTCCTGAATTCTCATCCTTCTCTTTTTTTTGCAGACTTAAATTGAGGCTGAGGAAAAGGTCACATTAATAACAAAAGTATTAATTTCTAGGCGTCCAGAATAGTTCACTTCAGTGCTACTAGGCATTGTGTCGTCTTGCTTGTGTGGTTCATGAACTACATGCTAATTTTCTTTATATTTAATTACCATTGAATGTCTCCTGTGCTTCAGGGTACAAGCCATCTTCTGACTAATTAGGGCTTTTTCTCTGAACAGGCTATTCCCTATAAGTCTACAAAGGGTTTCTTGTGCTTTCCTTTGAAGCATGTGGTAACCGGCCTCTGCCAGCAGTAAATGGATTGCTGGACACTCTGCTCCCAAAGTTCCTCTGTTATTAAATCCACAAATTCACACAAAGCAAACTTAATAAATGTAGCTGATTGAGCGGGCTTGGATCAAATCTTTGGCACGCAGATGTAATGGAGTGCATATTGGGCAAGCTACTGTGCTTAAAAGAAAATAAATATATTTTATCTTAAGACAATTACCCATTCTTTCATGAAAAGTGTGCACTCTGTGTTAACTCCTTCTAGTCAAGGCTTTACCAGACAGATCTCCCTTGTCATTATGTAAAAGCTGTGCAGACACCAGAATTTCATCTGTACTGCTTGGTCAATGATTAAATCAGTGCATGCTGCATGCGAAAAGTGCTACAGCAATGTTAAATATTACTATTGATTATGCATATAGCAGTCAATACCAACATATTGTGTTTCGACTGCAAAAATGATCATCTTAATTAGCTAATGATTTTTAGTCTGATTTCTCAACAAAATGAGACATTATGTGGTTGCTCTTTCTATCTGACTGTTCTCTCTCTCTCCTGTCCCTGTCACTTCTGAACCTGTTGGGTTCAGACAGTGTCAGTCTGGTTTGACTGAGGGTGGAGATTCAAAGGTATGAAGTCCTTACGTGTTTAAATAGGGCATCTGGAAACCTTCCTGATACACCAGCAAGGGCAGTGCTGTGTTAAACCAGATCAAACACCAGAGCTGCCTGCAGGCACTCACCTTGGGAAGAGATGTGTGCAGGAGTGAGGCTTCACTGATGCTGTTACTCAGCAATTTAGAGGATTTAATCAAAATTTCAGCTTTTGATTTAAGAAGAGATGATGTGTGCTCTGCTCTCTCTTAAGTAGCTGAAATGCTGAGATCATGTGAAGAGTCAAGAGTCATGGTTACCACTTGCTCAAAAGCGAAACTTCATATTATTTTTCTTTCCTTTGTAGATCAGGTTATCCATTTCAATAAATGAACCAAACATGCTAGGCTGCTGTAGTCCCTCTTTCAGAAAGAATAAGAGCCGTTTAATGTGCCAAACAGTTTGTGATGTAAATGACAGAAAGCTGCCTGCACATGCAGGACTCCCCTTCGGGACGGGTTATGCCAGGCTTCCTCACACAGCAGTCACTTTCTACTTGAAACTACATCTCCAAAGCCTTTGTACAGACATAAAACCATCTCATTTTCTGAAGTTGGGTCATGTCCAAGCATATGAGCTTCTTCAAGCATGAAATTCCACTTGACCCCATTAAGGTTTCCTTGGCATCAGATATGTACACCACAGAGTGGATAATGTTCATAACTCATTTCACATTACCCCTGGGTAGTGCCAGTGGAGAAATCCTGTCCAGTCTAATGCAATCAAAGCTGTGAATATGAGGAAATTGAAACATCTGGCCAGGTTCCTCTGTTTTGCCCCAGGAGGTGTGGCATGGGATATTCAGGTCAGAAAGAGGGAGGAACAAAGGCATCTCTCTAGGGATGTACGTGCTGCAGAGGACAGATGTCCCAGCAGTGTCACCAGCAGCACCAAGGGGTGCCTTGGCTGTGCATGTAACCACAGCTAATTTCTTATACCTATGCTGAAGTTCAAAGGTGCAACTACAGTTCATGTAAACTTGCCTAAGCTAACCCGAGAGTAGGGATCTGCACACAAATAGGGAGATGCTGTGGGCAGGCAGAGCTTTTCTGGACTAGCAGCAGGGATATTGGAGTCCTCTCAAACACTGTAGTGCTGTGGAGGGTGGGTACTGGATGCTGAGGCAGCCCAAGGGTAGGGGTTCATGCCATGAAGATGTGTTTAAATCCTTACAGAAACTATTTTCATAACACTTGAAAATTCGTTATGGTTTTATTTAGTGCCCAAACTCTAAGCTTGGTCTTGACCCCTCAACTCTGCAGTGCTGGGTAAGAGGTTCTCCAGACTGGTTTCTTACTAAAGGGAACATATATTTTGCTGGAAGTCTCCAGGACACACTGCTTATGCGTGTGTTTTTGTCTTGGTGTTTTTGCCTATGCTGAGCCTAATGTGGATTTTGTCCTTGTGTTCATAAATATTTTTAGATTCTTTAATTAGAATTTCCCTATACAATATATAGAGTATTACTCTTTCATTGCTTATTTTTAAAGGCCAAGGTGTTGTTCTCTGCCTGCAAGCACTGAAATCTAGAGCACTGCCATTTCCTTCTCCATAATTAGATACCCTTGCCAGAGTTTGAACTATTATGATAGAAGCAGTTCCTTCTGAAACTGCTGAAACTTACTGTATGCCTTGAAAAGGAGAGGGGGGAGAGGGAAGAATGGTGATGTCAGACATCAGCTTTTAAAAACACGGCATTTTTTACTGGATATCTCCTGAAGTGATGCTTTAACAGGGATTGATGACTAGATATTTCTAGTCTTTACATTTTCTAGCTCAGTGGGTTTCAGTACAGAAGAGACCACAAACTTGTTCTCGCAAAAGAGTGATGATGGACAGACTAGAAAATAAATAATTTGTAAAGTTCTCCCTCATCCAAGTTTCAGGGAATAATACTTTTACCACTATTGTTCAGCAGAAGTCACATTAGCTTAGCTGGATGTGATAGCTTAGCTGTATTGCCTTAATTAAAGCAGTTAAACTGTTTATTCACAAAGTGCCAGTGTGTCTGGGATATGTGTTTGGAAAGAATGAAAATCAGCTTTCCACAGAGGATGCTTTCTTTTTGAAGGATGCTTATAGCCTGGTCCCCAGGTATTCTTCCTTTCTGAACACATCCAATTTTTTCAGTTATCACTGGCCGTTCACCACGATGATTGATAACAGCACAAAAACAAATAGTTATTTAACCATTATAAAAAAAAAGCCTTTCAAAACAAGCCTTGAAGAATGGCTCACTTTGTACGAGTAGGATTTTGCTGGGCTGTCTGAATCAAAATTAACCTGCTTCCTTCTGTGTCAGGGAGGATGTAATGGACGGCTCTCAGGGCTGGCAGGTTACTCCTGCCTGTCTGCCTGAAGTTACTCCTTCGAAAGTGGGCCAAGTTGACATAACTTGAAATTTACCCTTAGGCAACATTCAGGACCATATTTGATGATTTTTGGTCTCAGTCCTACTCTCTCTGGGCATATGTTCTCACAATAAAAATATGCTCCCCTTCCCTGACTTGACACTAATTGCTCAGCCAAGAAGTGAAGGATTTTGACACTGATTTAAGCACGTACTCGAAGCCACCATTTTTCAGCGCAAAAATCAGAGGCAGGTAACATATACTTAGCTACACTTCAAGTGCAGCAGTATATTTTAAACACAGACTGAGGTGCTGTCCTGAGGAAGGATACTTTCTGGGTCCACTCTGTGACCTGTCATTGCTTACCTGGAGCTCACTGGTCAAAAATGATGAGACAACACATGGGGCCACCCACAGCATCTACGACTTGTCCATAGCATCAGGAACAATGAGAAGTCTATGGTTATCATTGGGGCACTTTCTGGAACAAGTAACATTCCCTTTTATCCTCTCTGCATCTCCTGGGGGATTTCTCTTGTTTGCCTTCCCCTTATGTTAGCTAGCTGGAGGCTTTGGCCTGCCACATAATGTCTGGAATCTTTTCTTCGGTGTTTTTATTTAAAGCCTCCAAAATTTACAAACAGATAAGTAACTCTGCATAAACAACTAGCCAGCCCCATGCTGCATGGTTACTAGCTGCACCACAAGGAGAAGTGAATGTGGGAGCCAATGCCTGGAGAAATGTTTTTTAAATATATATTTGTTTTTTTACTTTGACTTTCACTCTTTGTTTTTAGGCTGTCTGTGGTTTTTGACATGTACATTTGGCTGTCCTGAAATGCATGGGACTCCTTGAATGCTCTATAACAAAGATGTGTTTTTGTTTCTGACTTCCCTAATCTTCAGCTCTACAGCCTTTCTCAGTGGGGAGGCTCTGTTTCCTCCTCTCGTGTCCCAAGGAGAAGTGTCAGCAGTGTATGTCCAAGAGGCAAATCCTTGGGGTCCTCCCTATCAGTACCTACCTCGTGATGACTTCTCAACTATAACTAGTTACTTCAAATTACTAGGATGAAACCTGACTCATTTTAACACATTAAGTGCTAACTGTGTTGACCCCATTTTATTTGATCTCCTCTATCAGGACTAGCAAGTCAAATACCCTACAGAAGGCTAAGTATATTGCCCTTCTCACCAAAACTTGTATTTTTCTTAAGAAAGGTAACAATTGCTTGCAAAGTTCCATTCTTCTCCTTAAACCCATGTTGTTTGACATCACACCAACATAACTTTTTTTTTAGCTGCATTCTGTATCAAATGCTTCATTATTTTCCTCCGGTTTCAAGTAGGGCTGAGAAATCTACAATTATTGGGATCATCTCATTTACCCGTGTCCAATATTGACACTAAATATTTAATATTAAATATTGATAGTAATGGGTGAAATGTAGAATTGATGACTGTACCAGATTCCTGGCCCTGACGCAGGCCAGGCAGGCTCTCAGCCCTCACTGCAGGGTCCTGGCAAAGAGCTGGGGGCCTGAGCACCTGAAGAAGACACAGCTTGAACCACTTGCCTCCAGTGTGTAACCCTCTCTGTCATTGTTAGCCATTCCAAGTGCATGCTCACTTTTTGTTTTGACAGTGTCTGAAAACTATTTAGGAATCATAACAACGGCATCATCCCTCCCAGGTGAGCCCTTGGTTGTCTGTGGCATTTCATGGTTTTAGGCACTTTTACTGAAACCTGGAGCACAAGGCAGATTCCCTTCTGATCAACGTCCCTGGGAGATAAATGTAGGGCTATTCATCAACAGTGTTAGGAGATACCTCACAAGTGGAGCAGCTGTAGTTACATCTGTTTGGAAAGTGAAATCAGATCCCATAGGTACTGTGTGTGGATGAAAAATAGACAAGAGTTTTGTTCTAAGGTTTCCTCTTTTTATATTTCCCAGGGTGTGTGTGTGAAGCAACCAGCATCACCAAACAGGTGCTCTTTGCATCCTTTCCGTGTTTCTATTCATACATGTTACTGTGATTGCTCTTTCAGGGGCTATCCTATTTGATAGCTGAACAAATTAAGGCAGTCCTGAATTGGAAGGTCTGCAATCACCAGGTTGACCTATATCAGACAGTTGTATTACTTTAATTTCTTCGCATGACCTCTGCCTCTTGCATGACAGCCTTCCAGCATATGGATGTTTTGTAGTGGAAAGTTGCTGAACGAGGAAGAAAAAACTGGCCACTCACCTAGAATATGAATCATGAGCTTTTGCAGAGCTGTCTGTTCTTAATTTCCTGTGGTCAGTCTGTTAGGAACATTGCTAGTGGAAAGCCAATATGATCTGTGTTGCTATTTCAAAACAAATGCCTCTTTATGTGGTAAGATTATGTGTTCTTTCAGCTTTCCAAGTAATTCCAACAGGAAATAAAAGAATATCAAATGGCATTCTTCTCTCTCTTTTTTTTTTTTTTTGTTTTGTTTTTGCTTTCATATTATTTTCCCCACTGTTGGAAGCAGAAATGCTTAAAAAATACTTAACACATACAAAATAATATTAGTAATAATATATAGAGATATCTTGTCTGTAAATCAGTGGTGACAGTCAACCTGCAGTCCAAGCAAAAAAATGTTCAAATGGCTTTACTGAAAATCAATGTGCATTTGTGACTGAAGATTGTTTTTTAAATCCTTTGTGTTCATTGTTGCTGGCTTTGTAGTGATGACACTTGCAGGGAATGCTACAGGTTTGCTTTCAAGAGTTAGTCTCAAATTGCTGGAGCAGGTAACTGAATTTCCTCCCTGTTTTCTTTTTCCACCTGTCCTAACTGCCATCATTCTGGAGTAAAAGGAAGCTAGGTGGCAAATGCTTTTGTAGTTTACAATATTGCCCTATGGCACAGGCAAGTTAGCAAATGCAAGTAGGACATAATTCCCTGTGAATGGCTGGCAGTCACCTCCCCATCCACAGAGGAGGAGGTAACACAAAGCAGGAGGATGAGAAGGACGCTGGTGCTTGGCTGTGCTCCTCAGACACTTGCTTTATTGCCATGGATGTAACGCTCCTGACGTTTTGGTGGTGGCAAATTTTCCACCAACAGCGTGAGAAATTTGTGTCCCTGGTGTTTTTCTCTCCGCACAAAAGAAAAAACACTTGTTCCTCAGCCAGTTCAGGGAGTGAAGCTTAAACTTATGTCAAAGGCAGATTTCCATTAAAACACGGAGTTAGTGGTGGGGCAACCGAAGTGTTGGCGAATGAACTTTGCTGCGTCCCTCCCAGCCGGCAGCCTCCCGCAGAGGGGTGGGGCTGCTGTGAGCCACAGCAGCTGATCTGGGGCACCAATCGGCTCAAGGTCCAATTGGCTCCACGTGTGAGAAGGGCTATTTAGGGGTCCCTCAGCTGAGTGGGTCTGTAAAGGTCGCAGGACATTCGTGGGGGTGTAGCTCCTCAAGCTGGATTGTCCAAGAAAAAGTAGGTTTTTTTTTTTTTTTTTTTAAATTCAGTTTTATATTTGTGTATGTCAGCTGTTTGTTGGAGAACTGTTTTTCAGCAATTTCTACTTCTGTCAGTGTTGGCTTCTGGCAACATTTTTAGTTTATGCAATCTGGTGGGTTTTCAAGGTTGTTTTTCCTCAATAGAGATCTCTCCTGTATTGTTATTCTATCCATGTGTACACTATAAACTTAGGTGACCTTTTTTATGCACAGCTATCAGGTGCATGTGGATCTCTGGAAATGCTAAATCACAAAACTGCTGTGACCAGGTCTGTGTGCTCTGCACAGTCTCCAGCGACTGGGCCAAACTAAGGTGCATTTTTAGACACTGAGTGATAGCAATTAAGTAAGAAGTGTTTCATCTAGGGAGTGTGGTAATCGTCAAGAGAAAAGACTATTCTAACCTTTCTAAAAAATGCAAGAAGACTGTCCATTTTATGACTGAAGGTTAAAACAGGGAATGCTGCTTTCATTTGACTTTTGCCTGATCATCTAAGCAGTTTCACATGTATGCCATATGTTTGCATTATTTATACTTTCACATTTCGTTATGTATATATATTACCCCATCTGTGTTTTTTTTTTTCTTTTAGTCTTTGCTATTCTACTTTAGGATTGTATTTGAACAGAAATGTGTAAAATAAGTTAAAACACCTGTTTCACTACTTGAAGTGCAGCACGATGTGTTTTTCAGACAGGAGTCCTAATTAATGTTTTTTCTGGTTTTCTTACAAGATACAAGATTATGTATTGGACATAGAAATGCTATCTTAAGTTATGGCCTACTGACTTGTTAAAACAAGGCTGAATTAAAAAGAAAAGTCTGCTATAGGCAAATCAACTTGTGTTATCCTTGGTTGCTTTATTTGAATAATTTTGCATATAAAGTGGTAGCATTCTGGGCATAGTGAAGGCTTTTTGTAGAGTTCTGAGAATGGTAAAAACCATTATTTTTCCCCTAGTATGTGAAGCAAATACCTTCTCAAAGCAGACTGTTGTTAATTATGTTCTGTGCACAACGTTGACTGAAAGTCCCTATCACCTGTGCTGCTGTATAAAGAAAGGATTCTGTAAGATGCATCCTTTAGCTTCAGAAATTATTCTATCAGCAAAGGCAGTCTCTTTGAAAGACAAGGGAATAAGAGCGAGAGAAAAAAAATACATACTGCTTGGTATGTGCGAATCCTATTCTAGCTGCTTACAAAATATCTGTTTTCTAAGAGGAAAAAAGAAAAAGCTTTCATGCTCTGCTGTTAGAGATACCCCAGCTCATTAGCACCTCTTCTCAAAGAGGAATGAGTTAAGGACAGGCTGACTTAGATACCACAAGGATGAACATGGCAGAGAAAACCAGGAAAGAAGAAACCTAAAATATGGTGAATTTGAGCTAAGATTTTCAGGGAATATACAAAATGAGATAAAAAATATCGCTTGATACATGTTTTTTCAGTGCAGAGGGAAGGAAAAAATGTTTCTTAATTAATGTACTGGCATGAATCAGTGCTGAGAGTTCAATTGAGTGTTCATAGCTGCTGCTTCACCAAACTATGAACCTTCTGAAAGTTCCTTTGTGGCTAAAATACTGAGTCCTATCTTATAAATCACCAGGATTTTACATATATTTGTTCTACATGATGCAATTACTTGAGCTAGCTATAAATGGGATAGATAAAATACCAGAAATAGTTGAACTGCTAAAATGTGGCATATGTGGAGAACTACTTAATCCCACTGGGCAAACAAAATAATACTGCTGCTTTTATGCAAGTTAGCTGCTGTCTAGACATACCTGTAGCCTCCTAAATCTCTTAGTACTTTTGAAAGTTTTACCACTACACTCATCAGTCATTTTATATGCTTTAGAAAGCCATGAAATGGCTGTTTAATTATGCAAAGTGAAGGTATAATTAAATTTCACTGGAACTGTGGGGATTTGAATATGATGAAATAAAATGGGTTTAGTTTTACAGGCTCAGTGTGCCACAGAGTAATCACAAAGCCTTTTGATTTTCTTTTTTTTTCATATCTGTAAATATCTCTAGGGGAATGGAGAGGTTGGGCCCAAGGTGGCTCTCTGCCTTTATGCCAGGCAATATGGATGTACACTTATAGAAGTTAGATGCTGCCATGCACAACCCCAAGATGATATTTGTGTTGCTCTAGAAAAGCTGCCGGTGCTGTTAATATGTACATCTGGAACTTCTTGAAACCTGGTACTAGGAACAGCGACAAAAGTCGCTAAAGCCGCTAAATAAGCGGCTCTGCAATGCAACTTTCAAAAGCAGTAGCATGAAACTGAATGCTTAGGCACGAGGACTGAGAGTAGGATACTGCCTGCTCACCAGTGTGAGAGCTGCTATCTCAGCTGTTCAAGATAATCAGGCTGCTTGCCTAGAAATGGATGTTAGATATTGGCTTTTCCTTGCTATTTGCAGCTTCAAATCTTCCTCCTCCAGCCTTTTAATGCGGAGCTGGCTGGCTGCTCCTGTGTGCTGCTTACCATGTAGGATAGTGTGGTAGAGATTTGGTTTCACTTTCCTCATTCTGATTTAAGACCCATTTTGGAGAGGACAAATTGCAACCAAAATGTGTTTAAAAATTTGAGGTGTTGTTGCTTTCCAACCAATGGAGTAGAGACTGAGGAGGAAAAAATGGCTGAGAGAGAAGGAAAATGTGGTGGAAATGCAGCATTTCTCATCTAGGTCAGGCTTTTCTGAAGGATGCTTAGTGATGGTGGGCTGGTACATGGTAGCTTTTCTCTGTCTCCAGTACAATGCTATAAACTTGAAAGATAAACAGGGGAGGGGGAGGTGCTTTGTACAGTTGTGGATCAGAGTCGCAGCTCAAGATCCCTGTATGATGTGGTTGTCTACTCTTGCGACTATATTGTACAGTGATATAGAATATGCAGCTGGTATTACATGGCTGTTTACATAGGCAAACTTATAGCTCATATCGTGACTCTTATTTCTGATGGTGTTTTCTGCTTGTACCTGTTGAGTCTGAATTTTTCAACCAACTGTCTGACTTGAGCTGGACTCTTTTTTTGTTGACTCCTAAATGAGTTTGAATGTAATTCAGCCATTTCCAGAGTGTGCCTCTGTAGCAAGTGACTATGTTTTTTTCTGTTTCCCTCTTTTGTGGGCTGTATTGTGTGGGTTTTTTTGTCCTTTTTTTTTTTTTTTTTTTTTTCCCTTTGGGATTTTATTTTCAGTCAGAAGTGTTTTCAAATCCATTTCAGGGACAAATGCAACATATTCATCCAAAATCCAGGAGATAACTTTGTGTTGGAGACCTTGTTGTATCCCTGAGAACTCCCAGGCTTAACAGGACCATGTGTTGAGAGCCATGCCAGGGCTCAACAACTGGGCTGGGGAAGCACCTCCTGTGTGCTGAGCTGTTCTTTCCTCAGGCCATGTTCAGTGCCCTGGTAGGTGGTGGCTGCTTAATTAAAATAACTAATTATATATTCTGCTTGAAAAAGGCAGTATAAGTGGGTTTATGCTTTTTTTTTTGCCTATATACCCTCCTAGTTGGCCCAGAGGGTCTGTTTTCGTGGTGGCTTTTTCTCAGTGGTCATCACCACAGACTCTTTCTCCTTGACAGACACTTATCAAACCAGACTTATGTGTAAAAGTTGGCTGCAATTTTCAGCACTGTCATAATGTGTCCATGCAAGAGATCAAGGGGCATTTCCTTATGGCTGTGGTTTATGTAAATAATATACTTGTAGCATGGGATTTTGGAATTATCATCATTATATAATGTCACTTATGAATTGGTCAGAAGTTGATGTAAATGCACTAATTTGCACAGATTCTGATGTCTGGAAGACATATAAAATGCACATTAAAAGTGGAGAAAGAAAATATTCTAACTTGCATAACAATGATATAGCAGAAAAATCAATACTGTTTTCTGTATTGCAACTTCTAGCAAGAAGCATTGCTTGCCACTCTATATGCTACCAGGGATAAAGATCTGTCCCTGGTTAATTATTGTGTTTATTTACAGTGTTTTGGGCTGCCTTTCTGGTCTCTAAAGAGTCTCAGAGGTTAACCATGGTCCTATCCCAGCTCAGAATCTGATCTGCTGGTTTTCCAAATGGCAGTGGGTGTTTAGTATAATTGTTTTCCT
Organism: Orthonyx spaldingii; assembly: GCA_013397795.1. NCBI lineage: Eukaryota > Metazoa > Chordata > Aves > Passeriformes > Orthonychidae > Orthonyx > Orthonyx spaldingii. The sequence goes on along the minus strand of VZTJ01004015.1, from coordinate 1,316,630 downwards.
CCTTAAGTCTCTAAATAATATGTCAAGAAATCTGTTTTATTTGGATGTAGTCACACAGCCCCCATAATTGCTTAAGCAAATGTTTTGGGGATCCTGCACTACAAATAACTGGTGGGTGGGGAGTGAGTGCACATGTTGGGAAAGCCTTGCTGGCCTTGGCACCTCCTGTACCACTGCAAAGCTCTGATGTGATGTGCAGCAAGAAGTTTCCCTCTGGATTATCTGTCAGTTGAGGAGGAAAGTGACATTCAGCAGTGATGCCCTGCCCTTTATTTCCTCGGTATTGCTTTCTGACCTCACCTGTGGGCTTTTTGGGAAATGTGCGTATTTTTCTTTATTCTTTCATAAAGCCACCTGAGCACTACTGTGTGGTGTTGGACCATCCTCTGAGAGAGCTGGCTCTCAATGTCTGAGGAATTTTTGACTAACTTGTTAGGTAATAGGTGTGGCGTATAAATTACTTACTGATTTGCCTAGTTTGAGCTATTTTCCTTTAAAAAAAGGAACAAGGCTCCCCAAGGATAGGTGAAATTGAAATACAATTGCAGAGGAAAAAGATGCTTTTTGAGACAAATCAGCTATTTGCTTACATTCTAAAGCTTTTGAGGTAGATGACTCTACCTCTTTAGGTTTCTCATAATCTTTCTAGACTACAAAGTAAAACAGAGGAAAGGCTGAAACAGAAGTGGTATGACATAAGCAAATAAAGTACCCTAAAAGTTGTGCCAGATGTACTTGCCACACTCCTACCTAGACCTGAAATTATAAGGTTGAGAGGGAGGGATAGTAACCATTGATGTCTAACAATGAAACAAAAAATCCTCCGAGATCAAATGGTTCCTTTCAGAAAATACAGGTACTTACTTATTCTAGATCTTTTTGTCAACATTCTTGCAATGGGGGAAGGAGGAAATCCTAATCACTCATTTGAATTTAGTGTTTGATATATTGGTCCTGCTCTTCTCTTTAATCCTTAAGGTTCTGCACACTTGTACACCTTTCTTCATAACTGCTCTTGGGTTTTTTTCCCCCTCTTTGTGAGAATGTCCCGAATAACTGCTGAATTGAACATTTTAAATGATTCCTGTCACTTTGCCGGTGCTGCGTGGTTCCTTCACCTTTTCAAAAATGTGATGTTATGAGAACTTGAGGTAGCATATACAGTGAATGGGTGATATTTTTCTGCCATATGATTAAACTTTGAAGAAAGCTCTTTGGGGCTTGTATATGCATGAGCTCTAATTCCAGCAGGGAGCTTATGGCCAAGCTTGCAGATGACTAAATTGATTTGTTTGCAGAAGTGCTGAATGGATAGATAGCAAGACTTCTGACTTGGCTCTTGTGTGTCTGATTTTTTTTTCTTGCTTTCAAATATTATTTTTTCTCTAGCATACAGAGCAGACCCTTGTTAATGTTTTCATCTCTATTTGGGCAAGCTCTCCAAGGGTGACCTTAAGAAAGAATCATCTTTCATTTGTATGAAAAGAGCTTGTCTACTAAGGAAATCAGTTGGCTTAAAGACTTGTGACTGAATGTAACTGAGATCTACAGGAGAATGAAAAAAAATTAAAAGAAGTGCAAGCTATTCAGACTTGAAACTGTAATAAAAATAGTTTGTCAGCAACTGGTGTTCTTTTCATGCTGCCAACTTTCTGTTTATTACACTGTTGTCCATCTGTGTAGGTCTGTAGCTCTTGGATTTTCCTAGTAAAATGAACAGGATATTTTTGCCCCTGAAATCAGTATTCTGATGAAATCTGCAGACCAGCACGGATGAGAGAGTTGATCTTACCTTGTCCCTTTTCCCACAGGCATTGTTCCAGAGTCTGTGTTTTGCTTGCAGTGTGTGAGGGTTGTGTTACAACACGAGAAAGGGGAAAGAAGGGTTGAGGTAGTGCTGGCTGTGGGGAGAGATGAGAGGAACTCTTTAGTACTGGGGGAGTGGGCCCGAGGGGAAAAGGACTTGAACATGTTTTTTGTTAGAAATGTCTTACAGAGAGGAAGCCAAAGTAAGCAGTGAACAAGGTACCTCCTTTTTCTGAGCTCTGAAGGAGGAAAAATCATTGATAAGCTCTGGTACATGAGCTTTATAGTCTGTGGGCTAGCATGTTCAGTGACATGAAAGCACATCTTTATAAAGTCAGAGTGCATTTCTGGTATGGTCTGTGGTGACCACTAAAGGCTTTATACTAATGCTGTTACTGGGGGCAGCTGCATTATAGTACTGCTTGCTTATTTATTCACTGTAGTGACAGTTACAATTCATGTAGCAGCTGCTGAAGCCAAGACTATTCAGCAAGGACAAAATGTGATAAAACTTCAAAGAGGTTTTCTTCTGCAGTATTAATTCTTTATATAGGAACAAATAGTTTTCTACTACTATTTTTAACTTTTCTCTTTAGTATTATCAAAGAAATTCATTAGCTACTAGTTAGGAGTGTCAGGTTCACTTTATAGCATTTAACTTTCTTATATGTGTATCTGTTCTAGATTTGTAAAACCTAAGTGCAGGAAAATCATTGCTATGATAGAAACAACCCACCCTCATGTTATGAACACTTTCAGATTTTCTTAATTCCTCTTACTGTAATGAGAACTTAGCCTCTGGGCATGGGGAGGAGAAAATCCAAGTGTAGTACATAAATGATGTAGGAAACTCTTGACACAAGCAGAAAATAGTCTCTGGTTTGGAAAGGTTATCGATTGCTTCTACTTTTTAGCTAAGCTTTGGTGGGGAAAGGGCAAACTCCATCTTGGAGGATACCAATGAGATTCTCAGGTTAGTGAGCAAATATGACCGGAATGTCTGTGGCTTAAGGTGTGACTATACTCTCACTTTTCAGTGTAGTCATTTTTGTTTTGCTGGAAACTAGATTAGCTGTATCTGTGGGTTTTGTGGGGGGGTTTTTTTGGGTTATGGTTGGGGTTTCTTTCCTTTTTTTTTTTTTTTTTGTCGAATATGTTTTATTGGTGAGTTTTTGTTGTTGCTTGTGAGTTTTTACTTTGAGACTGGAGGTAGTAACTTGTATGGCTGTAACTGAAAGGTCTGGGTTTGGTTCTGGCTGGTAGCCAAGCTCTGGTGAGTGGATCCAATACATTTGGTCACCGGTGTAAAATTGTGTCTTTGCCTGGGCTGCATTCAGCCTGGCTGGGGAGTTGTTGATGAGTAGCCAGGCACGTGGTTGCAGGGTCTTGTGGTGGCTGACTCCAGACAGACCTGCTCCCTGCCTGTGGCAAAGCTAACGGTGCAGTGGACCAGTCTGCTTTCGGGAACTGACTCCAGAGCAGAGCACAGACACTTTATCATGTTTTCTCCATCTGCATGAGGAGTCTGGCTGCTGCCCAGCAGAGAATGACACTTACAGGAAAAGGTTGCTTGGCCCATTTCTGTGAATGATATGTCACATCCTTCACTTTAAAACTGATACTAACCACTTTATTATATACTTATTTCTCTCTCTTAACTTTGAAGGAAAGTGTCTATAACTTCTGGTGAAGTACCAGTACTTCTAGAAGTACTAGATTCTGTAGACAGTAAACGCCCCTTCCAAGGTAATAGATGCTGTATGTATAATCAAATCCTGCCATAAGTTGCTACCAAAGACTTTTCAGGTTTTCTTATGGTTGAGTAATGGCAGCTCTGAGAAAATACATTTATCATGGGTAACAAGTCCTGAATCAAAGAAGGAAGAATTGATACTTGCGTTTTACATACTGAAGGTCCATGACAAGCAGTGATATTTTGTCTTCAGTACATAAATATAGAATGCCAATAAAGTGACCAAAATGGACACTAATGTGCTGTCTCAAGATGTTGCCCTCTCACATTTCATGAGCTATTACATAGCTGTAGTGGTAGAAAACAAGCTGCTATATTTAACTGTATTTTTAATATACATCAGTAACTGACATATGTTTCATATGTTTAGCTCTAATTAAGAGGTTTCCAAATTTATATTATCTAGCTTTCTGTAAGTGTTTATTTTTGCGCAGCACATGTGATGTTATATTCACAGAACTGGTCAGAAATTTTTCAACAAAATAAATGTCAGAAAGTGGCAATTTGTTGAAACTTTCTTAGGGAATGTGGAATTTTTCATGAAAAACTTTCTTCGTGAATAGCTTTGATGTGCCTTCAGTATGGGTTCTGATCTGAGGAAGGAAGAGACTGCTATCCTGCGGTGTAGGAGACTGAAGGAGCTGATATGGGATGTGATCCATTTGGCGGAGATGGGAGTTGATCCTAGCGAATCTTACCTCTTTGGCTCTTTTACATCCCAAGAGGGAATGCAGAAATACTAAGTCTCAAACAGATCCCATGTGGATCCAAGCACAGCAAAATTTATTAAGCTCCTGCAAGTAATAAAGCTCCTGTTGGAACTGTTGCTGTCTTTGTAGGGTGGCTGACACTGAGTGCTGCATGCAGGGCTCGTGGGCAGCACTGGGCACTTGTAACCTGCCTCTGACTTTGTGACAGTCCTGGCTCCTCCTTCAGCCCAGCCACTCTGTGAAAACCAGACCCAGCCTCCACAGAGACCTGCCAGGATGGTGCAGGGATAATTCTGTATGAGAGGGCTTCCTCAGGGCCAGGAGTCAGGGGTGGAATAAACAATGCAGTCTTTTACCAGTCTCTTTGAAGGTACCTGGGGGAAAAGCCATGCCCCAACTCCTCCCTGCCCCCCCTGGCCCAAACCTCATGCTCATTTAATTCCTTTTGAACTTTGGATATCAAACATAGAATGCTGGGCCTGCTTGTTCTCATTGACTCTGAAAGAACATAAATTCACAGAAGATGGTGAGAATTTTGCCAAGCCCATTTGTCTACCGAAAGGTTTCTAGGGTAAAGGGGCACAAAAACATCTCTTTGCTTTTCAGATCATGATGTGTAAAAGGTAGCTGCTTCTGTTGATTGCTGGCAGGTCCCAAGGAAGGGCTGCATTCAGGGGAGGGTGGGACAAACTCACAAGGATGTTTGTGAGCCAAGATGCAAGTCTCCGTCAAGTAAAGCAATCTCATTCGTGCAGGGGGTTTGTGACAGAAATGGTCTAATTTGCCTGGAGTACATATTGTTGCCCTCTTTATTTCCTAAGAGAAATAGCTGATAAATTCTTTCCCTATAGAGAAATTTCTTAGAAATAAGTTTGCTGTGTCTCTTCTAACCCTAAGTGTTTCTGCACTGGGGTCCAGTGGAGCCACAGCTTGCTATGGCTGTGCTGCCTGAGGTGTTCAGAAAGGTATTGGTTGCCTTCATTAGGTTATGGATGTGGCATTGCTGCCTGTCATGCTTACTGAGCTTTCCTTTAGCACTGGAGCTGGTAGTTCTACTTTTCTGATACCACAGGCACATAAAATAACATAAAATAACTTTGTTGTTTGGAATCCCATGTTTTAGCTGTGCTCTGTGCAGCTGCTCTCTCCTACATGATAAAGGTAAAGAAAGCATCAGCATCTCACTTCTGGCTCCCCTGCTTGTTGCAGAAGTTTCATGAAATCATTGCCATATTCTCTGCCTGTGTAGCATTTGGCTTTTTTTTTTTTGCTGAGCTCTGTGTCTTTGAAATGTGATGCCACGGTTTCCATCATTATCTTCCCTACATAGGGTCTGATTTTGAAACACACATTTTCACTACGGTGAAACCATCTGCTTCGTGTGGGGAATTAGCAGTACTAGGCGTAATGTTTCTTTATGCTATGTAGAAATGTGCCCAAATAGTGCAATATGATTGGGTATAATAAGATTTAAATGCCTGTTCAGCGCATAGATCTCCAGTAAGGCCATTTGCACATCATCTTGCATTGGCTTACATTATGTTGTGTTGAATTTCATTTCAGGTTTTGTTTGCTGGTGTCATACAGGACCTGCTGTTGCTATAACCTCAGATACATGTGTTTTTAATAATAGTTCAGATATAGTTGAATTTACATGAACTGAACCATGAATGTGTTATAAGCTGCCTTGTATTTACTGGACAGTAAAAGCATACATGTGGGTAGTTACTGTAGAGTAGTAAATGTTCTGTAAATTCACATTTAACCTCCTTGGTGGAACCTGTTTGTGGAGCCATATCTAAGGGTGGTCAGGAGTCAGAATAATATTATTGTTGTTCTTTTCATAAATCCATAGCATTTATAGGGCCCTGAGCAACCTGCGTACTTCTTTTCATGATGGCTGTTTAAAGGCTTCTGTTTTCTTATTTCCTTTTATTTCACTGTGTCTCATATACAAACCTGGGTGCATTCTTTTCATATAGTATTGAATTACACGTTCATGGGCATCATACAAAGTGTCCCCCCCATCCCAAATAATTGGTGGCAATTTGATGCCTTTTCAAGCCTTAGGTCCCTTTAAAATATTAACTAATGCCTAGCCCATAATTTGTAGGTAATTACAATCTGTAATTTGCAGAAGTTGAAACTGAGGCAGAGAGGTTAACTTGCTGCAGATGTAGTGATACAGCAGTACAGCATGAATTAATCATTGCAAGCATCCTTGTAGAACCACTAGTGCAGAATCTTGTCAGGCATCTAAAGTGTGTGTGGCTTCCCAGTTCCCAGTCCCTAAATTGCACCACTAATCTTCATAGCGTCCTCTCTGTTTTTCTTGTGTCCCTGATGATGACTGTTCATCAAGAATGATGTATGCTAAGCTATTAGTTATGTTTCCATACTGTCAGAATGTAAAAACTACTGATGTTGAAAGATGTGGGGACACCTCTTGCTCCCTCCCTCCTTCCTGTTTCTGCAAGCCTTTTGCAAATTATCAGTGTTGAAAGAAGTCATGAGGAAGGGAAGATGAATGCATGATTGAAGAAAGCTTGAGATGCTGGAAACCTGATAAGCTTCTGATGTCTTCCTAGCAGGCTGTAAGGGACCAGAAATCGGTTTTTACTATTTCTAATTTTATGTAATGCTGTTGGCTGAGAAAAAGAATCTTGAGGCCAAATTATTGGTTATGAAACACTTTATCTCTTCTTTTGTTCAGGCTGATAGTGTCCAGAAAGAGCAAATGTTTCACATGGATCCTTGGTGTTTTGTGCAGACTTAAAGAGAAATGTGACTCTATTCTCAGCATACCAGAGCAGGAGTTCTCTCACACATTTGCCATCACAGATCAGGCTCTCTCCATAACAGGACCTTGATGTGCTCTCTAATAATTTAATGGTAATAATTATTATGTAATAATATAGATGCTATAATTTTATATTTCATTGTATTTAAAATATAATCCAGTAATATAAAATAATTATTATATATTAATCTAAAAATCTCCTTTGATTCTGACCTACTTTTCTTAAGTGCAATTATGCTCACAAGAAAAATCATACCAGGTTTTACTTCCTTTTATAACACCTCCCTGCCTCTACTGCAAAACAATACAACTTCTAGCTGTGGTGTATTACAATTGTGGCAAATATTTATCTTGACACTATGCCAAGTGGTTAGAGAACATTTCATCTCTACAAAGAGATGAAAGAAGCACAAAAATTGGTGTTGTTGAGAGGATTTAAGGCTAATATCCAATAACTACAAGCTGTGTTCATCTGCTATTTGTGTAAGTGAAGTACTTGGAAAGAGCAAGATGGCTTCTGAAAAAGCCTTCCCAATAATGTATAGAATACATGTTGAAAATATTTTTATGTCCAGAAGAAGGGCTTGAATCTACTTTGTGCTGTCTTTTGTTTTAAATCAATAACAAAAACTGGGTTTGCTTGGTAGATTTCCCCAAAAGAGGGGTACTGCCAGCTCCTGAAATGATAGATGTATTTTCCTCATCGCTCTTTCTCCAGACTCTTTAAATACATTTGGGTCTGCATTGGACCTACGGAGTGTGAAGCACTAGGTATTACCAAGGGGTTTGTGACTTACGGGCAGTGGTGGCTGGGCCACAGCATCATTCAGTCCTGCTTCTGTCGTCTCGTGTGTGTGCTGGTGTTACAGCTGGTGAGGGTACTCCAAATGCAGTGTTCTCTGGGGTCCAAGGGATATGTTTTTGGGAAGGCTGTGCTGTGAACTGCATCATGGTTTCAAGCCCAGTTTGTGCAAGCTGCTGAAGGTGCACCAAGATGCTTAGATGTTATAACAGATTCAAATGAGTACCCTAGAGCCCGGAAGCTTTTATGCTGTTCTAACCCTCCCACCAGATTTCCCTGTCCTGTAAATATCCTCTTCTTTTGCATCTGTCCACTGCTTCTGCAGACCTGTGCCCTAGTGCCACGGCAAGAGTGTGGTTCACAGCTTCTGGCAATGCAGCACTTCCAAAGGTAAGTGCCAGACTGTCTGGGAAGTGCTGAATTGTGTGCACCCAACAATTCTGGGCGCTTTGCTTTAATGTTTTATGATAAAGGATATTATTGAGTTACCTAAAGTTTTGTGGCTCTCAGCTGGTTGGTTTTTTTTTGGTTTTTTTTTTTTTTTTTGGTTGGTATTTCTAATCAGTTGCTCAGTCTAGTAAGGTGGTTGGCCACATACAGACCAATATAAATGGTAATGGTACCCTGACTGACTGGGGTGTAACCATGTAGATTGGAAAAAGTTGCTGCCAAACACATGGTTTTCACAGCATGTGCCAAGGACTCTTTCATTCCTGCGGCAGCCTGCAGCTCGAGGTAGGATGGACAAGATGTGAGTGAAAGAAGAGAGGCAACATAATGTTATCCTTGTCGAACAAGATGGAACACGTCTGTTTATTCCTAGGTACACAGGATTACATTTAGGACTCTTAAGAGAAGCAACCACTAAAGTCAATCCCACTTTTGCCTAGAAAATGGACAGACTGTCTCTGGGTGACAAAGACCCTTTGACAGGCATCAGGGCAAGTGAAGCTTGCTGTGTCACACTTCATGGAAAATAAGATTGGACTCATTCTATCAATGTCCGTCTCTAAACCTCTTTCCTTTTTCTGTTCTGCTGCACACCCCAGAGGACATGATGGTTATTGGATGTATTTGTTTGCTATGTCAGATGAGTGAGAAGTTTTACTCTGATGCTGTGGCTTGTTCTGAGCCCCTGGTAGCGTTGCGTTCGGCTGAGGCTCCCATCTGAGCCTGCGGGTGTGTGCGTGAGCATGTGCAGACACTGCCCGTGCCTGCCAGGCTCAGTGAGAGCTTGCTGTTATTGCTGTCTCATCTCCATGACAGATTTATTTTCCTCTGCATGGTTACAGTGACTCTTGCTCGTGTTCTGTCCTTATTGGTGTTACTAGCTTCTCCCTTTGAGTCTGATCTAACACAGGCAGGAAAATCTTTGCTGTTGTTGGACTCCTTGGCTTTGTTCCCCTGCTGAATAGCAACTTGAATTTCTCGGCCTCTTGTCTGAGGTCCTGCTTTGCTGCTGCACAGTATGCCGGCCTCTCTGGGTTTGCAGCATTCTCTGCAGCCATCAGAGCCCAGTGCAACTTGCCTTGCGACTTGCTCTGCTGCTCCTCCACTTCCTGCAGCTCCTTGGGGAGCTTGCAAAGCCTCCAGGAGACTTACAAATTCAGGTTTCTATGTACTAAGTTTTTATGAGACAGTAAATAAACTTGCCATGAATTGCTGCTGTGTTCACGAGCATCTTCAGTGGCTTGTCTGACGTTTTCCTTCCTCGCTGGCATTGTGTCCAGAAACATTCTGCCCAGAATGTTTCCAGTCTCTTTCAGGAGTGGGTCCTTGTGGGTGGCAGGATGTCCACAGACGAAACATGCCTCTTGTATTTACTTGGTGAAATTGTCTCTCTGTGTGTCTTGCTAGGGGAGTTTTCCCAAGGTTATCCCAGGATGACAGAGGGAGCTCCGTTGCTTGCTTGAAAAAATAAAAGTGAGGCAATAATGATGGCTGGTTAATTGGAGTGTCTTATAGCCAGGGTTTTTTTTTTTTGTTTTTCCCCAGTGAACCAAAAGATAAGCATTCAAAAGCAGACCTAGTCCTGGGTCTATGTGCAAGATCTTAAAATGGAGCCAAAATCCCTTCTAAATAGGGCTCCTTGGCTTTCAGTTTCAAGAACATCTGAGCTCTGGGAGTCTGTCACAACCCACACTCAGGCTGGTTTCTGCAGTCTGGTATCAAAAGTCACTGAAGCTGTTCTTTCTTGAAAACCAGCCTTTGGGATCCATCACAGCCACTTTTGGCCGAACTGAATATAACCTGGTGGTCTGATAGCAGCACAGTCAGCCACAGAAGAGGCTGTGAAGTGACCAGATACCCAGTTTAAAGCACTGGATTAAAATGCAACTGCCCAAGTTATAGAGAAAGAAAAGATATTTGACTCCTCACGTTCACTGACTCTTTGAAATAAACCAAATTCAAACCTGTTTTGCACTTTGAAAATACTCATTTAACTCTGTATCTAGTTATTTAATGCTTGCTAGTGCCTTAAGTGAAGAATTAGTGTTACATATGATTCTACTCTGTTAGTAAATGTACACATGCTGTCCCAGAAAAGCTCTTCTCAAAAAATTTTACCTTTATTTTGCTGTTCCCAGATCCTAGAATTTCCAATAAGATCTAGATAGTACTTTAGGTTGTATTTAAATTGATCTGCTTGGTATTTTTCTGCCCCTTAACAGTAGTTCTTCCCCAAAAGTGCTGCCTGCTCATCCTGAAATATCTAGGGTAGTGCCTGGTGCTGCCAACAGTAAATAACAGCCCAGACAATGGAATTGATTCTGCTCAATGAAGAGATGTGAAGGAGTTAAAATTTCTCAAAAGTGGACTGTAGATGCAACTGAACTGTGCTGGTGCCGAGCCTCTGAGATCTATTAGTTTTGACAACCTCAGTTATTCTGGTGCTTCTCATCATCTGCAAAGTTAACAAGGGCTGATAAGAGATGATGAGGCACCACACAGGTTTGTATTTCAGAACTCATACATATCTCACAATACCATTTTTCTTACAATCAGATACATTAATTTGTTGACTGTAGATGTTGCTGAATATTCACTTGGTGCAGAGGTTTAACAAAGGCACTGCAAGGATAAACATTTTTAAATCAGCAGATAGAAGCCATGGGTTGTGCTGTGTGCTCAGCTGTTGTGTTTTCAAATGCACGTTCTAATTTTACTGAAATTGTTGATTTTTTTGACCTGATTTCTTCCTCGAAAATATGATTCATAGGCAACCTTCTCCTCCAGCTGTATTTCTATCCCTTTTTGGAGTGACTTGGTAATTTCATGCTAGCGAGTCAGATACCTGAGGGTGAATTTAATTTGAAATAAACCTCACTCTTGGAAGAACAATTTTTATGAGGGGATCAAACAATGTAACATACAATTTTCTCAGGCTGCATGTCACCTGGAGATGTCTGCAACGCAAATTAAGTAAAGATGCTTTTTCAAGCAAAAAAATTCTATGAAATATAGTGTGGACAAACTCCCCAAAGTAGTAGTTATTCTTGCTCCTGCTATAATAAGATGGAGCACACAAATATCACTTGATTAACAGCTGCAGTATTAATTTCCCTTTTTGGTTGCTTGACTCACAGCAAGAATCATGTCAATGCAGCAGAGAAGCAATTAAATTGATTTTAATCTTTGTCAGAGAAGATAACATGCCTTTTTCTCTTCTCATTTAAATAATTAAAGTTTCAGCAGGTATTATTTCTGGCTTTAAAGAAATTGGTATCTTAATGTAATAGAATCCTTGTAATTATACACTTAATGGATCTTAATAAGTTAATCATGGTTTTTCATTTAAAATGTTTTTTTACATATTAAACTTTTATTTGCTTTGATGGTTATGCTTTTAAGAGGGTAGAAAATATTAAAAAAATAAAGTTCTAAAAAAAGCCTCACATCTTTTTTTTTTTTCCATATTCCTACATGGCCTTTCAAATTCATTCTCAGTAGTTGGATTTCAACACATGCTTTAAAAATTCTTATCCACTGAAGCTTTCTGTTATGCTACAGTTAATTATTTTGTTGAAAAAGCTTCATGTAATGAGGACAAACAAATACTCTTTTATCTTTGTTGTAGTGCAAACTCCAATTCAGCAGGAGTATAGCAAATATTTCTTTGTCCTCTTTGATCCAAGCTGTTAGGCGGTATTTGGGGTCCTCCAGGTTATTCCCATTAGGCAGGAAAATGGCTGCTGGAGTCAGGTGTGCCTTTGATGTGATGCTCTGTTTACCTGGAGCGTGTGTGTACAGCCTTTCCCTGCACCCAGTGAGGAGACACTGCCTTGCCTTGCAGTCCCCAGCTTGTGTGTTCAGGCAGCACTTTACCCCAAAATCTTTCTCTTGGTAATAACTTGACACTGCCAACTGCATTTATTTCTTTGTTTTGAATTTTTCCCCCTGCTCCCTTGGAGCAGGACTGCCACCAGTCTTATGTTATTTGTTCTGGTTTTCTGGATGACAGAGCCTTAACCCTTCTTGCTGAGAAAAATACCTGATCCAACAGCAAACTACTTTTCTCTGGAGCATCCATGAATGCTCCGTGCTCTGTAATGACCCCCTTCATATAGGAAAGGCTGTAGTAAAAAGTTTGCTTGCCTTGTAAAAGGGACAGATGCCCCAGTCTATCTAGGGAGGACTGTCCCTGGGAAGATTTGATTCATGTACTGGGTTCTGGGACTCCCCGGCCCTTCCAGGGGCTGCAGTGAGCCCTTGGAGTCATGACTACCTTGTGCTCACCAAGGGCAGGGACTCACTGGTGCAGAGCCAGCTTTTCCTTTGGCGTTGCAACCTGTATCTCTTGTGGTTCCTCTTATACTGGTAAGAGAGGGGAAAGGAAAAAAATATCAAAGATGAACTACTCTACAAGGTTTAGTAAAAAGGGCTCTAGAAATATTTGGAAAGTGAAGATCCTTCCATCTGGAAATCTTTACGTTTTGAGAATAAAAATAATACAAAATAACATAGTGACAGGTCATGTGAAGTTTCATTTAAAAAATCATGAATGTATAATTCTATACTTTATATTCTATAAGCAAAAATTGAAAGCTCCTGTGCCTACTGTATGAATTACTAGACGTTAACAAATCATTGCAACTGATGTTTTCCCATACAGTGGATTTGGTCATGCTCCGTGAGAATTCCCATTTGCTCGATGACCCTGGTGGAAAACATTTGTTTGTGATTATCATCATTCACATTTCTGAATTTGCATTGAAATCACTTACACCCTAATTTTTCTAATAAGAACTATTTTTCCACATATAAATTATGGTAGTGATGAGCAACACCACACATAAGCAGCAGGGAGCATACCAGCATCTGATTTATGTCCATGCTCAACAGCAGCACTGTATTTCTCTTATTTTTTTACTGCGTATTAAAGTTCTTGTTATGATTTTTTTTCTCTTTGTCTAGAAAAATGCTTCATATTTGCTCTTTTCTTTGAATAGATATAAAATGTTCTCTTGTAAAATACCTTGTTACATGTGATTTGGAAGCTATATTAAAGTGACAAATTTCCTTTTCCTTGGATTTCATCACAGATGATGCAAAAAATTTTGGCGGGGGACTAGACATAACAGACAGTAAAACTACATGGGAGATTGTGGGGCTTGTGTGTATCCGTACATGCCAGGATGAAGTCGTTCAAAAAACCAGCAGGAAAAGCAGCGAGTATCACTTGTTTGCAGCCTCTCTCAGCCTGATTCTAATTTCTCTGCAAGTAAAGGTACTGCAACGTGATTGCTGGACTCGGGATTTTCATTGCTTTGCTTGGGAAGGGTCTTTGCATATCTTTTGAGCTTTAGATATGGCTGTGTCAGTTCTTAGGTATGTACACCTCTGGAAGACAAATATATTTTCATAAAGGAAAGCAGAGAAAGGCTGCTGTTCTCTTTCATCTCCTGTTTATGAAAGGAAGAATTCCTCTCTTCTGTGCACAAATAACCTGTATGTGCAAGAGCCTGTTGCTCCATGGCTTGGGTGACACCTCTGTGTTCTGCATAGGTAAAGAAATGCTCATCACTGAACTTAAAATCTGTTTCATGGGGTCTAAATATGATCAATTAACTTAGTCTCATCTCATTTATGTCCTTGTGCCATATGGTGTGTGTGCAGGCAAAGATTTAGTCCAGGCAGAAATTTTATGGAAGAGAATTGCGAATGGAGAAGCAAGGGGGAAACAGGGTGGTTAATCAACAGAGATGGGTTCTTGATAAATACATACTGTTTACCCTAAATAGGGGAAAGATACATAACAGATGCTGAATTCTTTATCACGCTGGGCAGCGTAACGCACTTGATAGCAGCAGGAGTATGAACAATATAAGTGATGCAGCCTATATGAAGGGATACTCTTTAACTAAGAACCAAGTTGGAAAAGGTACTGCTTGTTGCCCAGCCTACCAAGTCATTACTTGAGAGTGTTACAGGCAGTCTGCAGATAAAATATAATACTATCTGAATGGACCAACATTAGCAATTACTGCCTGTATTGCTCTTTGTTTTTCCTCTTTCAAAATCTCTGCTCAAAATGATTCCAACTACTTCCTAGTGTAAGTTTTTGTAGGACAAATCTGCTCTGCCATGTATTCCTAGTTTCATCCTAAGTTTTTGATCAGAAAGATATACAAACCTTTTATCTAAATGATTTTTGAGGTATTATTTTAGGAATAATCACTCTTGGCCATCCAGGTTTCTTAAATGTCAGCTAGTAGATATTTACCACTCGTAATACAGTGCACAAATTGTTTCCCTGTTCAGGCAAGGCTTTTGAACTCTGTTAGTTTTTTGTGATGAACACAACTGAGAAGACTTTTGACTTTACTGATATGTGTTTCAGGCTGATTTCCTTATTTGTATAGTTCTTGCAGTGCCGCCTTACTTTTACGACAAATCCAGAAGCTTCAAACTAGGATCCGAGTTCTTTCTTTCAATCAAAATTTCCAGAAGTCTGACCTTAAAATGCTTTGCATAATAAAAATCACATGGTAGCAGATGCCATTGTCCTGATAGTTCTGTTGTATTTGATTAGGTGCAATTAAGAATTTGGCAGAAACCCTTCACCCTTCATATTAGTTATATAAAATATTATCATCAGAAAAAATCCATAGAAAACTCTCTTATGAGAAAATTTACTAACTTGTATTGTATACAGAAAATCTTCATATCTTCATCACTGGGTGTATGTGTGTGTGTTAATAATGCGCTGAGTAACTGTGCATGACAGACTGTTATCAGAAGGCAGAAGACTCTCAATCTTCTTTGTCACTTCATTTGTTTGAATATTTTATCTAGGAGTCAGTGATTGAAATCACCTGGTGTTTCTGTGTTCAGAGTGAAGCTGTACTATACCTTACTGCTTATCTGTAGTTGAGCTGAACAGCTTCTCAAGAAAGTTTTAATTTTTTTTTTTCAAAAGCAAATTCAGTTGTCTTGTTAGTAGCACAGGTTAAAAGCATTTCTCAATTTTAGATGCAATAATTTCAGTCTAATAGCAGTCTAATCTTATCTTGCCTTCTGCATATTCAAGTAGTTTTAAGATGTGGTTTGATAGGAAAAGGTTTATCTGGTGTATCTGCCTGATGATGGGAGAGTAGACCTGATGATTCAGGCAGTTGTTAGCCATCCTGCCTCCCCAGTTTGGGGCTGAGGTTTGGAGTATCAATTGTGTCTGGCCTAGTAATGCACGTTACAGCAAGGTGGCTCTGCTGAAAGGGTGCCTGGGCTGGGTGGGAGCTCCACAGGTCTCCATGCGTGGGCAGCCTGGGAACTGTGCTGCTTTCCATGTCAAATATTGAAACATGTCTTGTGGGTTCCTAATGGTCTTTGCCAACCAGCTGAGATGGAGCATTCAAGATCTTAAACCTATAAAATTAATGGGTTGACATTTCAAGATGTATTTACCTTTCGTGACCTGCAGGATACTCACAGCTTCCACAGGAGCAAAAGGAAACTGAAATTTCACATCTCAATCAGGCTTGGTTTTCATCCTCTCAGGCCACTGGCAGTGCTACACACTTTTAAGTAGTACCAGCAGTATGAACATAGTTTACACTCAGTAAATTTGTGTGCTCCAGACTAAGCATGGCTGCTTTATTTTGCCCTCCTTGTGAAATGGTCCGTTGTCAATCCTGTGAATAGAAGGTGTTTAGAGTAGCAGTGGGAGGATGTAATGTGGTAATAGGTGTGATGAAGGGCAGGAATCTGTTAAAAAAGCCAGAACTGTAGTTGCAGCACAGAGGCCTTTAGGGCATGGTAGTTATAGCAGTGGTAAGATGTGAGCCTCTGGGGAAGAATTAGAGAATATGTACTGACAGTTAGACTTGCTTTTCTCTACTTTTATTTATTTGTGTGAAGTTTTACTAACAGCCACTGTTTTCTTTGCCTAATATGAAGGTCTTGTATTTTCTTTGTCCTGCAGTGCTTTGGTAGGGTGGCAGGTGGGGTAAAAGCGTGGGTGCTCCTTGGGAAAGGACAAACTTGTTACACAGGAGACTTTCTTGTGTGCAGGGCTGCACACAATGGCTGCTCACCATTCAGCAGCTACACACACAATGTGATCCACCAACACTTGTCTGGGGTACTCTAGGGTTAGTGTCATTATAGCCCACAGTTATGTGACCCTCCTAGGAAGTTTATCCTTACTTACGTGTCTGGCTTCTGACATGAGACCTCCTTGGCCAAATCTGCCAAGTTCTACTCTTTTCCATTTGCAGCAGTCAGCTGTCCAGACTGGCCCCTGTTTCCTTATCTCATGGGTCCTTGGGACTCAGTAGCCACTTCTACCCATTTGGGGTCTGCCAAGCAGGACTTCACAGCACCCACTCTTTTTGGATAGGACTCAGCAATTCTATCACTTTGGTGACTCCACCACTTCCCTGGGCATCCAATTCCAGAGTCTAATCATCCTTACTGTGAAGAGTTTCTTCCTAATGACCAACCTAAGCCTCCCCTGGTGCAGCTAAAACCTGCATCCTCTTGTCCTATCACTAGTGCTAGACTCTCCCCAGGTCTGATGCTTGATCTGACAAAGGATGCTTGTCTTACTTTGGTTATGCCTTTTCAGGGAGAACAAAGTAATAAAGAATAGAAAACCCCTTTTGAAATGAATTTCTCATTTATAAAGCTTTAGTGAGAATGGGGAACTTGCAGGATAGTGAAAGTGGGATGGAGAGTCTGGGCTCTGCTCTGAGTTTACCTTGTTGTGAATCTATGCTGCATTTCTTCCTGCTTTCCTGTTGAGATAATAGTGGTAAAATAACTTTTCTTCCACAGTGTCTATATGTAAAAATTTTCATGTTTCATTCTTTGCTAGTTCACTTCTGCAGAACAGTGTTCATATCCACTCCCGATGTGTTTGTACCGTGACAGTAACAGAGCCATAACTGGCTGATGGGTAATCGAGAACTGTGCTGTGGATGACTCTGCTCCTCCAGAGTGAAAGGGAAACCACAACTGATCATCCACAAATAAAATGAAATTCTGGATTTTCTGGATATAACTCAAATACTCTTGGAGTAACATCTACAGGCTCTTTCTATGTGTCACGTTATCCACTTTAAAATATGTTGTGTCTTGTACCATTGAGAGCATTGTGTGATATGAAATCTTTGAAAACATTGAAGAGAAGAGTTGTACAGGTGCACCTGGCTGACCTCTCTCATTCCATTTATTATATTTCATGTCATATTGCATCATCTTTTATTCATCTCTTCACTAGTTAACTTTCCCTTCTTTTTAATTGCTCATTATAAAGATTTTTTTCAAAACTTGCAGTATTTTTCATTTTACCTCTGTGAACCTATTTTGGTTTTGTGTTTTTTGTGTTTTTCTTCTCCTTGAAATGATTGGCCATGAAAAATATGGTATTGTGCTGGTTTTGGCTGGGTTATAATTAATTTTCTTCACAGCAGCTGCTCTGGGGCTGTGTTTTGGATTTGTGCTGAAAACAGTGTTGATAACACAGGGATGTTTTAGCTATTGCTGAGAAGCACTTACAGAACATCAAGGGCCCTTTCTATTCCTCACCTTACTCTGCCAGTGAGGAGATTGGAGGTACACAAGGAGCTGGGAGGGGACACAGCTGGGAGAGCTGACCCCCAACTGACCCAAGGGGTATCCCAGACTTTATGGAGCCATGCTCAGCACATAAAGCTGGGGGAAAGAGAAGAAGGGGTGTTTGGAATTATTACACTCTGCTATATGGTTTAATGGGCATGGTGGTATTTGGTCAAAGGCTGTACTTGATAATATTGGAGGTCTTTTCCAACCTCAATGTTTCTGTGATGGTGTTTGTCTTCCTGAGTCACCATTATGTGTGATGGAGCCTGGCTTTCCTGGAAATGGCTGAGCACCTGCCTGCCATGGGAAGTACTGAATGAATTCTGTGCTTTGCTTTGCTTGTGTGTATGGCTTTTACTTTCCCTATTAAACTGTTTTTATCTCAACCCACAAGTTTTCTCACTTTTACTTCTCTGATTCTCTCTGCCATCCTGCCCGGGGGAGTGAGCAAGTGAGTGGCTGTGTGGTACTTAGTTGCCAGCAGGCATTAAACCATAACTGGTGTAAAGATGAAGAATAATGATATAATAGCTCCAGTTGTCTTCTCTCCTATACAACCTAATGATTATTGCTAGTGTTGGGAAATGAATTTTCGGAATTTATGTTTCTCCAGGAAAAGAGGTAAGAGGGAAACAGGAGTTGGGGCATGCAGATAATAACAGAGAAATAACTTCAACAGAGATATTCTTTTTTACCTTGTGTCTTCTTATCTAATTATGACATGATTATCTGCTGTTCTCTGATATTTTACTGTATGGGCAAGTGAGCCCATTTCTGAGATTTAACAGATCACAGATGAGAAAACACAGATTAACCTGAGCTTTCTTCTCAGTCTTGCTGTGTCTGATGTTGCCTGCACCAGATGCTCCCTTTATCACCAAACTGTTCCTGCTGGGTGTTTGTTGAGGGGTGCTCACATGCAAGGAGGCAGGGGTCTCAGCTTTCACTGGCTTCTGCTTGACAGATTCTTGAACAACAAACGGAATGAGTTACTGAGCAACAAAGGTGGCATGCAAGCAAAGTGCCCAGAATAAGAGCATTTTGCCTTCCTGTAAGTATGACTTCAGCATTTCTAGTTTCGGAAGTCTAATTTAAAAATAATTCAGTGCTTCTCTGTTTAATTCTCTTGTGCTGTTGATGTGGGAGACTTCAGAATGACAACAAAAATAAGGTAATAAAAGCAGACAATGACTTTGGTTATGTATTGTGTATCATAAATATTTGTATCTCTGACTGGTTTCATTTTAGCTAGCTGAGGAAATATAACTTGCTGAAGGCGGTTACCTTTGTTCAAAGCCAACTGAGACAGCACCAGCACTCAGTAATTACAGCCATACAGTTTCCAGGAGACTCCTTCTTCACCAGACCTGTCGTCTCATGTCCCCATTTGTAACGCTGTTCATTATATTCAACCTGCTGCCGTCACTCCAGAGCTTTCAAAAGGTATTCTGTGGGCTATCGTGCTGCAGGACGTGGATAATGAAATACTTAGACGTGACTTGTATTATAATCGGCTCACCTAACTTTCATTTGGCTTGAAAAGTAGACTTAATAAAAGCAAGAGTGAAAGGCATTTTATGGTTTTAATAAGGAGTCTCATGTGCTATAACCTGCTGTTTTTCATTGTGTGGTTTCTTTTTGAGGCACCTGACAGAAGAAGAGCAGTGAATGTCTCTTAATCTTAAAGCTTTTTGAAAAACTGCAGTGGTAATCAACAGTACTCATCAGTAATTTCCAACTGCAGTAAGTGACTCAAAGTTTTTCCATCTACGTCTTATATTTTAAATGGATAATTATTTGTTTGCTGGTGAAGATAGTCCTCTTCATCAAAAACAAAACCAAAATATCTACACACTTTAAAACAGCACATCTGTTTAATCACTTATTAGCAATTTTGTTTTCAATACCTAATAATAAGCTTGTAAAAATCCTCCTACCCTTGCAGTATCTCCAGTTGGACTGTAAAGGAGCTAAAGGAGTTTGTGTTGCTCTGTTCTGTTGCAAGACAGCCACGCTTCACATCAAGCTTTAGAAATTCCTAGAAGAGCAATGAATAGAGACAAGTTCAAACACTGAAACCTGAGTGTGACGACCATTGGAAAATAGCTTCCTAATGTAAACTAGAACTCTCTGTTGTAGTGCTGTTACCTTTTTTTTTGACTAGACAGTCATTGCTGCAGGTGATCCACAGTGTGTAGCTCAAGGGAAGCCCCATCCTGCTGCTGCAGACCTGGATAAGCAGGTGCACCACAGCACAGATGCAAGGCAGGATGGAGGCCTGTGGGCAGGATAAATTGAAGGTGAAGGGCCAAGGCAGCCACTGTAGGAACTGCTAAAGAGATAACTGATTTCTAAGGTCGTATGCATAGTGGTAATAGCAGTAACACGAGGGGGGGGGGGAAAGCTGTGTATCCCGAAATGGGCAGCTATGCTTTCAGTGGAATAGGTTCAATGACTGATGGGATTGCATGAAAGGAGAGCTGGCTAAAAAATACCCATCTTTCTGTAAAAACCAGAGGTAGTGTTGGTCAGTGGTGAAAAGCACTTTGAGGGGGGAAGCTGGTTACCTTCCCTTGTGATGAAGAACACTGGGTTTTGGAGCACACCATCTTCACCTCCCAGTTCTCTTTCCACTTGTTCTGCGTACAGACCCAGAGCTGTACCACCAAAAATAATACTTTTCAGCTCTGACTGTTAAGTGATGATATTTAATTTTTCTCCTTGTCGTGGCTACTAATAAATGGTCACATTTCCTGTAAACTTCAGACATCTACTTTGCACCTTCTTCTACTTATTTTTACCCTAAACTCCAGTTTGATGGAGCACTCTGCTCTTCCTATTAGTTGTGCAAAATATGCAGTAGCTTTAGTAACCACTGCCTTTTTTGAGAGTTTTTGATGGACTGGTTCAAGGACTCGTGTCAATACCTTGTTATGTCTTCTTAACTCTGTGAGAAGCAGGCAGCCAATGGCTGGATTTCTAGGCTGTTTACGTTTGGGAAATGTACGTGTATGGAAGACAAATATCTGTGATCATGCAAGAAGATCTTGCCCTCATATATTTATAAATGCCCAGAGAAGTAATTGGAGACATTTTGTTAGAGCTTTAGACAGAGCTAGGCAAAAAATTTAATAAAAATAAATTTAAGAAATCTTTATTGCTGAAGAGAGGACCTGGAATAAGAGCCTTGGTCATGGTCTTTGGAACCACCTTCGCCTCTTTTAGCTCTCATGCACTCCCTCCCCCTGAAAACCTATTACTTGCCATCCTTTCTCCACTAATAGTTTCCAGGATTTCCTAAACTCCTTTCAGCTGCACTCACACATAAGTACTCACTGACCCTTGTAATCCATCCTGTCGCTCACAACTTATTCTGCAGACCCAGCAAAACCAGGTTTCCCTTCCCTGCTGAAATGCCTAGAGCTGGTGGAGCCCAGCCATGCCTCAGTGGCCCTTTAACCACTTACACTTGCTGTGACCTCTCATTCTCAGCTTTGCAATTGTTATGGTTGGCACAGGTATGGTCTGTTTTGTCCTTTAGCCAGGCAGTGCTTGTGCAGTGTGAAAGGGAATGCTGTCTCACTGCACTAAAGGATCCAGTTGTTGAAAGAAGTATTTCTCTTTTTAATTACAGGATATTGAATGAAGTATGATTTGTCATATTATGTACTGACTAGTGGATGTAATAATGTATCTTTTCTACTGTTAATAACATTTCTATTGACTACAGTTTCAGGAGAGGTCTCTGCAGTGGGACATATTCAGTCTGTTGAAGTCAGTGACACAAGTCTGGTAGATTTAACCGCTAACTGACAAATCAAAAGAAAAATAGCAGTAAAATGATCAGATCACTTACAAGTTACTGTTACTCTTCCTCAAGTTGCCAAGGCTTTATATGCTGCTTAAATCAGCTTGGTAAATCTTTCTCTAATGCTGTGACTGTGTGCTAAGTCCTTCACAGCCAGAAGTATTTCTGGACCTTTCCACTGGTGGTGGCGAATACCTCTGTGGTAGTGTGCACCTCGATTTTAAAAATAACAGTATTGTATTGGACTAAATCCAGTAGAGGTGTATATGAAAATGATTTGTTGCTCATACCCTGTGTAGGAGGACTGCTGGACACTAAAGTAGACATAGTTTGCTCCATTTAGGGGTTGGTCTGAGTTACTTATGGAAGAACTAATGTTCCTTGGAAATGTCAATCAGAAGTTTTCATTTTAATAACATGCCTGGTTGAATTCAAAACTGGCATTTAATATTGACACTGTGCATGAACTGACATGTCATTATACACATGCTAACCTAGATTTATAAAATAATAAAATCATTGTGGTTTAAATTCCCACAAAATATTGATGGAAAAAGTGTCATACGCTTACAGGAGTAGCTTACTTGCTAGTATGTTTGCCATTTTTTACTGACCTTATTGTGAATGCAACCTTGCTGCAGGCTCCTGCAAATTGGAGCTCTGCTACAGTATTTCTGTTCAGTTAATACCTGCAGAGCCACATATTTACTGGAAGAGCACTCTATTCTTCCTCCCTTCCTTCTGGAATACATTACCCTAATAACCAAAATGACAGTCTAGAATAATACATCTTCATTTATTGATGTATTTCTTGGTTCTGCTCTGTGATAAGAGGCATAGTGATTTCATTCAAGCAGTGTATGACATTGACAATTTCTTTCTACTTCAGTGTTCATCTACCTGAAGGAAAACCAGCCTGAATCAAGAAGAAAGAGTTTCCCTTTATTTGCTGTGTTAAAATAAAGCTCTGCTAAGGGAACATGAAGGCTGCAAAGGCACGCTTTCTGTAGGGGGAGGAGATTCCAGGATTAACACAGTCAGTGTCTTGCTTTAGGACTCTCATACTCATGCATTATGATACTGCCTTTTGTTAGAATTTGCATACTGTTTCAGTTGTATGGTAATGCTAATAATGCCATTTCCGTTTAAAATGGTTTTCAGTTATGAGAACAGTAGGTCTTTTGGGGAATGCTAAAGACAGAAGTCTGATTTTTGTAATTTCTAAGCCCAGAAATGGTGGAAAGATTGAAGGAATACAGAGTGGTATTCATTTGGAAAAAGTTGTTGTTGTTTTTTTTTTTTTTTTGTAGTTGGATATTACTTATCTCCTAGAGGTAAAAACTTAAAACTGGAAATGAGGTTAATTCACAGCAGATCCTCCACTGTAAATCAATTAAAAATTAAAAAAGAAATTAAACAGCTGCATGGAATTATTGTCCAGCTTGGAAAAAGAACAAGTGTTTGACCTTGAGCTTTTTAATTTCAATTGTTGTTTCTATATTTATCTGACTGTGATATTTGGTAATTTTAGGGATGTCACTGAATTTTATAACGTTGAATTACAATTTTATTCTTGTGGCAACAATGCCTTTTTTATTAACTCACTGAAATAATCATACTAAACCTCTGTGTGTTATTGAATGTAAAAGCCTTGATTATGCACTTAAATAGTAAGGCCACGTTTTTAGAAGAGGCTGCATGCTCACAGACTTGCCCAACTATTGACTTTGCTCTGGTTTCCCGTCCTTGGTTACCTGAACAGTAGCTTGGCTCCCTCCTGGAGGGACTTGCCTTTGTGGTGGGTACAGACAGCATGGTGCTGGTGAGTTGTGTGTATTTAAGGAGAGTATGAAAAGAGAAAAATGCTATGTCTGGAAAAAATTATTTGTAATTTTGCCCTGAATTTTCAAACTTTATCTAAATTCTGTGCAGGGAATTTCGACTTTTGTGTTTCAGTATAACAAAGTGGGATGATAGCTAGAGAAACCATCTAAGGCATTTTTGTAAAGATAATATTTTAGGCATTTACATGGAAAAAAAGAGCAAGTATTTAATAGAAATATGCCTCTGAGCAGGTAAAGTCTTGTTGCCGTGAAAGGATCCTTTCAGATCAAGGCTGTGAAGAAATACAGATGAGTTGTTTGAAGTTGTTTTGGACAGTGTGTATCAGGGTCATTAACGCCAACCTTCAGATACAGTGAAAAATTAATTTTCCAACTTAGTAGAATATGAGAGAGGAACTAAAACTATGACACCTGTGTTTGAACATAAAAAGGACACAGAAACTGAAGAACAGACCTGAGATGCGTAAGGGAGACACAGGCGGCTTGTAATGACCGTGTTGCTTGTGTTTCACAGGAATGTGCAGTTCTTCCCTTCCTGCAGAGATTTCTATTGAAATTATCCATATCTATACTGTTCTAATAAACCTGCTTGTAATTAGTTGGACCTGAGTTGGTTTCTGAGATTCACTTTTGAAAGAAAAGTAGAACTAACTGTTCTCAAGAGAAATGAACTTGGTATTTGATCACAGAATGGGCTGAGTTAGAATAAAAAGGTCAATAATTTGATGTTTGGGGAAAAAATAAAGAATCTTAGAATTCCCTCTGAAGAAATGGGAACAAATTAATTTATTGTTTCTTTGGGCTGGTAAATGGAAGTATTGCAGTCTATACAAAAGAGAATGCTTTACGTTTCTCTTGAAAGAACAGAAGAATATAATGTTGGGTAAGCAATGCAGAAGGAGTTCAGAAGCATTGGAATATATGCTGAGAGTTGAAAGTAAAGAGGCATTTCAGTTCAATAAGTCATTTATAAATAGCATTGAAATAAAATAATAGTCTTTTAAGAACAAACATATTATGAATTTTGAAGAGGTAACTTAAAACAGTTCAGTAGTTTTCACGTGATTAATTGCTTTGGACTTGAAACCTAATAGGTATTTTTGCCTTCCTTTTTAGTAGTGTCAAAGGGAGATATATAATAAACAGTAAAGGAAACAGCAAGACAGAGTGTGTTTCTGTAATTCTGTCCAAAAGTATGTATAATTTTACTAATGTTATTGTTCTCTGCCCTCCCACCCCCTCTTTTTATAGATGTACATGGATTAATGTGTTAAAATGGAAATTTAATTTAGGGCTAAGCAAACTATTTCCATGGAAATAATAACATTGTTGATATCCTTTGGTTTGGGAAGCATTCCAGAAAATGCAATCCATCAGTTTTTCTTCAGTCTAGACACAGGCCAGAAATAATGATCACTTTTGCAAATGAGTGCAGTATTAAGAGGAACCTTTGTATCTGGATTTTCATGATTTTGAACAGCTGTAGTTTATGGGGTATGTGTGCATATATCTATATATGCACATACACAGATAGAAAAGTTCTTTGTGTTCAGATTTTTTTACCATGTCAGTTTTCTTAAAAGGTAGTAGATGTTAATGAAATTTTCTTTGAACATCTTTTAGTCTTCAGACTGTTCAGCATCATTTGTATTCTTGGCCATTTATCTAGTTCTGCTCAAACAAGAACTAAGAAGCACTGACTAAGTGTATATGATCGTGTATGGGACTAACAACTTTCTTGAGATTATTCACAAGCAAAAGTCTAAATAAATTTAACCCATTTGAAGAGCTAAGGATAAAGTAGTATTACACTGAAAAGTTAAAATTTGTATTCTAGCTCCGTAACATCCTGTGCTAGGTTTCACTGATGGGCGCATACTGATGGTGCTGGGAGAGCCAAGAAATTGCACTTCACCTGGGCTAGAAGCAGGGGAGTGTTCAGTGTGCTTCTGTCTGATTCTCTTGGGTACTTTCAAATGACAAAACCAACATAAGAAATGTAAGCACACCTTAATCTGGTATAATTATTTGTATTTATTTATTAGGGCAAGTATTAAAAGTACTGTTTTGCTGTAAGTGCTGGTATTATTTTGTATTGTTTGCACTAGTATGTATGAAACTCATGGACCAAAGGCCATTGTTAAGCCTTTTTTATTAAAACAAAAAATTAAGCATAAAAGACATCAAGGCATTTCTTTAAATATCAGTGTATATAAAACAGTATTTGTAAAGCCTTTATAAATTACAGTCTTTCCTGATTAGGCATATTCATATTGATGTTCAATTTATTTACCCAGGAGACCAATTTATTTCGCTGCCTCGGTGCTAACTGTTTCCATTGACACCCAGGTCTGCTCTGACCAAGCAACTGTGACAAGTGGTTTATTGAACTGTGAACGGGCACTGTCTGACTCTAAACAATGGCTTTATCTAATTATGAAACCCCATGCACCATTTCAGTCCAGTGTTGTTTGTTATACAAACAAGATTTTAATGTTACTGAAAAATTAATTTAAGTCTGGATACACTATGCTGCAGTGAAAGATATTCTGCATTGTGACTTTATGAGCTGGTAGCTCACATCTGAGGTGAACTGACTGAGATGTTCTGACTGCAGTTTGTTGGACACTATGAATACTTGAAAGGACAAAAGGGAACTGCCTTAGAAGAACATATAAAGGAAATTGAATAGCTGAACAAAATCTATTGCTTATGCTTTAAATGAATCTGATGTTATCAAGATGATTTGTTAAGAATAACATTGATGGAAGAAATACAGGTGTACTTGTGGAAAGGAAAATTGGATCCTCAAGAAGTTAACTGTGAGGCTTGAAACTACTAGCAAAAATTGAATAGACCCACTTGAAAAAAACCTCTACTCTTCTCCCTATTGCTTTGTCAAAAGTTAATTGATTGCAATCAAAGCTTTTGTTTTCACCTGTCAGTAAGTCAGCTTCTTCAAGAACTTTCACCAATAACTATAGAAAGAATTCAGAGGGTTCACTCTCCTTTATGGCTGTATTAAAAAGAAAAAAGAAAAAAAGATGGGACCATAAGTGTATATTACAGAACTGTAACATACATGATACATTTGTGAGTGAGAACAAATTTCCTTTCTAGTGAGAATTTGCACAAACAGCGCTGTTTGTAAACAAAATTCACTTAATTCCTCTTTATCACTGGGAACTGTTCGGATTGCTTTTTGAGGCATTGCTTAATGATCTTGTATAATTGGTTTTACATGTTAAGTCCCTATTGGTAGTTTCACTGTGATTTTCTTATGAAATATGAAACTCTTAAAATTTTAATGGTGAATTAATATTAATTTAATCAAATATTTCAATATTAAATTTATTAATATTTCATCTTCTATCTGGCTATGCAGATTCTTGAAAGCCACTCCAGTGTTGTCTGACAAACTACTTGGTTATACAAAGACTATTTAGAAATTTTTTGGCTCATGTGGTTTCTGCACAGTAGTCAGGCTGCCTGGGTCGTTGGTTATTTTTATTCACCCTCTAGAGTGAATGTAAATGAGGTGCAGGAAATGGAGAAGCTAAAGAAAGTTTACCAAGTCTGATGGTGTCTGTAGTTTTGCTGTGCCTGGCTAGAATACACTTAAAAAGAGCCCTGCATGATTTTGCAGGTTAATCTCTGTTCGCAGCAGGCTCTGACTTGTATCAAGCCTACCATGCTTAGGCACCTGAGGGCTGTCACTGACAACGGGCTGCCAGAGATGGACTGCCACCGATCAGGTCTAAATGAGTCAGTTGCACAGAGCTGATAAAGCCAGAGATTTACTGAAGAAGACAGGCCTGTGCTAAAACAAGCTCCTCTCTCGATTGAAACCCCTGTCTGTCACTTTAATCAGTCATCTCCCCTGTCAGGTACAGCCAGCGGAGGGGCTGGAGCAGTGCAGGAGGTGCAGCTGAGGGGTGATGGCACTGGGTGGTGGCTGGGCCACTGCAGGGTGGCCTCCCTGCTGCACACAGGACTCTGCTGGGCAGAGGCAATGTCATGGCATGGTGCTGGTGGTGTTGTGCAACCCAGATGTAGTCCAAGAGGTAATAGTCTTCCTAAAGGAAGACTGTTCTTTCCAGGTGCTTTCTCCTGTGTTTTTAATAAAACATCATCCTTGTGTCCCAGCTCTGCTTTTCAGAATCTGGAATGCTCTCCTGGACAGTAAGTCAGCTCTTCCATCTCTGTTACCTCTGTTCCCACACAGAGCTGTTGTTGTAAATGCATATCTGAGTTCTGTAACAACATTTTGAAATAGCAATCAAGCAGTGACTATTGACATAGTAAGGAATATTCAGAGTAAGTTTTTTTTTTGTTCAGGAAATGTCAGTTTCGTAGTCTGTACTTTACATATAGAAATCAAAATCCATAGGCAAATAAGACATAATGACAGATTGTGAAAATGCATGAAAAATAGCTTTGACCTTAGAAACTCCCAAACTGCAACAGACAGATACACTTGCCAAAGCCAGAAGTAGTCTATTGAATCATGTAAGCACCATAAAGTTAGCTGAAGCACTAATTAAGTATGGTCATCTTAAAAGAATTCATGCTTCATCATGGCAAGATGCCCATAAAGAAAAGATAGATCTGTCGCAGTCTTGCAGACTGTAGTAATTAAGGTTTAAAATACTTCCTAGTCTAAAACAAGAATAGTTCAGACAGAGCTAACTGTTTAAACAGCATCCCTTATGAACTGACATTGCTTTTCTATTTCAGACTGGCATGTTTTAACTGTTTTTTTTTTTCTTTTTCTTGTTATTGGCATCTGTGCAAAATGTACAGAAAATCAGAAATTAGGATTTCCAAATCTTGCATTTCGTCTCATATCCCAACCTGCAAATTCTGGAAGAGAGAGACCTCCATCAATGCTTGAATCATATTGCTTTAAGATTTGAGTAGCGGCTAAATACAAAATCAAAGGTCAAATTGATTGTATATGCCCCTGACTTAAACAGGATAAACAAGTTGCATGTGACTATGATCTCCCAGTATAATTTTGAATAACATGTTATCTTGTTAGATCTCTCAACTCTCACAATCTATTTTCTATTCAAAAAGGTCAGTCTAGTTTTAAGGGTGCAGGGTATTCAAGGGCCCAAGATTGTGAGTGGTTTTGTAGTGCCCTATTATTCTGTGTTACATTTCTGGTGTAATCCAATACTTGTATCAGAAAAATCTGCCCTCTGGCATAGTCATTCTGCTGTCATAAGAGTTTAGTTTTCTGTGATCTTGGTGGTATTTAACAATAAGGTCTGAACTGCATGTTTAGCAGAAGCTGTGGGAACATGGATGTCAAGTCCATTAATCACAGATAAAAAACGAAAATCTCCTGGCTGGCTTGTCAGCCAAGGATTAGCTGTGTCCCCACTGCAAAACGTATTCAAACAACGCACCGATTAGGTCAGCTTGTCCTTCTGCCCTGAGAGTTTTTAGGAGAAACTGGCAGTTACAGCTTACAGTTCCTGAGTCTATGTATAGATATGTGACTGGAAGACCGTAGGCTACTCCTGTGTAGTGTTTGCTTCACTGATGTCAGGCTGACACAGTTGTATAAAATCAATGCCAAACAGCGTGTTCCAAGAAGCAGATGAATGCATGAGATGGAAGGGTATCAGCAGCACTCTGATAGCAGCTTATGAGCATGTTTCTGTTACTCAGCAATTCAGTTTTGGTCTGATTTTACTTGGAAGGTAAATATTAGGTGTATATGTTTATTAAAAGGTAAATAAGACCAATATATTAGCATGTTTTCTAAATATTTTCTCATATACTGAAAGGAAATTTTTTCAGTGATGATGTGACTTTGATGTAAGCATGTCTGAGGGACACACAAGGAAATCGAGCAAATGCTATAGAAATTTTGTCTGGCTTTGCTGCTTTGGTTTGTCTAATGAAAACAGGCAGTGTCTCTTCTGGTGGGGCTTGGTGACCTATCTCTGTCTTTCAAGTGATGTGCTGGTGATTTGTGGTGGGTGAATTGGGATGATTTTTGTTTTTTATCTGGTTAAATAGGTCACAAAAATGTCTTGCAATCCTCTGTTGTGGAAAAAACTGCTATTTTTCTCTACTTCAGCTCTCAATCAATGTGGCTGTTCTGCATGGTTAACAACATATCTCCAGAATCCTATTACTATGCAAAGTAATTTCAAATTATTTTGCAAATAAATTGCTCAGACTCTGTTGGATTTCCTGACTTTCTGGAGTTATCTTAAATTCTCAGAACCATTTGGCCCCATTCATTTTCATTTGCAGAATTATCAGTAATATGGAAATCAGTGTTAATTATTTCTCTAGCCACTATTGTCAGCACTAGCCAAAAGTGACATTTTACATCTTTGTCTTATTAGCAATTCTGATATGGAGGCACTCGTTCAGCATGGTGATCTGTGTCTCTGGCACCTGCACTGGCCATCTAACTCCAGGCTGCCTGGGAGGTCAGTGGGAAGCAGAGCTGGCTGAGATATTCTCAGTCCAGTATTAAATGCAGCAACATCTTCTCACTGTCTGGTGCTTGCCTGAGTTTCCAGGAGCTTCTCAAGGTGCTTGCCTCACACCATATGGCATTAGTTACTTTGCCTTATCCAGGCCTGGCCAATTCTGATCCCGTCACTAGCTGCAAGGGCCAGCTCCAACAAGCTCTGTGGGTATTCTTGCTGACTCGGAACTGGCTTTCAACTGGCATGTTAGGTAAAAGATGTGGGAGACATGCCCAAGTCATAGCTCACTGCACCAGCTTTTGGATGCATGCTGAGAAGGGCTTTTATTCACATTTGTTCTCTTGGTATAAAGAATTTCTAAGATGTGCCCTTAACTTTATAGTCTGACACATTAAGATTTATATTTGAAATTCAATTATACATTTATTAAAAGGTATGAATATGTAAAGTGAGAATTGAAATTAAATGTCATATTAGGGTTTGCTTTAGGGTCTGCAAGATTTGGTGTACCTAGAATATGGCTTTAAAATCTATAGCATCCTTAATGAATTCTCAATATACCTGTGATTTTGAAGAGAAAGGTAATAATTTTTCCCTTTTGTTAGATAATGAGTGACAGGCCAAGCAGAACAAGTTCTGAAATATGATATTTTTTCAAAGAACCATATATATATATAGTAAAATAATGACAATGGAACTTGTTTATTAAACTAATGTAGTGAGTTTATCACTTCATTCTTGGTATCTTAGTACCTGATCTTAGGCTGGTATGGTTGCCGTGGTAACAGAACACACTGTTCCTTTAATTTGACCTTAAGTTCAAGCCCTGCTGTTGTGGCAGAAATGGCAAGAACATCTCTACTTTTATTAAAAAAAATCCTATGAAATACATGCAAAAAGAAAAACAGTTGAAAAGGAAGGACAATCTGACATGACATTGTGAGGCCAAAAAAGAGAAAAGCCTGATTTTAGCTAGGGGACCAAGAAATAAATGACTGTTAGGATTAATATGTTCACAGTGTGTTCTCTGTTTAGGCTGACTTGCTCCACCACCATTATATTCATTAGTCTCAGTAGAAGTGGCTTCCCTTTAAAATTTTGCTTTTATTTATATGTTTTGAGGACCTGTTGGGTTTGTTCTCAGAAGAGCAGCATCGCCCAAACTGGGCAACTGCCAAGGCAAAAAATGGTTGGAGAGGTGAGAGGAGGTTCAAATTAGGATCGGGCCGGAGGAGAGGTCCTGCTGGCTGGTGTTTAGGGTTTTCTGTACTGTTTCTATCTAACCTGCTCACTCCATATGACTGTGTTTAGTGACTTTTTTGAGGCTCTGATCCATAACCAATGGAATCCATTTGGTCTTGGATGTAGCGCTGAAAATGGAGAAATTCTTGGATGTTGTTGGAGGAGATGCCCTTTCCTCAGGCCAGCTAGTGAGATGAGAATGTAGGAAAGGGGATCTCAAAGAATACTGTGTAAGTCAGAGTGTGCTCAGATCAGTGGAGTTTGAAAACATATATTGTGCTGGAGGAGTAGCAGCAATGCTGTTGTAATCTTTGGAGAGATGATGGACACAACATAAATCTGTGATGCAATAGAAAGCAGAAAACGTGCCTTGCTGCGTTTGTGTCCACGTGGTGTGCTGCTCTCACTTCATAATTTTTGCAGCTTCAAGGAAGATGTCTGCTTCACGTGCCCTTGGTGATCTAAACTGGTCCAGATTTTCAAGAAATTATTGCCGTAACAGTTTATAATCTCCAACTTTCAATTTGAGAACCATTGCAATGACTTAAAAAAAAGGCTTGCAACTTGAGCAGGCCTAATGAGATCTTGGTGCTGTTCACTGCATGGGAGCTTGTGCTCTGCACCTGTCCAGAGACTCTGCTTTGCCAAGTCACACAGAAACTGCTCTAATTTTATTTATTGCTGCTGAACTTCAGCAGGGAGCATTTTCAGAATGATATGTGTCATCCATGCTGCAGCACATCTGCACATTGCCCATGTCAGCAACTGTTTGGCCAAATTAAGGTGGGTTGGGTGACTGGTTGTATCTTTAGAGCTGAGGGACGGAATTGTGGGACTTCTGTCCATCCAAGTAGTACTGTCCTGGCCCGGGATGTTGGCTGAAGACTGTCTCAAGATTAAAACAAATAGGGCTGAACTTCAGCAGTCTTTATGCAGTGGTCATTTGGGATTGGTGTAAAACTCTTTTAATACCTGAAAAATTGTATGAGGACTGAACACTGACAGCCAGCATGAGTTGGACACTAAATCTTTGATTCTTGAGAAATCTAATCTATTGTTGTGTTAGAAGCAAAAAAGCTGGTAAGGGTGTGCTGAGGGCAACATGGGCTTGGCTGATCCATGAGGGCTGGCAAACTGGGACTTGAGGACAAGTATGGCAGGGGACCCTTGGAGTGGTACCTGCAGTGTCCTTACACAGTGACTGGTCTGGCCCAGGGTAGTGATTGGGGTCAGACACACAACAGTAGTTGCCAGGCAAGACTGATGTCCAGAACAGATAAATCCTATGGTAATGAAGCAATGTAATCTGGGTGAGTTTTCAAGGTCGTTTACTGCCCTAAAGATTTAGTGGTTCAATTTTCCCACTGCTGTAGACTAGAGGCATGGATCCTTTGTGGCTATGTGGTTGGTTCCCCCGGTCCCTTTTTGAGACTTACAGCTATTTTGAAGCATAATCAAAAGCTGAGAGTAAGTAGTCTATTGTTGCATTTACTCCGAACAAAATGATAGGGAGAATTCTGAGTTCCTGGAGAATTATCATTGCCTCCAAAGAGTAAAATATGAATGCAAATTAATTTGCAAATATCATTCTAACATCAGTAATTTTCAGTTAAAAAATGGAAACAAAGTGTAAATAACATAGTTGTTAGCATTCTTTCTAACACAAATGATGCCTTGTGAATTGTGATCTTATGGGAAATAGATGGAAAAAAAGACACAACACAAGATGCACAAGTGTGGGATCTCATAGTAGGTTAGCAAACCTGTCTAAGCCCGACATTTTGATATTAGCACGATCTGTGTCTATCTGTGAGAAACTCAGTTTTCACAGAAGTAAGGAACCAAAACAACCAAGGGAGAAAACAGCAACAAAGCTGCACCTGGTGCACCTGTTTTTCTGAATGTTTAGAATGCTTAAAGAGCTAGTGTTATAGGTATCCAATAATAGTATGTTGTAGCTAAATAATAGCCAATGAATCTAGTGTAGTAGTTATGTAACCAATGACCATGTAACCTGAATGATAAACATACAAAAGTGTATAAAGGATGTTGGCTCTTACAATAAACAGTCTTCTATCTTCTGCCTGAATCTGGACTTAGAGTCCTTGTTTGTCGCGGCTACTTCCGACAGCAACGCCTAGTGGCTTTCGGTGGGAACTGCAAGCATCATCTGGTGACCCTGACATACAAGCATGCGAGAGTTACTCTGTGTTTTAATAGTAGATCATCTTAGGCTTATTCGCCATGCAGTGTGCCCTTTGATAAAGCCGAAACATTCCAACTTAGTCCTCTTTTCTGTCGTTATCATGGCTGCGATACAAGCTTGTGTTTTATGGTAGCAAATAAAGAGAGTATGGTCTGAACACCAGTGTTAAACAAAAGGGTTTTGCCCTATGTTGGTTGCTTCTAATGTTTCTTTTGAAGATGCTCAACTCTTCTTTTTCTCTCGAAAAGTGAGTCACAGATTTCATCCAATGAGTTGTACTTGTTTAACCTCTCCCAAAGGGGATGAGCACACACTACGAAGGATGCAACTTTTGGTCCATGGTGTGTAGCTCTGGGGTTGTGGAATTTCAGGGCTGTGGGATTTCAGGGTTGAAGCACATAAAAGGCCCATGCTACACAGTGTACAAACAAATATAGGTACCTCCTTCCTTTTTATTTCCCCTAAAGTAACATAAAAAACCGAAACCAAACTAGCCATTCCCCTTGTCTTTCGAGCCCTTCAGGTTTGTTTTATAGCTCAGGAGTAGGCACAATCCTGCTGCCCTTTCAGAAGTGCCCAAAGAGTAATTTGTATCCTTTGCTTGGGTGTAGTACAAGCATGACCCTGCAGGTTTCCAAACTGAAAAAATCAGAAAGTTCAACATTTTGATATGACCATTACAGTCTGAATATAATGGAGAAGCATCTGCCCTTGAAATGCTTGACCAAAAACTATTTTAGGGTAGTTTAATAAAGGTTTTAAATGTTCAATTTTTCACATTCCAAAGTTTAAGTGAATGTTTTATAAAAGGTGTGTAATGGTCTTAAATCTTCCTCAGAAGAAACGCTTCTGTTGGAAACTCAGTGTCAAGTTGTTGTGGTTTTTTGGGGTATTTTTTAAGTCTTGGGCTTTAATCTAATGTAATTTATGATTGTTGGTTGAGAAAAAAGATAACTTTGAAATAGATAATGAAAGTATAGTTGACCCCAAATAAAAGTTAAGGTGTATAAGAGTACTGTTTGTATTATTAGACCAGCTTTGAATTTTGGTAAAAGTGAATAAATTACAATGCCTATTTCTTCCTCTTAGTGTTTCTTCATCTATTGGAAGGTGGGTTTTGCCTTCATTCTTTATTAATGCTAAATTTCTGTTGTAATTAATGATCTTGATTCTGAGTCAGTCTTGGCCAAAAGTATCTTAAGGGTTAGAACAAGAAAAAAGCATTTAGACAATTTTAATTGAAACAGCTATTTAAAAGGGAGAAACAATTTCTTAAAATTGCTATCTAAATGACCATTTCCTGAGAAAAAAATTTCTTTATTAGTAAAAAAGCAACTTTCATTTTGATTCATATTTTGCTTTTTGTTTGCATATCTTTCAATTAGAAACTTTCACTAGCAATAGTCTTTGCTATCATTTTCCTTGCACTCAAAGACTTAGGAACTATTAGACTTTATGTTTCTTCCCTAGATTTTTTTAGTAGTTTTTACTTAATGTAACAATGTCATATAAAGCATAAACCCTGCTGGTGTAGATTGACCAGGAGACAGTTTGACTTAGAAGGTACTGCTGTCTTTAGAAATAGCATACTACGTGGCTGTGAGGACTAATGCATCATTAAAAAGCATCTGAAGAATGAAGTAAGAATCAAGAATTATTATTTCAAAGATCTTCCTAAACAGTATGTTCAGTGTGGTTTCTGTAGCTGTTCTTGCAGGAAAAATCCTGCTTTTGATCTAGCTTAGATTTTTAATTTTTTGTTTGCTTGTTTGTTTTGCGGTATCAGTATTCTGGGCAGAAAGAATCTGCAGTGTGTCATGGTTAGGGTAGCTCAGGCTAAGAATTCTAATGTCCTTGGTCATTTCTCTGTGTGATATATGCAAAGGCGTCAAGTAGCCCGTGACATCTGATAATGGCACTCCCTTCTAAACAGCCTGTCCAAGGAAATTAGAATATTGCCAAATTCCATAAGCATAAGAAGAGCATATTTTGTCTTATCCATTTATTCTTGTTAAAGGTAATTCAGATAATAGCGTGTAATGTGTAGGTACATCTTTAGGTAATCTACATTGAAGATGTAGTTCATTCAGAGTGACTAATGTGTGTTCTTCCCGATGCAACTAGTAGAAGAGTTCTAAAAGAATTACATGAACTTTTTAAGCATAACTTGCTTTGTTAAACAAGAACTGGATATTCAGAGTTGTTCATTTTCAACTTGACTTTTTCAAGGTGTGTACGGGAAGAGAATATGAAATTCAGGTTTTTTGTGGCTTTGCTTGATATCAGGAAAACTTGTTTCAACTCAGCTATTCATCTAATGTTTTTGTTAGGTTAAGAGAAAAATTAATCTTGGTGTTGAGGTACTTGTATAAGTAAGTTGTGTGGGTGATCAGAGCTCTAATAATTATGCTAGAAGTCAATTATTCATTGAAATGATTTATATCTCCTAATTATTTTTCATTTATGCAACATGAACTAGTGGCAGAGCCCAGTCTCTCCAACACAGCATGGATGGGCTGCTGATCTTCAGCAGCTCTGTTAGCTCCTCAGGGCAGTGTCAGTGTTGCGGAGAGGTGTGAGGTGTGATTGCCAGAACCATCTTGGTTTTCCATTTCATTCTCATCAAGTTATCTGATCACTCAGTGGCCTGGCAGCGTATCAGGTGGTGGACTGGAGTCAGCAATCCCTCACCAGCGGGATGCCTGGTTGGACATCTCAGATTTAAAAAGAAAAGCATTTAAAATCCAGCGTTAGGGTTGGTTTGGTCTCTGGTGTTAGGAGGCTGGCTAGTGCAGAGTGCTGGGGTTCAGATGAGCTCTGCTCAAATTGTGGCTTTTTCACAGATACCCTTTATATATTTGATTTTATTGATAGGACTGTTTCTGCTGACATGACTGTTATAAGGATAACTATGCATATAGTTGTGTCAAGAATATTTTTTTTGTTCAAAAGAAAGCTGTACTGTTACATCCTGGTGTTTTGTGGACAAATTATAGTTTTCCCACTTTTGCTGGTGGGGGTGTAAATTACTCTTCTACTTTTCATCTGCTGATCCTTCCAGAGCAGCCAGTGTGGGAGTTAGAGTGTCTTGTGTGTGTGATGCCTCCTTCCTGCTGAAATCCTTAATGTTTTTAGGCTTTCTTTTTCCTTAAAAGACCATAGCTATATGTAGTGGGTCATTTCCAAAGCTGTGCTGATGTCAGTAAAGGCTCAGGCTGAGGTAGAGTGGTGCTGCTGCCCACACATGGGCCCCATCCTGCTGCCTTCAAACTCCTCCCCAGGCTCCATCATGGTCCATGCCTGCCCTAGCTTTAGGCTGCATCTGCTAGACCTGGATCACTGGGTTGGATCAGTCCGAGGGTGTAAGCTACTCTGTGCACTGCCTTTGCATTTCAGCAAGGAAGGGAGAACCTGCAGCCTCTGACTATCCTGGGCGTGTGGGTTGGGTGCCCATCCAGCTCCCAGCCCACATGGAAAGCAGTACACCCATGGGAGCCTTTTGAAAGGGGCAAAAGGAAGGATTTAGCTGGGGAGGGTGATCCCTGCTGCAGCTCTTGATTATCAGTGGCATTTGTGTTACTATCCTGAATATAACGTAAGTACTGTAAGTACAGCTGGTGGTGCATATTGAACAGGAATTTCTCTCTGAGCTCTTTTTCATCTTTTCATTGAAATATGTTTTATTAAAGAATATATTGCAATTTGCTTTCAGCATTGAAGCTACTCTTAAATTTTAGGGAAGTCACTGTAAGTTGTGCCAGGAGCTTTAGTATAGCTGTTAAGTTGGTGGCAGCTGTCAGCCTCGCACTTGGGGAACTTTTTTGATGGAGTACAAACCTTGAAAGCATTCTGCATGCACAGCTCAAAATATTAGCTCTGCTCCTAGGAAAGTGTGGACAAGGATGGTGAAGTTGCCAGCTGTCTTTTTATTTTGGTATTTATTTATTTATAAAGTTACCCTATTGTCATCATGCAAGTGTAGTGGTGGGTGGAATGGTGGCTCATTTTTAGCTGCTGCTTGGTATTGGGGTTACACCTGGAGTTTTAAATAGTATGCTCTGTGCCAGAGGGAAGATTTTTACCAATCTTAACAACCTGACACACTTTAAAATATGGCTTGTATTTTCTGTCATGTCACATGTGTGATAACAGATCCTGAGTTACTGTACTATAATTAGGCAGGTGTATTGTAGTCATTAGTTTACCTTTTAAAGATCCACCATGAGTATACTGTGGAATTTTGCTCTTAAGAATAATAAAAATAAATGTGTCCATTATTACCAAGACTATTTGCATTTCCTGTGTCCCAAGATGAGAATTCTGTAATAAAAATTAGAGGTTAGAGGCTTGGGGAAATGAAGGAAATACTAAAATAACAAGAATATAATGGCAAAGGAATATAAAAGCCTGCTTTCTTAAGGAAAAGAGGCTTGGATGGCTGCACTGTTAGTGTGTCTTAATAACTTCTGAGGTTGCTGACCACCTTAAAAATTTTGACAGATGCAGAGGTATCTCAAAGGTGTTGAGTTTCTAGAACTTTTATGAGGATAAGAGTCTGGAGAGGAGAGAGAGAGATACACATTTGTACCCCAGCCATGGGAAGAACTGCACGGTGAGCTCAGTTATATGATCAGAGCTTAGAGATTTGGAAGAAAGGAGCTCTGCTAAGGCTACAGCTGGACAGATTTCCTCCAAACTTGCTCTCTCATTCTGTGTCTCCAGGAAATATCCTAACTCAAGACAAGGAGCAGCAGGCAAGCAGGCTTGTGGGGCCAAGGTGTCCAGTAAGGAGAGAGGGTGCTATGAACCAATCCCAAATGCAGGAACATGATGCTGAACTTCTCTGCATCAGTTTTGACAGATGCCTTACCTATTGGATCAGTTTTGGTACAATTTTGAGCTTACGTGATTCTCCTGGCTCATTCCTGATGGGTCAGATTGCACTGGGCTGGGAAAATATGTCTGTAATGGAAAGCTTTTTTTAATGGGAATAATTGCATTATAGTCTGCAGTGTTTTCTGCAGCTCTGTGGGGTGGTGCTGGCCACACCCTGCATTATCCTTGAGTGGGGCTGCCTGGAAGCGCTGGTTTCAACTGCAGGGGCTCGCTGGGAAAGTTCAGCTTTCCACTTCTATATGACAGCCTATTGGGTAGTTATTACCCTTAGTTTTCCTCTCTTGCTTGCTTTTATTAAAAATAGGAGTCATGAAATGACTGCCACAGTATATTTTGTAAGTCTCGGCTCCTTAATAGATCCCATGTAATTTTGGTACACGTACTCTTGGGTCTGGAAACTATAAACCAACACTATAGCTTTCACTATGGCAGCTTTTCTGCAGAATCTGTTTCATAAAATGGCCTGTTAAAGGTATTCAATATTTCCTTATTGTTGCAGGCTTCCAAGGAACCACCCTGAACGGCTTATTATATTTCTTCTTTCTTATGTTTCTTAAGGAGCGTATTTTTTTTTATTAGGTCTTGTTCCTCAAGGACAGATTCACTGTACTAGGCTTGTTACAATTTTAATAGACTTTCCTGTCACTTAGTCTTGTACATGAGCCATGAAACTTCAGGAATCTCTGAGATGTAATGTTATTTAAAAAGTGCCTCCTGCTTCTTCTCTAATTAATTGCAATCAGAAAGGCTAGTTGGTGGACACATGGTGTCGCAGCTTCTGTGAAATACTGCCTGATGGCTATAAACACTGCCATATGTTCTCTGTGAAATATTGCCATAATCATTGGCAACAGGAACAGCTGATGGGAGATGAAGGATTGATTTTCTTCTGTGTTTTTGACTTTATTTTCAAAATCTGTGAAACACTTCTTGATCACCTTAGTGTTTTATTTGGTTGCTGCTACCTATAATGGCTTATGTTATTGAAATAACTTCTATCTTTCATGTTACAGCTGCTAACAGCTTCTTTGCATAACACGTCCATTTCCCAAAACCTATGCTTAATCAAAGTCAGCAGTGAAGGGGAGTTTTTTCCCCAAATGAAACAGATAATCTGGTTATAAAGCTAAATAGTTAAAAAATTAATTAGAACTCTCAAAAGCTTGATGGGCACTGAACTGCAAGTTTTCATCTAATGAGAAAGTTCCTGTTCTTCACTCTAACATAGGTAAAAGGACAGTTTTGGGGCTGCGCTGTTTACTGGTTCTTGATTGTGAGAAAGTGAAGTCTTCAAAGGTGCGATCTTAATTAATGTTGGATTTCTTTTTAGCCTTTCATCATAAAAGGGGTGGCTTTTGCAATTTGTAGTAACATCCAACAGACTTAGTACAAACATTATTTCCACTGCTAATAACTTCATTACAC
Source organism: Orthonyx spaldingii (assembly GCA_013397795.1). Lineage (NCBI taxonomy): Eukaryota > Metazoa > Chordata > Aves > Passeriformes > Orthonychidae > Orthonyx > Orthonyx spaldingii. Next base: position 1,276,818 of record VZTJ01004015.1, on the reverse strand, counting down.
TATAGCAGTAGCCTAATAAGAAAGATCATCTTTTGGTAAAAGAATTTATTTCAAGATTGTTCATTGGCATTTCTGAAAAGCTTTCCTTTGTATGCTTTGCCTCTGACATTGTTTTGAACACTTTGGCCTCCATTATGAGGAGACCATTCATTAGAAGCAGCAATCCTCCAATTACCTCAAAACAGCTAGAAACCTCAAAAGACTATTTCCACAATAAGTGTGATTCAATAAGAGGAAGGCAGTGCATTAAGCATGTAAAGTGTTTTGTGTCTCTGGTTAGAAGCATAGGGCTCTCATGGAAGTAAGCGAACAGGATTGATTCTGCTCCTTTTATTGGAATTGGTTTCTTTTAAGCACTGCTTTTCTGTCTCAGATTGCTAATTTTAATAGGGTACTTGCTAGCTCTGAGAAATATTTTGTTTTATTAAAACAACAAATGGTTTTACATGTCCCTCTATACTTTGGGAGTTGTGGGCTATTGAAGCCAGCTCTGTCTTACATGCACAGCTCAGGCTATTAAACTGTACACAGGTGATTGATCTCTTTAATAAAACTGTGTTCTTTAGTAAGGAAAGAGTGATAAACAAATGTATTTGTTTGTCCAGTGCTTCAGAGATTACGGTAGCATGAGGACATCAAGAATGCCTCTTTAATGAATAAGTTAGATGAAACGTATCAATATGGTCTTTGTTTTAAGCATGTCTGAAAACCAATATGCTTTAAGTTAATTTGATTCATGCTTTTCATTCACTTGTAACACTATGTACATTATAACAGAAAATGTTTTGTACTTAAGCAAAGAAAAGATCTGGCAGGTAGAAGATTCTGGCACTTTCTGCATGAGAATTGAACAAGCGAAGAACAGCAACTTTGCAAATCCACTCTCCTGTGGTTTGTTGTGGCTCTGGCCCCTGCAGTGTTTCGAAGGACATGTCACAAGCATGCCTGAGGGGGGCTGGCTGTGGAGTTGTGTGGTGTGAGGGATAGCTGGAGAGCTGCTCTGAAAATATAGGGCTACACACATCACCACAGCCCTGATGCCAAAAATTCTCCGCCATGTACATATCGGGTCTGTTCGTTCACACTGATGTTTTGCAGGAATAACTCTGCTGATGCCAACAGATACACTGATTTATATCTTTTTTTAAGACAAGTGAGAGAGAGGGAATCAAATCCTCATTTCTTTTGCCGTCTACTAAAAAGCAGTCTTTCCATGGCAACCTCTGTTTCCATGGTACATGCTGTATTGCCCTTCAGAGAAGCTTTATTAAGAGACACATATACACGCACACACTGTCATGTGAATGTGGTTGCATTTTATAGCACTCTAAAGGAAAGCTATAGTGAATTGTAATTTTTTTTTTTAAGTTGTAGTGCTTTTTTCATTATACAGTGTGGTGAAGGATTATTGCTGCCACTGCTTGGCGGTGTCATGGGAGTACAATAAAATGTGGTTCTTTTCACTGTTGTTAGAAGGGTATTCTTCAAACCTCTCTATTTACTAGTACATTAAGGTCATAGTTTTCTAAATTCTCTTTAGGTGTGAGTTGGCATACAAAGTAATCAAATTCCTTTTGCAACTTCAAAAATAAATATGCAATAAAGGTTTTCTACTCCTAGGTCCAGTGTGGGAAATAATAAAGACGTTGGCAAATTCCAAGGATTATCTAAAAAGGATTATTCTAATAAGAAAATATGAACCCACAGAAATTTGTGGCTTCTTTTCCATAATGATACCTATTAGAAGTTACTTTGGGTGTTTAAAATTTAGCTAAATTTACAAAAGCCAGACACTGTACCTTTCTTTTTTGGATTATAAAGGTGCAACTGTGAAACTATTAAAAGTTTTATCATTACTTTTACCTTGGGAAGGTTCATTTATAATCATCTTTTTAGACTTTACAGCTCATAATGACAGTAGGTAGAAAAGGTTTCTGATACTAAGTGTAATATCAGTCTTTCTCAAGATAAGCTAATGCGTTCTGTAAGTATGTGTTAAGATGACACAGACAGAAATGTATCAAAATTTCCTTGAATGTTGGAGAGCTGCTTCATGTGCTGTAATTGTCTGGGACTGAAGTCTGACAAGACTCTGCAGCTACATTTTGGACACTGTTTGTCTCCAGTGTCTGCTTAGTGTCTGCTTTTCAAGTGTTCAAACTTTGATCAGCAGATCTGTGTAATGGCCAGTAAACCTGAAAGTATACCTGGCTCCAAATAGGTTTATTGTCTCACATCAGTTGTTAATTTCAAAGGTAACCCTGATAAAAACCTTGTAAGAAACTCAGAGTGAATCCTCTATGCAAAAGAAACTTTGTCTGTGGCCTGAGGCTGCAAAGGTAGGATAGTGCTTTCCAGATATTTGCTCTAGTGCTTGTTTCCCCCACTCGGTCACTGAAGTTACAAGTAGGGAAGTAATATTTGAGTTGATATGGAAAGAAAGCCCCAATATCAAAAAGCTTGGAGGGAGTCGTAAGGATCTGCCGCATGAGCAACAGATGGTAGCTAACAGTACCTCTGATGGTGAAGTTAGGAAATTCAGGTAAAGTGATGAGAAATATTAGGAGCTTGTTTTGGGGAATTATATGTAACCTTTTAAGTTTAGTCTATCAGTCAGTACATTGAGCTCTTATGTACAAATTAGAGGGTTTTATTCTGCTTTCAGATGTGGTGCCTGTCCTTTCAACAGGAACAGTCCCTTAGCAGAGGTTTCATTAACATTAATTAATGAGAATTGTGTTTTACTTTTACATTAGGTTTTTTTTTTTAATATAATGAAAAGTGCTATTTTAATGAACAGTTTTACCCTTTTATAGTAAGTCCATAAAACTCTAGGTTTGTGTTTGTGAAAATGCTGAGGAAACAAAGGATCAAGATAAGATTTTTATTTATTTATTTAAATCACTGAACGCATCTGTACTCATACTTTTTGCAATATTACTCTGAAGCAGTGCAAATGAGCCAGGGAAGTCTGTGATAATGCCTTTTACTGTAATGCTTTGTTAAATTTCATTTTTGGTTTTGCTAAATCTGCGCTAACTGTCCTGACTGATCAAAGGAGAGAGGTAATACCAATAGTCCTCACTACTGGTAATGCTGAAGTCAAGCACACAACAAGCAGTCCTCATACGGAGAAAAAGTGTTTTGCTTCACCCTTTCTTGTGAATGGAGCACTTGCCTGCTCTGTGCCATGCTGGAATGGAGCACCTGGCACCAAAGCAAGGTGTTGATGTTAATAACCTGAGGAATGCTGCCGTAGTGGCTCGGGCAGGGCGCCGGGAAGAGCTGTTGATCCGCAGCCAGGCGGGGAGGCTGCCACGCCTTGTGCTCCTCGGGATCGTGCTGTGACAGTGCAGGATGGTTTGGACAGCTCTGTAGAATTGCAGAGCACTGCTCCTCTTCAGAGACTGTTCAGGTCAGTGACACAGCCCTTGCACCTGAGGCGTGCAGAGCAGCTCCCTGCCCCAGGCTGGCCGCCCTCCCAGCCACTAAATGCTTCAATGCCACTGTGAACCCATTGCTTGCTCGCCAGGAGGCTCCTCTGTGCCTGCAGCAGGATGCAGGGCCTGACGAGGTCCAGCCCAGCCTCTGAACGCCTGTGTTGGAGGGCCAGGTGTGGTTGCCAGTGTTACACAGACCCTGATACTCCCTCTGGGTTATCTGTGGCAGAGGATTTCTGGGAAATAGTATTTGTGGAGAAAGATCTCCCCTCCTCTTTCAGTAAGAGAGAATTTATGGTGTGAGTGGAGAGCCCCTGTGCCCCAGGGCTCCTCTTCTGTTCTGTCTTGTGATGTGCCCAGGGCAGGACCTCCAGGCTTTAATAGACCCCTTGGAGGCTGCCCTGCATCCAATATGGGACCACCCACACCCTCTTGTCTCCCTCTTCATTCACAGCAATTTTAAAAAGTCGTAGAGTTCAGAAGTTAAGAAGCAGAAGACATTGTGCTGGTGCTGCAGACATCCGAGGAGCATCAAAGTTATGTGTATGTCTTCCTTCCGCATTAAGGTAGCTTTTAACCAAGCAGAATCCTCAGCGCTGCAAGCAAATCCTCGTGCAGTAATGACCGTGCTATAAGGGGCTGCTGCAGCAGTGCCAGCGCTGTGCCTGGGTGCAGCCAGGCTCCCCTGCAGCCCAGCAGGGAGCTCTGCCCTGCTGGCAGCACCCCAGCCTTGCTCCGAGTGCCTGCCCTGACACGGGGGACTGTGTGTGGGGAAGCTGCTGCTCTCACTTCAGCGGCAATGCAGTCAATTCCTCATAGTAATAGTGCCCTAATAACAACCAAAAATATGTTTTATGGTGGATGCTGATAACTAAATGCTTATCCCATATACAGATATTCAAATAATTGGAAATTCTGATAGCCTGGATCCAGTTGAGACTGCTGAAGGGTACCTTGATATTGAAGGTTAAAATCAATAGAGTGTGTTTTGATTATTTTTCAGGTGTCTGTTCTTTGTCTAATATACTATATTTGTATTGTGAGCTCTCATTTCTGCAAATCTGAGGTCTCCCTTTCTTGAATGAGTGAGGAGATAAACAATTGAATTTGAAAGATACTTTATGCAACAGAAAAGCAATTTGGTTTCTAGTTATCAAAGGCCAAGAAGCAAACTAGCAGTTGAAGCCTCAGTATGTATAACCCTTATGTTGCCAGAGTGCTGTGCACCTCTGAGAGCTCTCGTTTTGACCGTGCTTCCAGGGCCTTGTTCTCAACAGGGCAGCCATTCCCTGGCTTAGCAAGCTGCTCTGACATCAGGGTGGCTCTTGGTATCCTTGGAAATTTTACAGGATGTCTTCCTCAGTGTTAATGTTTCCCACTTGATTTTTGCTGTAATAAGTCATTAAGAGGAACAGAGAGGACTTACCTAGGATCCACTGTGCCTCTTGAGGCAGAGCAGCAAGGTGCAAGGTAGTGCCAGGCAATCAGCAGTGATGTCCCTGTTTTGAGGCTTCTTGAGCTACACTGCAGTGGCTTTTCTCTGCTGATGGCTCCTCTGGCTGCCTGGTGCTGGGACAGGAGCAGAGGAGTCATCAGCTATTTGCTCTTATTTCATAAACTTTCATTGTAAAGTCATTGGTAGTTGGTGCAAACTAATGTGTCTGGATTTGGCACAGATGCTGTATTTGTGCCTGTAGCATTTTAATGCTGTTGACTTCACAGTTTTGGGAGATGTGAAGAAAAATAGAGGGTTAAAAGGTTATGTGGGAAGCAGTGGTTAAGAGTCAGTTTGCCTGCCTGGCTGTGTGTCTAGATTTGGAACGATGTAACTCAGCTGTGGTCTTCAGTAGCATTTTCCTTCTGAGAAGGCTGTGAATAACCATCATAATTAATTGACTATACATAAAATGTAATTATCGGTGTTTCATACCTTAAGTGTAGCTTTTCATTAAAAAAAAGAAAAAAATATGTTAAGAATTCTGGAATTGAGACAATAATAAAAGTAGCAGCTGGATATGCAGATGTTCATAGTGAGTGTAACAGCAAAGCCTTTTTAAGAGGGACTAATCTGAGGAAAAAACCCCATATTTGTCAGCAGTGTAGCTTCACCTCAGTGGTGGCTGGGAGCAAAGGAAAAAATGTCTTGCTTAGGAACCTGAGAATTTTTTATCTATCCTTGGCATGTGAACTGCAGCTGTGGGTGTTTTGAAGGCGTCATCCAATGGGGTGGCAGAAGCCGGACAGCTGGCAGGGCTCAAAGGTGTGTCCTGGTTGTGTTCATGGTGACAGTGAAGGGACACCTCTGGCTTCAAATAATTTTTTTTTTTCTTAAGGAAAATCCTAAATTAGAGCAAAACCTTTGGGAAAGCTGTTGCAGAATCAAAATAAAGTGACAAAGTTATTCTTATCAGTAGTTACTTCTTGACTGAAAAATTATAAAAATACTAGATTTGTGGACTTTTTTAACAGGATTGAAAAAAACAATTCATGAACTGGGTGTTCTCAATAAAAGGCAGTGTTGCACATCAGATTTGCTTTTAATTAAATGATAGTTTTCAAAATGGTAGCAACAAAGACTAATCATTGCTCTTTTATCCACTGTCACTAAGAATGATGTGTAAGTGAAAAATTTTTAACACAAGTCAAAACTGCCTGGCCACACTTCTCACACTTCAGATTCCTGTTTGAACAAAATAAATATATTGTTCTCTAGTTATTTCTTAAAATTCTCCTTAGCAAAATACAGAGACAAAGGTAAAAATTAAACTTCTAGAAATATATCACAGTGCATAAGTGCAGTTTTGAAATTGAGACCTGCAGAGTCAAGGGAAGCTGTACGCATTGCATGTCATGAAAATTGCACTGAAGAGATTTCTGTGACGGGTTCTGTTTGATGGTTCTGTGGATTTTGTTATGTTATTACTGCTTCTTTCTGATGATCTTATTTCTAATGGATACTAGAAAAATGTAAGTACAATAATACATGTCAAGTGTATTAAAAATAGCCAGTGTTATGAAAATAGCTAATTTCTAGATCTAGTTATGAATATTATCCTTACTGGTGCTGTTAATATGTGAAGGTACAGGAACTGCACCTGTCAGAGAGCTTGTAGGGTGCACCTGCAGTGAACTATAGAGCTTAAGGCGTGAAGGGTGGTGCTGGAGCAGGTCTTACAGAGATGCAGTTTCCTTTTTGCTAAACAATATTTAGTAGCATTGCCTCAGCTTATGGCTCAGAACTAGTTAATGGGGCACATTCCCTCAGTGCTCTACAGCAAAGGTTTTGGGTGTTTTTCAAAGAAAATTAATGCACTTTGCTTATCCTTTGTCAATGGTAGTTACAAATAGAACTACTATTTCAAGTAATAGTTATAAGCCATTACTTTAATGGTTTGACAAATACCTGTGAGGACAGACTGCAATATTTCATCTGAGAAAGGACTGAATATTAAATAAATGTAACCTCCCATTGGGTCCTGCTTTAACCTCCTACTGGTTTTGGAAGGGGAATTTAAGAGCTGAAAGCATTTTAGTGTTAGGGGAGAGGTTCAGTAAGACTTAGACAGCAGATTAGCACTTTGTGTTCATAACAATCCTTTCCCTTTTTGCATTATCACTGGAAACATTTCATTGCAACATGCAGAATTTAACTTCAGTCAGGTATACAGCTGGCTTGTACTGAGCTTCTAATAGTTATGGGTAATGGCTTAGTATATTGATTATGAATATTTTTTTCTCTTATATAATGTTTTTTCACACTTCTCATACGTCGGACTGAGAATTGGGATAGCCCTATTAACTCTGTAGGCTGAACTTCTAAATGTAATCCTTGAGCCTGGTACCCCAGAGAGGAAATTCTCAAGTTATGACCTGTTTTGCTTTAGAAGTTAGAAATAGTGAAGTTGTTGAAAATGTTTAACTCAAGACTTGAATGCAGGCAGAGCATTTAACTTCTCAAACCAAAGGCAAATGTTTCCTATAAACTCTTCTTTTTGTGGAAAATATTTTTGGCATTAATTGATCTCAACTGGGGGTAACGAAATAGTGCCAGTGTGAAATATTTTTGTCCATTGTGAGAAGTGGAAATGAATTGCTGATTGTAGTAACTTTTTTTTTTAACAGTAGTGTTATGTAATAAAAATACTTATCTACATATGGAGAGAGACTTTAGAATAATTTCAAACCATTTTAGTACAAGTAACAGCAAAATAGCTATTGAAATATCGAGCCCTTTAATTATAAGGTGGAAAAGAGAAAAACACTAGAAGTTGCATGTAATGTCTGTTTTCATTCTATTTTTTTTTGACAAGAGAAAGCTATTTTGAAAGGATTCAATTATTCAACTTTTAGCTATTATAGTGGATGGCCAATCAAAAGGCTGTTTGTCTTTCTAGATAAATCCTGATTATCAATTATGTCATGCAGACCAATTTAAAAAATATTTTAAAGTTGTTCAGGTGCCTTTATTGCAATCAGAATTCAATAAGTAGTGAAATAAACTGATAAACAAAGTTAATAAGCAAATGTCTCCCACTGAAACTAAATTGCTGCTGTCAAAGTACCTGTTCATTTGCTAAAACCTGTTTCTAGTTCCTCTTCTGATAAACTGCAACACCTGGCCTGCACCTGTGACATCTCTTACAGATTAGTTGATTTCCAAAATGCTTTGATAGAAACAAAGGGATTTAGTGAGCAACTAACAAACAAATTACCCCTTGTCTCTGGGCGAGGGATGCATAGATGTACAGAAGCATGAAGAGTATCTCCCTGTTGAACTATCCTGGATCTAGCAGCTAGCCAGCTTGTTTTGCAGATGGATCAGTAGTCACAACAGTGTGGTTCTGGTGTCCAGGTGTTTCAGTGGGTTTTTGTTTTGGAATTGAGCCAGAAGCCAATCTTTTGTAAGAAAGGAAAGCAATAATGAGTCATTCACAGGTGTCTCAAACACACTTAGAAACTAAATGTCTTCCTACTGTAGCAATAATAACATAACATTAAGAGGTGAAGGCCATCAACTCAGTCAAATGGAATTTAAAAAAATCTCATACTTTGTTTTTCCTTTCCCTTAAGTATTGTTTATTACTTTGCAGTAGCAACCATGATGGGCTAAATGCTTTCTTGCAGCCATAATATCCTGGGCTCAGCAAGGAGTGCATAATTTGACAGATGGATGGTGCTGAGGAAGGAGTGCAGAATGCAGGCAGGGTTGTGCTGATGAGGTGAGGAATATTAGTTAAATTGAAATAGTGCGATCAGGACTGATTCCATATAGCCTGACCTTGCCCATTTGGTGTTTTTTCTACTTTATTCTTCTTGTCTGCTTTGTTTCAATGACTTATTTTCAACACTAAGTGATACTCATAGAGCTGCTCTGTATGTGCTTCTTCCAATTAGCTGTGAACAAGGTAGTGGGACTCTGGCACGGCTGCAGGCGAAGCCTCCACCATGGCAGCAGCCTCTGCACTGCTGTGGAGAATGCAAGTTTTGGGTAGGGAAGCACCTGTTAGAAAAGAGTGGCCTGATTGCTCAGATGCAGCTGTTGCCAGTGGCTCTTGTAGTGTCTTCTTGCAATGAGGTGCTCGTGTAGGGGTAGGAATGTCAGGGGTTGCTGAGGGAGCATGGCTGATTTTCAGAGGTACACCAAACAAGGCTGTATGGAATGAAGAAGAGCACAGAGTAAGAAGAAAGGGAGTCCTCTCATAACATCTGCAATGCCACTTAAGCAGTAAGAAGAGGAGAGGAAAGGAAAGGAAAAAGCTTGAGTGCTGTCCCACCAGCTTTAAGGCCCATAATGTAAGATGAGGGAATTTGACTGGTGTGAAATGATAACTTTGGAAAAACGGAGCTGGTGGAAGGAAGTTAATCAATGCTGCCAGGCTGTATCAGCTTTATTGGAAAGATGAGAGGGACATACAGCCGCAAGGGAGTGGTGCTGTGCAGGAAGCATTTTATAAAGCACAACAGCATAAAAAAATCTTATGGGAGAAGAGCAGGTCCATGGAAACACTGTGGGCAGAAATCTTGTGCTCTGATGAAAATGCAGTGCTAAGACTGTGTTACCAGCCCCCCGTTCAGCCCTGTAATAGTGCTCAGGAAATGTGAAATGAGAGTAGAGAAGCTGCAAATTCGATACAGGCAGCAACAGTGAGACATTTCAATAGGTGCCCTGTAGAGACTGGATTGGTGCCTTATCATGATGGGAAAAAGAGAAGATGCATCCAGATGTGCGAAGTGGCTCCTTCCCAGAACACCTGGTGCTTCCAGAAAGATGTTACTCTGGATGTGCTCCCCAGTGGTGCACTGGAGCTGCTTGGTAATTAGTGACCACCATAAGATTATATTGAGCTCTGTAGCTGAAGAGAGCAGAATAAGCACATGCAGCACATGGTCATTTTATTTTAAGTACAAGATCTGCAGAACAATGAGGTAATCGGACAACAAACCCTCAAAGAATTAATCTAAAAGGCCCATAGGAACCCTGAGGGCCATTAACAATACCATTATTCTAATAAAGTTATCAGAAGCCCCCACATATGTTGCACAGAAAAAAAAGAGAATACAAAATCATCCTCAGGAGCTTACCTCACAAGATAGAAACATCAGTGGAGGGTACTGTAGCAAAATGGCCAGCTGCCGGAAACAGGAAAGCCTGCTCAAATGAGCAGTAGAGGAAAGTCCTTAAAACATTGCAGGTCACACACAAACAGGAAATTAAAAATCTCATGTAGAATTAGAAAAGTGCCTTACAAAGGATGCTCAAGATGTTGACAATAAGTTCCTTAGTATATCAAACCCAGGAAATCAGTGAGACTACTTGACAACAGCAGCATAACTGGGGGCACTCAGTGGAAAGCCTGGGGCGGACATGATCAGTGAATTCTTTGTGTTGATTTCTGCTGCTGAAGGTGCTGGGAAAATCTTTCGCATGAGTTTCTTCTTACGTGTGTGATGGTGGTGGTGTTTTTTTTCTTTTTTCTTTTTATTGTCTTTTGTATTGGTGGTGTTTGTTTGCTTTTCAGCAGATGAGTCAGAGAAAATAAATCAGCCTGGAGTGACTATCGAGAAGCTGTGCTGCTGCTACATCCCATCCTTGCAGGAAACTGGTGGGTTGTCAATGTAAGTCCTGTCCATAAATTCAGTTCTAGACGGTAACCTGCGAGTTACTGATCAGTGTGTCTGAGCTCCATGCTTAGTGAGCTGGTAGCATTCCTTTTAAAGAATAACACTATGTATTACATGACTAATCGTAAGTGCAAGGTCCTTGCAATGTGAGCTTGTAGCCCAGGAAGGCAGCTACCTCCTGGGCTGCATCACAAGCAGCGTGGCCAGCAGGCTGAGGGAGGGGATTCTGCCCCTCTGCTCTGGGGAGATTCCACCTGCAGTGCTGCATCCAGTTTTGGAGTCTGCAGCACAGAGGAGATATGGACCTCTTGAAACGCAGGTACAGGTGAGGCCAAGAGGCTGATCAGGGAGCTGGAGTACTGCTCATATGATGACATGCTGGGAGAGTTGGGATTCTTCAACCTGGAAATGAAGGCTCTGGGGAGACCTCATAGCAACATTTCTGTAGTCATTGGGGGGCTTATAAGAAAGAGGGGCACAGACTTTTTAGCAGGGCCTGTAGCAATAGGATGAGGGGGAATGGTTTTAAGCTAGCAGAGGATATATTGAGACTAGTTACAAGAAATTTTATTTTTTTTTACAGGGCTTGGTGCACCACAGGAACACGTTGTCCAGAGTGATGGTAGATTCCCCATCCCTGGTAACATTCAAGATCTAGTTGGACGGGACTCTAAGCAAGTTGATCTAGTTGAAGCTGTCCCTGCTCATTGCAAAATGGTTGGACTAGATGACCTTTTTAGGTCCCTTTCAAACCAAACTAATCTCTGATTCTGAAATCTCTTGGGGAAAAGCCAGTGCCACTCTGCAGAAAGAAAGTTCGTACACAGTGCGATGCTGAGAGGGTGTTGTGGATGTGTGGATACAGGAGATACATGTACACCTTTCACTGGCTTTCTGACAATGCAGTGAGCTGCTTTCACTTCAGAGTTGATTAAAGAAATTAAGAGCTGTTTGGTAGAAAGGGACTTGGGGATGCTGGTTGACAGCCAGCTTAATATGAGGCAGCAGTATGCCCAGGTGGCCAGGAAGGCCATTGGCACCCTGTCCTGGATCAAGAATAATGTAGCCAGCAGGACCAGGGCAGTGATCACCCCCCTGTACTCAGCTGTGCCTCGAGTTCTGTGTCCAGTTCTGGGCCCGTCATGTTAAAATGAACATGGAGATGCTGGAACATGTCCAGCAACAAGGCTCATGAATGGTCTAGAAAACTTGTCTTATGGGAGATGGCTGAGGGAGCTGGGCTTGTTTAGTCTTGAGGAGAGTAGGCTCAGGGGACTTTACAACTCTCTACAACCACATCAAAGGAGGTTGGAGTGAGGTGTGAGCCAGTCTCTTCTGTTGTACCTGTAGTGAAAGGACCAGAGGAAATGGCCTTAAGCTGAGATGGGAGATTCAGATTAGATATGAGAAAATTTTTTTCACTTTTAGGGTAGTCAGGCATTGCAATAGGTTGCCCAGGGAGGTGGTGAAGTCACCACTCTGGAGTTGTTTAAGGCGTCTGGATCTGGCACTGAGTAATACAGGTGAGGTTACAGTGGTAGTGCTGGACTGACGGTCGGGCTGGATGATCTTGGAATCGCAGCCATCAAGGTTGGAAGAGACCTTTAAGTTAGTACAGGGTAAGTAGATGGCAGAAAAACTGAATGTAGAACTGTTTACACCAAGTCCTACAGCCCCTGAACAAGGGGACTATTGATGAAATTAATGCCATTATTGCTATATCTTTTCTAGACTTTTGAAGTTTGGGAAGGGAAGAGAGCATAAAGTGGTAATGGGTCTACCAAAGTAGGCCTTTAGTTTGTCTTTTCATCCTCTGTGTGCATGTTAGTTAAGTAATAAATGGAGGAAAAAAATACAAATTTGTGCTACTGGACCTGCAAATTTGAGGGAAGTACACTTCCTACTAGTTTCTTCCTTAAATGACTTATTAAAAAAAAAATCCTAAACACCAGCCAACTTTATTGTAGCTAATTTTATGTTCTTTTAGGAAATCAAACTGTTGCAAATGAAAGAGCTATTTGTGGTGATTCATTGGGACTATGGTGCAAAGTGTGCATAAACTTAATTGGCGAAATATTGCTACACAAATACTATTAAATATTGACCATAAATTTATGAGTTTAGAGCTAGAAAGTGTGTTTTTCATTCACTTTTGCTGAAGTAATTTTCTGCCCTTTTCTCCCTTAGGCAGTGATGTGATTTGTTTATAACATTATGTGTGGGTCCCAAAACCACATGACTGAGCAAATAGTTAAAGCAAAATTGACATTACTAGTTACAAGTTTGATATGGAAAATGCTCTTTCTTTTATTAATGTGAGTATCTGTAAAACTCCTAGGCAAATCATCAACAGTAAGTCTATAATCTTCTCTGGCTATTAGAATATGGTTTTCTGTGGAACAACAAATATAAGTAGATTGAATTTAGGGTTTGTTTTTTTCAGAGCCCGTGTCTGACTGACTTGCCTGATTTTGAAATGTGAGGATACCCATGGACCTGGTTTCTTTATAACTGTGGCTGTATAACCTTTTTTGTCTTACATGAGTCTTTCTACCGTGAGGTAGAAGTCAAAATCTTGGCTCTTCTAAAGCAAAACTGAAGTTTTATTTTTAAAAATCAGACTAACCAAAAGCAAACACAGCATTCTCTGGAATGTTTCAAATAGAGTTAGCTTTCATTGGAAGTATGTTAATTCTCTTAAGAGCTTGTACAAAAAGATACATTTTATGGAAAATTAGGCGAGATAGATTCTGAATGCTTATAGGAGCTTTATTTTATCTCTGATGTTCCAGGTAACTTATGTAAGGCCTCCAAAGTTGCACTTGGATTATGGTCAGTAAGAGGCCAAAACCATTTGTTAGCCAGGATAGTCAGTGCTGGGGTGATGTGTGTGATGGCTGCATTGCTGTTAGATCTGTCTGGTGCCTTTGAGGCTCTTTGCAAGATACTTTGTAAAACAGAGAGTAAATAGAAAGTATTGAATGTTAGTATGGCCGTTATTGTGGGTGCCCAATAGTCTTCCAGTCATAAAAATGAGTAATAGGTTTTGAAAGAAAATAATTAATATCTACAGGTTCAGAAATTACTCTGTTAATGGATGTTCTCATCAATTGAATTTAATGGTCTGAAAAGTGTTATTGATTGCTTTGATGTTTTATCCAAACACACCAAAAAAAAGGAAAAAAGTGATTTGTCTAATTTTATTTGGTGACTACTTTCATGCCCATCTATGCTGTGAAGAATGCTAAGGGAAAGTTGTATCAGTGGTTTTTTTTCTCAGTGAATCTGTTTGCTCATGTAGTATGGCGTGAGTGGGCCTGGCTTGTCTGTGCAGGAGAGACTTATGAGATGATTTTAGGGAAGTTTAATTAGTCCTTGAGGTAGAAACTTTCTTCTGCTGCATAGCTGAGGGAAGCTTGCATACATCCTATGTACCATTACAATTGGTTCAATAAACTAGAGATCTGTGTGACTTGAAGATCGAGTACTGTATTATATGTACTTAGTACCCATATGGGTTACTTTTGACTTCATTATTTACTTGCTGAACTTGATCCTTTTTTTAGAGATATTGGGCAATTCCTATTTTTCCTTCTCTTTTTCTTTTCTGATTTTGTTAGGTGATTCAATCACAAAGTGGCTTTGGGTGGTGATAGGTAAGGGATGATGTGGTGTGGCTGCCTCCTGTGTTTGGTTTGCTCTCACTGAGTTTGGAGGAAGGCAAAAGCACCAGCCTCAGTGAGTAAAGTTTATTCAGTTCATAACTTCTGGTCCACAGACCATGCCAAGGTTGTTTGTCATATTGTGCACAGGATTGTAAAGTTACTTGTAGGGTAATTGTGACTAAAGCTACAGGAGGTATTTGTAAGGCAGATTTAAATGTGAAGATATTTGTGTGGAGACATATTTGCTAAATAGTGAATCTGATACTTCTTCTGTGGTAGCTTAGTGATTCATCATGTGCCTTTTTCTCACCTTTTGGTTTATGCCATGTCACCGTCTCAAGCTGTTGGTTCCTTCATGTACAGGCAAAGGTGGGAGGTTGCATTCTGGTGTTAAACATTAAATTTTTATGAATGCTGTTATAATCTTTCAACCGTTTTAGTTACCTGATTCTTCAATTTCACATTTTTTTGCCTGGTTCCTACTGTTATTACCATTTACTTGGCAGAGACAGGAAGAAGGTTACTGTTTAATGTAATTCATAACTTAGAAACTCATTCTGAGAAATAAAAAACATATGCAACTGATTTCCTGGGTTAACTGTATGGTCCTGACAACTCTCTGTCTCTTTCAGGAAATGCTTAATAGGCTTAAAATAATGTGGTTTAGACTTCTAGGTTTTTGGGTTTTTTTGGTTTTTTTTTTTTTGTTTGTTTGTTTTGTTTTTTTGTTTTGTTTTTTTTTTGTACTATCAGTCTTTGGGAATGTAGAAGAGAAAGTTAGGAATATAGTTTAATTTGGCTGCCTCTTTATTAGTGCATTTGGGAAATACTTGGCAAAGCTTTCACTTGTACCTATTTAGAGATTGGTTTATTTGGTGTAGAGGCTCTGCCAAATGATGACTTGCATTGGATATGTGCTCCTGTTACATCATCCCTGCCAGAACTGAATTTCCAGGTATCTCCCCACTGTCAATTTTCCTGTACTTGTCCATCTGGTATAAAAATCTCTTCCATCTCCTGTCAAGAGACCAAAGTAGAGCAACTGAAACTCCAGCTCTGCTTTGCTGTGACCGCAGGGAGGCAGCTGCTGAACTAAGAGAGTGCTCAAGTTCTCCCTAGCAGGAGGCGCAAGAGCTCTCAAGAAACATTCAGTGACATCCACTCAGTAACTTCTGCCATTTCTCCTTCTTAAGTGCACGGCTGCCTGCCACCACCACTTCCTTTTGAACAATGATGCTGTGCCCTTGTGGTTGTGAATAGTGCCTGGCCCCTGCTCAGTCTTTGTAAAGAGCTGCTTTAAAAACAATACTTTGTTTGTTGCATTCATCTTTGACTACAGCAGTGACCTTGCTTATGCCCCCATCTTCCTACAGTTTATTTTCAAAAGTCTTTGATCTTCTTTGGTACATCTGTTGGAGGAATGCCAGTCTGCAGACTCATGTGTAAGATGTATCAATTGGCAGATGAAGATATGGAGCAAGACTATGCTAGCTTGTTCTTTTAATTCAGAGTTAATTGATTACCCTGAAGATTTTGCAGCCTGGAAAGGCTTAACTGAGTGGCAGTAACCATAGGCAGTGTTTGTCCTTGCACCTTTTGCCCCTGTTCCCTACCCTAAATTATGCTTGAGATTGCCTTCTCTTTTCTAGTCTGCTGGTGTGGAGACAGGCTTGGTTAAATTTATTCTTCTGTGATGAGATTAAAAATAATACCAACATTTTCTGACTTTAGAAGGGAGGTGGCAGAGCTGGGGCCATGGACTGTGCCTCTCTATCCCTTCATATAAACCAACAGAGGGTTTACTCTTTTCATAGCAATGGACAAACAGTCAAAACTTTAAACATTGGAAGCAACATTCGGATAAATTGTTGTTTACGTGCAGGCTGTTGGGAAAAGAAATAGAAAGGGAGAAATGTTATGAGTAAACATCTGTGTATGTCTTTTCCTTAGTCTTAATTTGGCAATGAGCTGAGCAGGTAAGATTTCATTTTGCTGTAGCTGGCAAAAGTTGGTGTATCATATGTACAGTTCATACACAGGAAATGAAATTATATCATGCTTCTCTGTTAAGGAGAACCATTTTGTGGTATGAAAAACTGTGACTATACATTTTATGCAAATGAGATGATTAAAATCTGTGTTAAAGTTGTATACTGAAGTTCAGTTCAAAAATACATGCAATTAACATAGGAAAAAGTAAAATTCACTTCTGGAAAGATGATGAAATACTTTTTTTTTGCATTAAAATATGCATTGAACTTCCTGTGCTTTAAGAAGTTGAGAAATTAGAATGCTAAGATTTGCACAAAGAAATATTCTTGTTAGACAGGATTAAATCTTATTAAGGAGTGGAAGGATTTGTACTACTTTGGGTATTGTAGTTTTTTTCTAAGTATTTTCAGTACACACCGTGTGCTAGTTAGGGATCTGTGAGCCGAGATGAGAAGGCAGAACACGATCAGCTCTCTTGTGGATGGTCAGTGTAACTGGCTTACAGCCACTTCCCGTGCTCACTAGGAACCCAACACAAAGTATTTAAACATTTCTAAACATTTTTTTTAATAGTCATCCAAGCTTAATGAGGAGGTACAGAACACTATTGTCTCTACCAAATAATAATCATCTGGCCTTGGGTGGAATGAAATGGATATTAAGAAGCCATAGTAAAGATGAAATAACAGGAAGAATCTTGCTAATTAGAATAGGTGAAGTTTATCGATATCCAGTTATTTAGTGGAATTAAGCAGCCTCTTCTTCTCTTTAGGTTAGTTAATAGTCCCATGTGCATGAGACTCCAAATCTTTTTTGTTGTGGTTTATTTAATTTCTTCTATTAAACTTCTGAACTTTGCTGTACAGATGAAGGATATGGAGCTGTAATGTCTACTGGTTTTGCTGTATGTTAAGCAGTGACATGTATTTAGATGATACACTCTTTTTTCTTCTCAGTGCTGCAGGGAAAGACTTTGACCTTCCAGGAATTGTTTTCTGTCAGTAGTTAAGTGCTTTTTGTGTCTGGGTTTTCACTTTTATTTGGGTACATTTAGTCAGAAATAAAACCATGAACAAATTACTGAAATTTAATCTTTGCAGATGTGGTTCCCTCTTCAGTTCTTTGAATATTGTTCTAAAACCATATGGTACACTTAAATTCACATTTATGGGGTTGCTTTAGAATGAGTGTTTGCTGTTAAGACTATCTCTGAAGCAGGCAGTAGTCTTCTTGAAGACGATCTTGTTGAAACTCTTCACATTGCACCATTGACTATTTGGAGCGTAGACCCTGAGGCTCACACTGATGATTTTAACTCCTATTACACTATTGATTCCAGAAATCCAATGAAACTGCATAATACAGTTTTTTCTAACTGTTTCCATCTATTATAATATCCATATTAGTAAACAAACCTTCATGATGGAGCAGATATTTTTCCTTAAGAGTCTCTCCCTATTCAAAAGTCTGAATCAAAACCAGCTTGTCATATTGACTAAGAGATAAATTTGATGTTGCCTGGTCCATCTCCCTATACAGACACATTTTGACACAGTGTATTTGAGTGCTAATAATGACATTAGAAGATGTTGGAAAGAGATCTAATTTGGCATGCAGAAGTGACTTTGCTGTCATCTCCTATTTTCTGCACAATTGACAGCAGATACTTGGGGCTGAATTTTTCTTTCAGGTCAGATTTCCAAGGCATGAGGCTGTCTGTTAGAAACAGATAAGACCAAAACCAATACGGAAGTACTTGTTGGAAGTGTCAGCAGTGCTGAGGATTTAAAAAGGGTTCTTCAGTTTTCTGTTTATGACATGACACAGCAACATATATTTCACTAGCAATAACATCCAACCAACAACCCCATGTCAGTTTTTAAAATTTCTCACTGGGAAAATTTTGTAAGAGTAATCTTGTCTGGGAAGAATAAATTTTTTTTTCAACTAATATATCTATTTTGTCACACTCTCTAACTAGTATGGTTTAAATTTTTTTTAAAGAAATCAAAATAAGTATAAATGCCCTCATAATCCAAAATGCTTTCAAGCTTTCACTTGCAGACAAATAAAATTTATATCTGTACCTCATTTTAGTGTGCAAGACACCAAGAAGAATATGAAAACATTATCTGAGGTAAAACCAGACAATATACTTTCAAATATTTCCATAGATATTTTATACACTGTTGGTTCTCAAACAGCCCATTTCATATCCCACCTCTTCCTTTCAGCAAAAACAGCTGGGCTACTTATGCGTTGCTGTTGGTGTATGTTACTATCTAAACTAACCCGACAAAAAAGCCTGTCATCTCCATTCCTGATTAGCAGTGTTTTCTTCTTGCTGTTGTCCTTTGCCTTCCCTTTCCAAAGCAGGTTGGACTTCCCAAAGTCACAGCGTCAGCCTGGCAGCAGTGTGTTTTATAATGAAAGTTTTTATTTATTCTTGTGTGCAGAGGAAGGGTGAGCTAGAGTGAATATTTTTGAAATCAGTTTTTCTAATTATGTAAGTGTTGTGTAAAAAAGCCCAGATACTGTTGTACCAAAAAACTGGCATGTCTGGCCTTGTCTGCCTCTCTGTCTGGGAATAAATAATACCTAAGAAATAGCAAAGAATATTTCAACAGTGTAGGATTACTTCTGTGGTACATGTTACAAGATCCCCCCACAAAGACCACATGTGGGAGGGTCTTGTAACTTGCTCAGGACTTCTTCAGCCAGAAGGACATCTTTACATGTAACAGATTTTGATAAATTTTCTTCAGACACTTCCCCAAATTAGATAACTCTTCAGCACCTGATTCCCCTTGTAGACAATTCCCTCTGTTTAGTTATTCAATGGATGGAGTGATGTCTCTTGATATTACTAGTTTCTGGTTTTGACCCTTGTTCTTGTGCTGGAAGAGATGGTGAGCAGTGATTTCCCTCTCACTGTCTGTGTCACCTGCCATTGAATACAAGTCTATCATAACCTCTGTTGTCTTTGCCCAGGCTGAGGCATTGTGATCTATCTCATCATGTTGCAGACAGAATTTGTTTTCTACCTTTTATCTTTCCTCTTACACCTTCTAGATGAAATACTTGACAAAGTACACGAAAGAATTCAAGCAGCAAATATTACATTTTTATGCAGATATATGGTAAGATATTATCTTTTCTGTTCTCTGCTCCTTTCCTGATAATTTCTAATTTGGCTTTTTGACTGCTACAGGAATTTTGGAATAGTCTTGAAATTTTGACAATTCAGTTATTCAGTATAGCCCCAAAGCCTCTATTCTGGCTGGTGACAATTAGCCCAAACCACATATATATATATATGGAAAATCCTTTTTCTCTTCCTGTGTCTCCTGCTCCGTGCGTATCACTTCGTATTTTTTTTTAATTTAGTCTGGTGTTGTGTCTAGCACCCAGTGACGTAGTTTTGTAAATTTCTGTTGCAGTGTTTCATTGTTTCTAAGTTTTTTGGGGTTGTAAGGAAAGGAATATTTCCAGTAAGCATATTCACATGCCTATTCATTCTATTTCTAGACTGTTTAGGAAATTTTTATTTCACAAGCTTGTGCACAGGTCTCTGAAAAAGCCCATCTGAAAGCAACCTGTAAATCGTGCTTCATCCTTGAAATCAAGGCAGCAGTACCTGTTTGTTCACCTCTGTCACGTACCTCCTAAAAAGATGGGTGATAGATCACATTTGCAACATTAGCAGAATTTGGAGGAAGCACGTGTTTAAACTGCACTGGGATGCCAGGTGTAAACTGTGCCCTGAAGTATGAGGACAGGACCCTGCAGGAAGACACTTGGAGGGCAAGTTGCCACACTGAAAGATGCCGTAGACACAGGATTCATGCTCTGTCAATATGGCAAGAAGTCTCTCAGCTGAAGGACATGGTTTAATTTGGTGCAAGAGATTATTTTCACAGCTTGGTCTCATGAAGAGACCAAGTCTGAAGAGTGACCAGTTGTGCACTAGGCCAGATGCTGTTGATGTTAGTTCAACGTCTTAGTTGGGGAATTCATTGTGTGAAAATAGAACTTTGTTCTCTAGAAAAATACGCTTCTTTGAATTTCTCTATCTTTACTAATTGCTCTAATTAATTTTAATAGTTTATTATCAAATTCAATTCTTCCTTAATATCTGTAATGAAAATAAAAGGAACTCTGAAAGATTTGGAGTGGAATAGTGTTTTCACCACACGTTTGCAAGTGTGTTCCCAAAAATACAAGAACAGATATATTTCTTTTTAATTGGAGTGGGGAAGGAGAGGGAGGAGTGTACGAGAACTGTAGTTTAATCTAGTGAACAGTTTTGCTTCTCAGTTCTTTCCCTGCCGGATCAGGCTTTGAAAAATAGTGAAACTATTTGGAGATTTTAATAAACAATCCAGGAAATTGGAAGTTTTCATTTTGACAGTTTCAAGATGAAGTGTTTTAACTTTAATATCGAAAATAATTTTTCATCTTTAAGCCTCTTTTAAAAAGAGGCAGAAAGCAATTTCATGTGAGGATGACTGATCTTGATCATGGGTGATGTCATGTCCTGTTGGATTAACAGTGCAGGGAAAGTAACTTGGCTGCTGCTGAAGATACATTTGTGAAGAATAGAAATTTTCTGGTTTGGGGTTGTAATGAAATATGTTTCATAATTATATAAGACTAGTAAGGAAATAAAAGGAAAAAATTTGTATGGAGTTTAACAGCATCTGGATTATCTGTTCTGCAAATTGCAGACCACATAAGGAGTTGAGCATCTTTCCCAGCAGGAAGGGTGAGAGTACTTGCCCCTCTGTGCTGGTCAGTGGACCTCAGCCCCAGATTAGAGTAAATCTGACTGATGGTGGTTTTTAAATATGAGACCTGAAGCTGACTTATTCATAATATGCATATTAATTTGTATTCATCTCTAGGTAACAGTGTTTTGAGTTTTCTTTCCAGAAAATGCGTTTTTGTAATGAATTGTGAGCAAGTGACACCATAGGTAGTGGTGGATGTAGGACCAGCTACAAGAGCAATTCTCTAGATGACTATCTAGTAAAATAGAAAATAGACAGGAAATAAATATTTACCCTTCAGTGGTAAAATGCATTAGGGGAGCACTGAAGTGCGTTTTTTACTAGGCCAGTATTTTGAGCTGGTAAACAATTATCATCTACTAAAATGGCACCAATAGATCAAAGATCAAAAAGCTAATGCCATGCTGGGATATTGTTTTACAACCCTATACATTTCAAATATATTATTAGGATAGAAAGCATAAGCATGTTGAATATTTTTTCATTTGATGGTAAGGAATAAAAATAGTTTAGAAATAATTCTCTCATAAATATGGAGTATGTGATCAGGCTACTCCCTGAATGGTTAAAATGAAGTGTATGGGTTATGGCAAAGAAGAGATAATAAATTGTGTGAATTATTCTTTTAGTTTATTTTTGTTTGTAATAAAACTTGATTTCTTTTGCAAGCATGTATTTACAGGCTTTTTTGCTATGGTTACCTTGCTTGTAATAAATTTTGCACCATCCTATGTAAGGCAAGTAGCAGGATAACCAATGATCAGACTTGCAGCAATAATAAAATGCTGTAACTATGCACAGGACTGTGGTGAGCTGAGGCTGGTCTGTGTGTTCAGGCTGGTCTCAGTCAAGAGTCTCCAGGAAGAACAGCCAGCTCCAAAGTCTGGTTATTTACCAGGTTGGTTGACAGTGGCTTGTGCTGTGGCTGGGACCTGCCTTGTCTTCTGCTGAGCATCCCACCTGACCTGCCCTGTCCCTCACCTGTGCCTGTGAATTGCCATCACTGTTCCACTGCTGCTGCTCAGGAAGTGGCATGGCCTGTTTGCTCCTTCCTGGATTGCCTCTTACCAACTAAATAGCTGTGCTTAACAGCAGAGATGGTGCCAGTGCTCTACAGCAAAGTTTCATCTGCCATGGGGCTTGTTCAAGGTGAATCTCCTGCCTGTCGCTGGGGCAATTGCCTTGTTAAGTGGAGGGAACATATTGTCACAGTTCTTTGCTTTTAGCTGTGGTTCCCTTTTCCCCTTTTTCCTCATTTCCTCTTTCCTTTTGTTTTCCCTTTCCCTCCATTTCTGTGAGCAGTCAAAACCAATATAACATTCTATGTTTAACTAGCTGTGTGGAAATGTATTTTACAGTTGAGTATATCTGCTTGAAAAGGCTCTCCTCTGCTTTCTCTGCAGTTAAACCAGAAAAGTTTCTTAATCTATGTGAAGCATGACTCCAGATGAGTTAAACAGATTTTATTTTATTTCTGATTCTATTTACTGTGTGATCAGTCCTGTGTTTAAGGTGCTTGTGCAGTATCTTAGTTCTCCTTGAGCAATATGTAACATTCATCTCTTCCCAAGCAAGGTGTTGGAGGATACGCTTTTTCTAATAAAATGTGTTTGGTTTAATCCCTAGTGGTCCTTAACGTCCGTTAGGTTGCTGCTAGGCTGCACCACCCAGGGCAGAGAAGACTGCAAGAAGAAAAAGATGAGCCAAAGTATTTTTGTGGGATAGTTGTCCTCAAACTGAGGGTCATGCCAGCTCCCTGACAAGTTCTGGGATATGTCTGTTTCAGCATCAAGCTAGCTGGGCAAAACTTGTTCATGCATGGTCCCACTTACTCCCTTGCTCCTCTCCACTGCCTTGGAATGGAACCTGCCTGAGTCCTGCCCATCGTGTGTGCCTCCAGCACCTGACACAGGTGGGAGCTGGGTGGGTTCTGTGCTGCCCTGCCCCTGAGGAACTGAAGTTACTGCCCATGTTCTGCAAGAGTGGGAGGCCTTGGATGCTTCCCCTCTTCTCTTTCTTTCTTCTCTTTCCTTTCTGCACGTTGCATGCTCAAATGTGGGAAATGCTGGGGAGGTTTGGAAGGTCTGGGTACTGCTTTTGTGGAGATGTGTTGAAAAGTTGTAACAAAGCTGTATTGCTTGGATATTCCTGTGTAACCTTTGTAAGTTTCGATGGGACCTTACTGCTGGCCTTTGTGTTTTGATACCTAGATGATTATTATGTGGATGCCCTAAACTTTCTGTCTATAATAAGAAAATTAATTCTTTTGGCATTTTGTTTTTTACAAGACTATTATGGCTTGAACTGCTTTTCTCATGACTCATGAGAATGGCAATTGGTAACCCACTAATATTTCTGCCCACAAGGGTTTGTAATTTTAGAAGTAATCACTTTGTGGCTGATGTAAATTTTGTAATGAGAAATACTAGATTTATGACTGCAGGATTTCTCACAGACTGTTTTATTGCTTAGAGGAATTGCTTTCTCTGTTGGGAAAATCCATCATTAGATGTCTGCCTCAAATGTTTTGTGGGCGGTTTATGCTTTGAGAATGCTAATGCAATCATTGAAACAATAACGATGATTTGAGATAGTGTAATTGTTCCCCTTTCCTTCACTCCAGGCACAGAATGAGCTGCAAGTGAAGCTAGGTGTGGGTTTGTAAGGGGACTTTACAGCAAGAATGTGAGTAATTGCAGTGTTTGGTCATTGGGTTCTTGCTCCACCTTTTAGGTTTATTCCACTTTCCTGGAATAGGTAACTGATTTCTGTATATACTAGCTGGGAAGGGTGGATTGGAGGAGTGCAGGGTTTGTCACAGTGATGATGACAATTGATTTTGAGGCAAGTCTTTACTGATGCATTTTTGCATGGAACCTCTCTAGGTAAAAATACTGCCTGCCCATGGGACTGATGTCCTTGGGAAGATGTTAGGGGGAAGAACTCTTTGCAGTTCCTAATGAAGCTCAGGCCTCAAAGATGTGAATTTCCCAGACCTGCTAGAATTGAGATGTTTCTGGGCATGCCTGCTGGATGCGGAAAATTTGGGTCCTACTTAGCTTTTGTGATGAAAATCTTAGCGTTCCCAGGGTTAATTGATGTAGGTTGTGAGGATTAAAGTTCTGTTTTGAAATATAGAATGTGGGTACCTAAGACTGAAAGTTGCAGTGGATCTGTGGCCAAAGTTTGCTGTAGGCACATGTTCTCCAGGGATGTGTTGAAGCGTCTCTGGACAGCGTGGCTCTGCTGTGTGGTGCTGGGCAGTGGACACTGCCTGGGGGCTCTGCAGCTCCTCAGGCTCTTCTGAGCACTGCTGCTGAGCCTGACAGAAGGGTACTTCGCTTATCAGCTCTTTCTGTTCCTCCCATGTCATGAGGAACTAGTCCGGCCTGCGAGCACTAGGCAATAACTGTGTGAACATGACTCTTATTGCAGCTAAGGAAGAAGTTGCTTTTATGTACAGTTTTATTGTCTGTTTATTTGCTCTTTCACTGTGAGTGGAGTATGTGTATGCTTTTGTATTTAAGTGAAGGTAACTTCTAAGTTTTCTATTCTAAATTAGTATCATTTTCCCAGCTCTATGCCAGTAGTACATCTCAGCAGAGAAACTGCTTCAGTCAGCAAGGTCTTTCCTTCATGGGTCTGTCTATAAAAAGAAATAGAGAAGAGAATGAGAGAATGATCTTAGAAACATCATGCTTTGAAGCACCACCATGTAACCTCTAGTGCCTTAACTTCTCAAATATATTTCCCTGCATGTACTCTAGTGATGCTAAAGGCATCTGTTTCCTGGAGCAAAGACAGCAGGGTAGAGAAGAAAGTGGGAGCCTATCTTTGAGTCACTTGCCTATTCCTTTTGCATCCTGCTATATCTCATTTTGCCCCAATGCCTGCTTTTAAGGACCCAGCTGAAGCCCTTGTGTCACTTCACAGCTTCTGTGAAGCCGCATTGTTGCGTGGATTAGCATTTCTTTTCATTTTCTACTTTCTGTGTGCAATAGGTGTATTCTGGGTGGAAACATATGCTACCTGTGATGTATTGGAGTTTCAAATCTTTGTCTGATTTAGCATATTTTTGCTTTTTAATGTAATTCATTTCTGCACTGCTGATCTTATTCTGTATTGAAACAGCACGTTTGTGCATGATTCAAGTTCGTTTCTGGAAACTAGTTTCAATAACTTTCATTTATTTAAACTATTAAAATAGTTTAAAATACAGAGAACAGTACCACTCTCGCTTTCTATTTAAATTGCTGCTCTAACCATTGAAATAGCCTTGAAATAAAGTATCTTGGGTTCTGCTTGACCTGATTCAATGAAATACTTAAAAAGTAGAATTATTGAAAAGATAGATGCCTTCCCTATTTGGCTCAGGCTATTGAAATGGGAAGGGTATGAGTTTGCCACAGCTATTAATATGATATTAATCCAGGGTATATTATATACTGCTTTAAAGTCTTATCGAGAGGACTGGATATCCTTTTGTAATATGTTCTTTTGCTTTTTCTATACACTGATATTTTGTAGATGAGCCATTGCTCAAAATGTAAAGTCTAAATGGCTCTTCTTATACGATCAAGTATGACGTTGTTGAATGCCTTACAAAGAGGCTCTATCCTCTGCACATTAAAATTGAGTATGGTGCTTATTACAAAATCCAGACTTTTCAGATGCTAAGTATGTGCTGTATCTTACAAGCTAAAAATGGTAGACTCCTGACGGTTTTGGGCTGTTGAGGCTAAATGGCTCTCTTATGTCCATCTTTCTCTTTTTTGTCCTTACGGTTTCTGTGTTAAGCCGTAGTTCTTAGCAGTATTAAATATCTCTGTGGATCCAGATGGCTAGAAAGTAGTAATGCCGTTACAGTCTCTATTTTCTGAATCAGGGCTCTTGTTATTTTGACTTTTCCTATAGAATATCACTGTAGAAATACTAGATCTTAACATGGTTGTAGTTTATTTTGTGTCTTTGGTTTGCTGTAGAAGCTTTCACTGGTTATTTTTAGGTTGTTAAGATGTGTATTATAGCTTTATGCTGCTTAAGTTTGCTTCTACCTTTCTTTTTTGTAGGTGGGTTTTCAGATGCACCAAGGGAAGTTTTTAAGTCATCTATATGTACAGTTGTTTCTGATATCTCCTTGCTTCCATGTAAGTATATAGTTCAAGAATTTCCTGGTTAATTTCTCCTCTTCTGATGAGGATCTTGTAAGAAAATTGCATGAAAACCAAAGAATTAAACTTTCTTGTCTGCTTTTATGAATAGTTTGTCTCTTTCTGTCCTCTAGTTTTTTATTAATCTATTTTTAAAAGAAGTTTTTCTGCACCTGGTTTATCAGTTTGTTGACAGTGTGTTGATAAGAACTTTATTTTCATGGCCTAGTCTCTCTGAGATAACTAAAATTTAAAAGTTCCACTCCTGTTTTCCTGCACTCAGTTCATTCAGTTCAGCACATTGGCAACAGAGGCACAGTCTAGTCCTTCACCCTGTCCAGTGTTCAGCTTCCCATTTATCAAGATTAATAATAATCAGAGAGGACACATATAGAGGGAGAGAGGTATTGATTGTCATTAAATTGTTGGATTATGTCTTAAGGAGTCTAGTTTTGCTCTTTACTGTCACAGCACCTAATTGAATTTGGATGGATAAAACTATTTCTAGGCTACATCTGATGCACGATGGCGCACCAGAGCCCTTATTGTTTAAACATTATAAGCCCTTTGAAATAGGGAACACTAAAAAAAGTTAGTGGGGTGACGAGAAAAATTATCTTATTTTGGAAGGAATGCAAATACCCTGAAAAAAAAAAAAAAGGAAAGAGATAAGGAAAAAGCTAATAAACATGGATAGTGGAACTATTCATAAAATAGGTCATGAAAAGGAAACCTCCTAATTTGATTTTTAAAAAGTTTAAAGTATAGAAAGTGAGATGTATGCAGATTAGATTGTTCCCAAAAGTGGTTATTAAATACAAGCGTCACTTGGTTTTATTTGGTTAGGTTATTAATAAAATTGACTGCATGGCTATCTATGTGAACTTGCTGAAAAAGCATGAGAACTCCTTAAACCTTTCCCTGGGCTGCTCCTTTTCCATAAATTTTGTGGCTTCTGCAGATGTGGGGGAAAGTATTTGTTTGATCCACATCTCGATTCATTCCAGAATGAAGAGGAAAAACTTGCTTGTATCTGAGTAGGAAAAAACACTTCTATTGTAATGTAGGAAAACTTGGTGGAACCACTAATAAGACAAGATAAACAATGTGTAATAGATGTAGTTTAATACAAAAACTAAAAAATGAAAATAATATTATGTACCTTTCAGGTTTGGATTGTTGCCTTTTGTGGGAATTGCTAATTATGCTGCAGTGATTGTTAACAATGCAAGCTTGTTATTGGTACATTAGTACATTTTTAATTGTACCCATACAAGTAGGAAATGGGTACAGAGTTGTCAGAGCTGGCGAACACAAAATTGACACTGTGTTGTGAAATGAAATATGGCTTGAATTCTGCCTGCAAGTTAAATTGCTTTTGAAAAAGTAGTCAGCAAAAACATGGACTTATTTCACGGATAAACTGGACCTTATGTCGACAGAGTCCTGTTCAAAAATATTTTAAGAACATTGCAGAATTGCTTTGTGCGAAAGGTGCAAATAAATACGTATACAACAGTAAACCAAATTTAAGATGTATTAGGGAAAAAAAAGTAGTCAGATTTTAATGACCCCAGCCGCAGTTATTTGAAGACCCTTCTCCCCGGTATGGTCTTTGTATAGCTTGTTAGCACATGCAAATTCCAGCTTTTCCTTGTACAGGCAGCAGCTAAGGCCACTCCATTGCACTTACCACATTTCCCGTTTAAAGATTAGCATGTAATAGGTGGACAGAAACACATTACAATATTAAATCTGCATGTGCTGTCTTATTTTGAAACTGGTGGAAAATTAAAGAAAAGACCCCAAACCAACGCAAACCCAACAAAACAACCTGGTAGCAAATGAATGTTTGGTGACTTGTTTGCTCTCCATCTCCAAAGAGGATTTCAGCCACATGCCAGTGGTTGTGTGAGGGTTGCAGAACAGACTTGGGGAATGAAAATCAGGTCTCTTCCTCCAAGCCAAGTTGTTCTTTCCTCTTTTGAAATGGACCTGCATATACCTATTAGGGTACTTTCAGTAATTGTCGCAGGTAAAATACTTACCTATTTTGCTATCAACCACCTCTCTGTTTGCTTGTACTCACTTGGACAAGGTGAATTCTCTTCTTCATGAATTACTGTAGGCTCTCAGTGAGAGAACAGGGTCATATGGAAGTGGACAGACGCAGGGGAAAGTTGTGGAACGTGAATTCACAAGTTTGGCCTGAAGCAGATATGTTTCTTGATACACAGGTGACAATGTTTCTTGCCCCTTTTCCAGTTTGCACATTTTTGTCTCCTTTGCCACGCTCCACAGTCTTAAGAAGGAGGCTGGACAGCAGAGATCTTTGACGTCACAGGCATGTTTCTCAAAGGCAGCGGTTGCAATGATCTGACATTGAGTATGTTTAAGGCTAAATTGTGCATATTTATCCTTAGTTGAAAAGGATCATTAGATTATGCCTATGCTCATATGAAATCGATAGCAGCATGTGCAATGAGCCTGTCCTCTCTTTTACGGCATTACAGACTCGAGTATTTTACACATAAATAGGGCAAGATATGAAACAGAGTGCATGCTACTTTGAGCTGGGAGACATGGACCATAAATCAGGATATGTGTGCATAATTACAAGGTATCAGAACAAGTCCCAAGGGTGTTTTTAGCACTGTAAGATGTTGGATAGACCTACTTTCCTACAGAACATTATCCTTCTCATTTCTTCACTCCTAGGTACCAGGCAGTTTTGTTGGCCAGATTACTTGATATGGTAGCAGTGTGATAAATGGCAACTGCAAGAGTATCTTGTGTTTAATTGCACAATCAGTTTAAAACTTCTTCGGATTAAATTGTGCAAAGGCTCTGAACTAATTTTCTGAAAATGTCTCCAGGGTTAAACACTTTCTTAGCTACCATTTGGATGTGAAAATCAGAGGCTTGTTTATTTCTGTTGATGTGCAATATTTTGGGAAGATAGAATCACAGAATCATTAGGTTGGAGAAGTCCTCTAAGGTTCAACCATTAACAGAACACTGCCAAGGCCACACCTAACCATGTCCTTAAGTGATATATCTACATGGCTTTTAAATCCCTCTGGGGATGGTGACACAACCGCTTCCTTGGGCAGCCTGTTACAGTGCTTGACAACCCTTTCAGTGAAGAAATTTTTCCTAATACTCAATCTAAACCTCACCTGGTGCAACTTGAGGCATTTCCTCTCATGCTGTTGCCCAGGACTGGCCCCCACCTTGCTGCAGCCTCTTTTCAGGTACTTTAAGAGAGTGATAAGGTCTCCCTCAGCCTCCTTTTCTCCAGACTAAACAGCCTCAGCTCCCTCAGCTGTAAATTCTTGGCTGCCTCTTCAGGATCTACTTGAAAGCCATCAGTGAATACCTGGTGCTCAGAATCTCTGAGTGACATGGGCTGTTTCACACAGGCAGCGTCTTGGGCAAAATTCTCATTTTGATGCATGTAGAACTACAGCAACAAAAACAAACAAAAAATGAGGGAGGAGTGAGATGAATAGAAATGTCCCATCTGTTTGTATTGTCCACTTGAGCTGCCAGTGTCTGAGGTGACAGGAAGGAGAAGGGTGGAAAACAAACCATGACTAAAACAAAAAAACATGAGAAGTATCTCAATGGTAAGAAAAGCTGTGCTTTTTTCTTTCTCACATAATGGAAGCTCTGTGCAGCCTGAGAGTGTATTCCCCATTGCAGCAGAGTTCAGGCTTAGGAATTCAGTTAGAGCTTTTATGTGATTGTGGAGCAGATTTTAACCCTTCAGTTTAGTCAACATTGAAGCTTACATCCAAACAGAAGGGGAGTTGTTTATATTTTTTTGGCTGTATAACCTGGCACTAAATTTCTAACTTGGCCCTCAGTATAATGAAGCCAGATTCAGTTCTCCCTGGCTTGTTCAACTGTGTATTTTAAGTCCTGTGCCATCCCCTGTACTATCCTACATTTGCACAAAGCCAAAGCAAAATTTTTATACGACCTTAAAAAAGCAGTTATCCCATGTAATTTCTTAAGAGACTAACAAGATTCCCTGAGCTGTCCTGTGTGTCTTTCCTGTCCTGGTGTAAAAAGAAGCACCTTGGATGGCAGGATGTTTCCAAATGGGTGCAGCAGGTGCAGTGGTAAGAGGGAATGGAAGAACAGAGCTACCAAGCTGTCTTCTTTTTCATTGAGGAAGATAGGAGGGGGGCATGTGAGATGAAAGGCATGAGAGATCTTTCCCATTTCATGGGAGAGCGTCTAGATGAAAAAATTCTGTTGTACTTTTACAATGAAACTCTCCACTGCTACTGTAACACCTGTAATCTTCTCAATGAGTTTCTGAATATGAATTACTTGTCATCCTTTTTTTAAATGCTTTTTTCCCCTGAAAGTCAGGATAGAAATGTCTTCTAATGTGTTTCTAAGCTTCAAAAGGAAAGACCTCTACACTGATCTAATTTTCTGAAAGCCCTTATTCTGATATACTTCTACCTTTTGTGGAGCAACTAGCTGTCATTTAGCTTGATTTAGCGAATTTACTCATATGAATTAATTTGATAACGAGCCACAGGCAGGCTTTTGGTGTCTGAAAACTATTACCGTAATTTTGCCATTTACTTCAGGAGAAAATAGAATAGAAAATGTCCCCAAATGTTCTAAAAACATATGTCTGTTTTAATAAAATTAAATTGCCACAACATTGTCTTTGCTGTTCTATATTATCTTCAAATCAAATTTTGCATTGTTCTTCACTTATTTGTACTGGATAAGGATATTCTCATGTCTTAAAATGATGAGATCACTCATGATGCCTGAACGTTTGCACCTATTGCTTAAATTGTGTAGCTTGCACTACTAGTTCTGTGGGTGATATGTGGTAGATGATTTAAAGCTAGACTGATAATCATAAAGCTAGTTTGGTGTCATTTCATTCCTTGATCTAATAGTAAAAGAAGTCAAACTCATAATATTCTGATTACTGCTAAGGATGGCTGGGCAATTTCCTTTTTTTTTTTGTGGTTTGGTAAAGTATTTGTAACATGACCTAAAATATTTTGAGATTAAAGGTGCTACACCAACTAAAGGGTACATTAAGCAATATGTGTTCTAAACGCAGACCTTATCCAACACTTACAAATAAATGCAAAGAAAATACTTTGTAAAGGTATTAAACATTTAACAGCCTTAAAAATATATTTTTAATAACCTTATAAAATAGACTTTCACCTTGACTTTTATGCAGTGCTAATATTCTGCTTCAGATTTTCATATGTACTGATAATAACATCAAAACACCTTTAAAATTCACCTTATGTAGCATTTGGGGAACTTTTTTATTAAGTCTGGTACTTGTAGTTTTATTATTGGTTAAAATTATTACTGTTTGACTTTTTTACCTGCCTTTATTACCTGCCTTTTTTATGCTCCCACTAGGGATATCAGTCATTTTAGTCATACTAAACTCTACTGATTCTGACAAGACTGAGCTTTCAGCAGCAGTCTCTGAATTTTTCACACTGTGGATGGACTTCCAGGGTGAGTGGAGTTCAAGTCCTTTGCATTTTAGAGATACCTCCTCTGTGAGCAGATGATGTCAAAATGTATGTGTCACTTTATATACTGTGATTAATTTCTATGAGTCTGAAATATCACACTTCCTATACAGGAGTACTGGATCTGTAACTTTTGTGTTTGTCCTCATGACAGATCTGTTTTTAACGTACAGTTCAAATGTATGCCTAGAGCAAATAAACACACGTCTAAAGAAGGTGAGTTTTTTCCAGATTTATATTATTATTTATTTCAAATCATGTAAATCATACGTGTTCTTATTGAGAAAAGTGTAGTAACAAATTTTACATTAACCTTAAGCTAGACCTTGAATATTAAGGGTGAATTTTTAAGGTTTTAATATGCATTTTCCAACAATTAGTTGAAACACTAAAGGTGCATTTTGTGATGGCCTGCAGCATGTGCCTGAGGGCTCATTATCTTGTCAAAGTTGTTAAGATACAGACCCTGCAGGAGTGATGATGTTACTCTAAGCTAATATGGAGGTAGATTTTTTTTTTTGCATGGTGCTAGGAGGGAAAGGCTACAGTAGATACAGGTGGAGATGAAAATGCAAGACCCTGGTTCTAAATTTGTTTTGGACAAATTGGATTTGTTGCTCTTCAGCTTTCCTTCTGAAAACTCTCTTGTGACTTTATTGTCAGCTGAAGTGTTTATTGACTGAGAAGTGCTTGCATTTTAGTGATGGATATAGTGATCCGGGTAAACACTTTGGGGCTTCGTGATGCAATATGCTGTGTAAGTGTTTGTGTTGTTTTATCATGGAGTGGGCAGAAGCTTATTTAAATAAAAAGTAGAATGAAACCCACACAGTTTCAGCAGCCATTAGTTTCATTAAAGCAAGTACGAAGATAAGAGTTAAATGATTTGTGGATATATACAAGTGTCTTAAAGTAAAAAAACAACACAGAATTCAATGCCATTATTGCTGGGAGAAGTGCCAGCATTCTCATTTTTTTTAATGACTTCCAAACTGGGCCCTTAGTGACTGATGAGGTAAGCAATTTCAGATGGGAAATGTGATATACTCAGTACTGGAACGTGCTGAATGCCCTCAGTTGTTAGGGGCCATGGCTGTGCTCAGGATACTGTGAGAGGCGGCAGACAAATTGTAGGTTGAAGGTTACTTCTTTAGAAAGAGAAAAAGGAAATTTTTTCTAGGTTGCTGAATAAAATAGAATAATCTAGATGATAAAAATGGTATGTGATGACACTGCTCATGAAAAAACATTCATCACTGAAGAAAGGTAGATACTGAAGAATACAACTATAGCTCTTTGAATTCATCCCAATATTAAAAAAAAAAAGAACCAAACAAAACCTTCAGTAACTGTTTCTGTTTATTAAAAAAGATAAGCATCTTATGAAGATATGGAGTTCGTTAATAATGAAGTGACTGCTGTGAGAGGCACTTACCTCAGAGAAGCGGGTGGCCTGTGGTTCCCGTGTGCCCAATGCCCCCCTTCTGCACTGCTGGATGTGCTGGAGAGCTGTGTCCCTCAGAAATCCCACCAGCGCTCATCTTGTCTCCTGGTAGGGAGGCAGTGCTTTGGTGTCTCCTCCTGTGTAGGAGGGAGTTTGCAGAAGTAGCTTCTCCAAGAGGGAAGGATCCCAGTCAGAAACACCCGATTGCCTGTGGGGCTGCCTGGCTCCCTGGGCATTAAGCAAGATGTGCGAGTCAGGAGTACTGAACAGTAAATCAGGGAGACTGCAAATGCTGGAAGTGTTCAGAACCTGGGCTCCTTTTGTTTCACTCTGGTACATATTTTCTGTATGTAGAACAGGCAGCTGGGCAGCCCCTTGTCCCCATCTGCCCCAGGCAGAGAGACCTGCTCACCAGCTGGCAAGCCTGGGGACAAGGCATCCCTTACCACCCCTTCTGGTTGGGTGTACCTGCATAGAAATGGTTCCTATTGTGCCAAATGTGTTAAAATATTTTCACTTTTTAAAAGTTGCCTTTTGGGACTCCAGCCAATGAACAACATTGCTTGGTGTGGAGCAGGGAAGTTGCATAATGCCACTCATGTGATGATGAAATGTCTGCTTTGGAAGTTAAAATTACTGGAAAGATGACCCAGTTGATAGCACACAGACCCACGCGTTTGGCAAATTTAAAATAAACACAAAGCAATTGTTTTTTTCTTTTTTTTTTTTAATTTTTAAGTGATGGAGCTTGCTGCTGTGTGATACTTTGAAAGCTAAAAATATCTACTATCTTTGCAAACTAGCTATAACTTCACAGAATATTGGCTAACTGATGGTTATGAAAAGAAAGCCCCTATCTTAGGAAACCCATAAATCACTGGTTGCTCAAATTTCAAGGAATAAATCAGAGGAAGGCTCATGCTGTGTGCCTCTCTTCTGGTCACTCCATTACTGATCACCGCAGAAATGGGGCACAGTGGTGACCTCACCCTGGAGCCAATGCTGTATGCCTGCTCCTGTGTCCAAAGGTTATTTGCAGGGTCAAATGTAGATGTGAGAAGTTATTATTGTCTCATTTATATTTCAGCTGGGAGCCCTGCAGTCATAATCCAAGCCATTTGTGCCCTGGTGGTCCTGCCTATTTTCAGACACCCCAGATTTGGTCCTAGGCCAGAGAAGGTGAAGAGCATCTCTCAGCAGTGTAAGTAGCCTCTGTAGCCGAGCCATTGCACATGGAGATGCAGCCAGTGGAAACTCAGGTGAGCACTCTACTGTATAAATTTTCACTGCCCTCGAGTATAAGTTACTCTACACACAGAGTAATATCCATAATTAAAATGCTCCCTTGAAGTAAATAATTAAATGAGGATTACAGTTATGAGCCACAAAGTGACACAGGTGACAGGCTTACCTTAAGTAGGACAATTAAACTCTAAATTAAAATTAATCTTGTTCGTGTAAGTAGAATATTGTGTAAGGGTAATAGGTTACGTCTGTAACCTATAGGTTATCTAAGGGTAATAGGTTATGTCTGTATACTGTATCAATAAATTCTAGAGATCTTTGGAAAACAGATTTTTCTACCCTGTTTTTCTGTATCTATATTTTTTAAAAAAATATATTTCCTAATTTAAATGAGAAAAAAATGCCCAAAGTGCATTTTCAATGTTGTTTAGCAGAACTGATGTTTTAATGGAGAAGTTTGGTTTAAGTTACATTTTTCCTCAGCAAATGCCTTTTTAAAATTTTTTTTTAAATGCAGTACAGATATTGAGTCCTGTGGGAGTGTTTGCTGGAGAGGTGTTTCTGTGCCTGAGCAAAGCCTGGTTAGAAAGAGAATGTACCATGAATGTTGGAAAGAGAAAGTTACAGCTTCTCACTTGCAGGATGGGCAATAATTAGTTCTTGTTATTAGTACCTTTGTGCAAGCTCAAAGATTATTTAGTACCAAATTACTGACTTCACTATATTTCATGTTTTTTAAAAAATAGCTCCTATGTGAGTTAAAAGACAAGTTTTATTTTATTCTGTTTTAAAAGAATTAATTTATTCTCCAGGTACAAAGTGATCATAGATCTTGATAGTCCCTAAAGCAAGGAGTTATGAGCTGTACAAAATGTTCTCTCGATAGTACAAATATGTTTTTGCTTTTTATTTTTTTATAAGCAGATCAATGTTGTAGAAAATACTTGCAGTAAACAAAATTTTAGAAAAAACCCCTGGTGTCCTAGTCCAAATTCAAAAAACCTTTTCTGAAAAAAAGTCCTGATTTTTGGGAAAAAGATGTATTTTCCAAGAAAATGGTGTTTGAAAAACAGTGTAAATGAATACTTCAGCTAGAATTTAAAAAATAGGATGTTTTAATAAAAATGGTGACTAGGATTAAGTTTAAATTAGCTTTAGACAAAGTAGATTTTTAAAAGTAAATTTCAGGAGTTCTGGAGGCAATCTTAGAATCTTAGAGCTCCTTTAGTGCTAACTTCAGTGCCCCTCCTGGAGTTACAGATGCCTTTGGCTTTGTCCAAGGCAGTGAGGCAGCATCCCTTGCAGGGTGCAGTTAGGGCTACTCTGGTGTGTTAATGGCAGGATTTCCCACATCCTTATCTGGACTGATTGTCCCTCCTTACAGAATTCCTCTGGCATAGTTCACTGAGTTCCTTTCGTGAGTCAGAACGTTCTGAGTGTGTGATGGATCTGACCCCAGCCCTGGTCAGGGCACAGCCTGGTCATGCTGCTGGGCAGGGAAGCACTGCTGGGCTTTGCTGGTATCACAGCTGCTCTGCTGCTGTTATTTGTCACAAGTGTGGGATAATTATCTGATCTAATGCTTAGATAATTTGTTACGATATGCTGCACTTGCACAGTGTGGGATTTTTATTAAAAGTTTTATTAAAGTAAATAATCAGAAATTCTGATTTAAAAAATCCAAATTAGGCTCTGAATAGAGTATTTCTGTATCCTTTGTGAATCTGTCAATTTAAAGCATGCCAGCCTGCTAAAGCAGGGCATCAAAATACCTGAAAATATTGTAATACTTTTCATTTTTTGTCATTTTATGCTGTAATTTTGAAACTCTGCTTCTAATGTTGTGTTTTAACCAATTTATTAAGAGAAACAAGAAACTAATTTTGACATCTCTGTTACTCTAAATTCAGAGAGAAAGGAACAGTTCTTTCATTGATGTACGATCTTAAAGCTGGAACAATTTAAATCACTTTTTAGATATTGTACTCCATTTAGTAAAATATTTAGTGCCATTATTATAGTGTAAACCATTAGACTGCAATTACACTAGCACAGCACAGAGCCTAATAGTTCTGTTGGAACACACCAGTGATGCATGATTGCTCCATTAGGATCGGAAGTCTTGAAGCACTAAGGTTATTAAAAAAAATGAATCAGGGTTACAGTCTTGATTTTGTTAGATTGTAATAAAAATATCTTATTTATGGATATAACTACTACTTT
The DNA here is from genome assembly GCA_013397795.1 of Orthonyx spaldingii. Lineage (NCBI taxonomy): Eukaryota > Metazoa > Chordata > Aves > Passeriformes > Orthonychidae > Orthonyx > Orthonyx spaldingii. The sequence goes on along the minus strand of VZTJ01004015.1, from coordinate 1,240,207 downwards.
GTCAAGCTCTTAATGAAGTAGTAAAAAAACCTGCAAGAACTAGTAAGTATTCTTTAGATTATGAATATGAGGTTTTTTGCCTTAGCTACAGCTGGAAATCCAGAACCTCATCTGTATTTTCCCAGAAGTATTATTCAGGTAGGTTGTACTGCAGCATGTTTTCAGGACTTAAATGAGACTGTTTTTAACAGATATTTATGAGAGCAGTGTTTAAAGATTGCGACAAATTTGAAGTCATGTTACTGTCTAAACATTCTTTTTCAAAAATGCCCAAATGTGCAGTCAATATATTTACATAATTTCAAAGACAAGTATAGGTGAAAGATAGGAGAAAGTATTTTCTTTTTGCTACCTTACTTAGCTTTGAAAGCATTTAATAAGGGAGGTTATATACACAGCCAGGTTTTCTCAGCAACAGGGGAATAAGAAGCATTTTGAAAATAAAAAGGAGATAGTAAGATATTTAAAAATGAGATCAGGCACTGAAGAGCTACAGTAACTCTGGTACTAGCATCTAACTAATAAACCTGATTTTGTTTGAAATTGCTGGCATTCCTTTACATTTGGGCATGTGGATGTCAGTAGCATATCTGCCTGTGCTTAGTATAGTCAGAGACTGCAAAAAGACTGAGCCAGTCACCACTGAGATAACTGTTGGGGACTAACAACTGTAGGTATTTGAAGGTAATTCTTTATCCAGCAATTGATATATTGAAAAATAAAGAAGGAAAAAACATTATCGGTTGACAAATTCATTTGAGAAATTAATTTAGAAGTTTAGCAAGAATTTCTGGGGGTGTGAAAAAACCCTTGAATTTTGGCCTGAAAACTATCTATGTGTACTTCAGAAGTAGAACGAGAATGAGTTTTGCCTGTGATAACAGGAGTGGTCCTGGGCTGACCCAGGTGCTGCAGGAGTGAACATGCAGCCGCTGGGTAATCAGCTGGTGCCGTGGCTGAGCTGTCCTCGTTGCATTCTTGCTGCAGGAAAGTACCCAAGAGAGGAGAAGCAGAGATCAGAGAGAATGTGAAGAGTGAGAAAGATGGTTAGACTGCAAGAGCAAAGAGAAAGCAAGAAAAAGAGAGTGTATGCAATAGACAGAAACAGTGATGTCCCTTACTGTACGGGATTCCTTGTCATGAGTGGTGGATAAAGAAAATTTGTAGACTTTTAACAGCTTTTAGGTATAGTTAGTATAGCCTGTAGTAGCTCATTCCTCTTAGTTTGGTTGACTAGTCTTTCACATTCAAAAGTAGTTCAAGTCAGTGGAAATAAATTTTAATCAGACTGATTAAATATTGTTTAACTTGCCTTCTCTGAAATACGTGTAAAACATAGAATATGTTAACTGTCTGCATCTGGAATTAACCCCATGCTTAAGTTTATGAGAATTATGGTTTTGATTAAAAGTGAATAGGAATTTAAAAATGTGTGAGAATAACTTAAAACAATCTATTAGTGAGAAAGGGGGTGCATTTTAATACAGAATTAACAAATGTGGCTCAAGGGTAGAAGGTGTTGCTTTAGACAAGTGATACAATTTAAATAAGGCAGTTGAAAAGAACACACTGAACTGTGTTTATGGTTGTATGTTCTTTGAATTGTGTTCATTAGCTTGACAGGAATATGTAAGAAGTTAATTTGTATGAGCTGTGGTACAGGAGTGACCTGGGCCCTGTTGAGGGTACTTTGGATACTCTGGAATGGAGGAGTCTTTGAAATAATGCAGAAATGGGCACAAACCTCTAACATTCAGGGTCATGTCACAGTCCCTGGATTTCGACCAGCAGCTGGACACGTCCACCAAACTCCGGTGGGCTTGGGACTCTGCTGACTGCCAGAGAAGACAGTCCTATGGCTGATAATCAGCTCCAGTAACACCAGTACCTTAATAGCTCCCAGGAAAAAAGTGAAATTTGAAATATGGCAGTACTGGAGGAAACTCCTTCAAAAAGATGCAAGTCTCTTCCTCACCAATTTGTATTTAAAGAATCCCAGGCAGAGTACCTCAGCATACACAACATAGACTTGTGATCTTTGCTGTATATTTTAGAGGCAAAATGGATGTTTTCTTCCCTCTTATTTGGGATGCTTTCTAACAAGATTTACCTGCCATTGTGCAATTGTCTCTCATCTAGATAATGTGGGAGAACTGCTAAAATGGAGCAATAAAAGTGCTGTATAAAATACTTTGTTGTGTATTAGTCAAAGTGTATGTAAAAGAGTCCTGTATTGCCTTTTAGGGTGAATCTGGTTCCTCCCCTGTACTCTGTAGGAGCACTGATAACTTTAAGTGAAGCCTGGAGTGAATCTGTACATTGACAAGTGACTTTAGCTGTTTGTGCCGTGGCTTTGACCGCATCCTCTGGCTGTTGTTCACAGCAGCTGCTTCTTGTTTTTGAAGCTCTTCCCACATTTTATTGTTTAAAATGAACTTTGACTTTGAACATTGTAGCTTGATTTTGTTGTTGTTTTGTTTTCTGGCACTCTTGCAAGGTTTTTTTGCCTTATTTTCTAGCGGAATGAGGTGATTTTGGCTGTGCTGGTGTCTCCAGGGCACTCAGTAGCTGTTGTGTGCTGTTGCTGAATTTCAGCCACATTTGATGGCATGAGACTGTGGGGTCCTTCCCAGGCTGTGCACCACATAGCCACCTGTGTCTCTGGGGTATCCCCCTGCTTTGCTCATGTCTTGTACTAGCAGAGCTAATCTTAGCACTTTCTTTCTTGATTACAGTTTGATGTAGTTAGTTACGATTTTGAAGTTCTTTGACTTGTTTTTTCTCGAATATCAGCTGTCAGAAGCACACATAGGTCTCATGAAACAGGTGCAGTTTTTGAACTGATTTAAATGAAGAAGGGAGAGACATTTGGTAAATATTAATTGGGAGACACTCTGAGTCAGGAGAGCAGACAAAATGGAAAAAACTATCAATGTGACAGTGCCCAACAAATCGGATTTGTTTCTTGTTTTGTTTGTTTGTTAGGCAGTGTAGATTTTTGATTCTGTGATTCTGTGGAGCCCTTCATAAGGCTGTGCCCTCAGATTCATTGATGGATGGGAGCATTTATTAACTGATTGTGTGGCACTTCTCAGTCATTATCTTCTTCAGTGTTCTAGTTTTGGATTCGATCTATGTCTTCTAATATTTTAAAGAAGTAAAAATGATAACATGGGAAATAAACATGGAGACTTTTTTTGTTCAAGTAACATAGGTTGCAAAATGCTTACCTTGAAACATTGAACATGAAGTGAATACAGGAGCCCCAGCCCATTTTAAATGCTATCTTGGTTTTATGATAACTATATTACAGTCTCCTAATCTATGGACCTACTTTACAGGAAGTATTTGTAGATAAAACTCCATGGACGGCGATAAAGTAAGGAAAATATTCCTTTATTCTCTGATGATGCTGAGATCTAAAAAATTATTATTGCCTTCTTGAAAAAAAAGGAAAACGATGTTATTTATACTAGCCAGTACATTTCTACACATTTTTCAGTGCGATTATTGTTTATTACTGACTGAAAGGGGAACTTTGACATTGGAAAGAATTCATTGTGTTCAGACAGCAGGAAGGGTATGGATTGCATCAGCCTCTTTCCCCCTTGTGACTTTTCTTCGTTTGTGGACTAAATCCTCTGGTATTTGTGTGCTCAGAGTTTTACATGGAGCACTTCAACACAATGTGCCTGCCTGGGGGAGTGGGAGGAATGGCACACTTTTAACAAGTGTCCTTGAGGCAGAGAACAACAGGAAGGCACATTGCCATGCATCATCCTTTATTTATGCATATGGAGTGCAAGGTAACCCGCACTGGGGTCTGCTGTGGGAGAAGGCACAGCAGTGTCACGGAGCTCTGAAAGTTCAATAAAAGCAATGAAGGACGTGCAGCTTCTCTGTATCTACTCTGCATAATGGCAACTCTGGTTTTTACATTGCTTGGACGCTTTGTTGTCCTGGGATTTAGTGAAGGACATGCAAAACCAGTGCATTTACTGTGCGTACGTCATGCCGATAGTCTGGAAATGGAGTAAGTCAGAGAGAAATGGAGCTTTTGGGATCATTAAAAATCCATTTTCATTAAAAGCCATGTATTGCAGTGACATACTTATTTATACATTCATCCCCTGTCTGCCTATGTCTTACAGATAGAGTGAAAAAAGAGACTTTTCATAACAATTTTAAAGCCTAAATGAAAGAAAAGCATTCTATTTACCTTGAATTACTTACACGCTGCACTTGTTTGGCTTTTTTTCACACAATGTTGAATGGCAACTACTCTGCATTCTTTCTTTACCTCCAGTTCCTTTTGTCCTATCTATCTATCTATCATTTGTTTTTATCTGTGTCTTCCACCTTTCTATTTCCTCTTTGTGCTTAGAGTTGGTTGCAAATTATATTTGTGATGCAGAGAGCTTACAATCTGACTGTCTTGATATTATTTTATGCAACCATGACTACCGTAAAAATTGGCTTTACCGCCTGTTTTGTGTTATTGATTCAAACCCATTTCAGAATTAACTTGTTTGGAATGATCTGGCAATGTTGTGTGCCCTAGGTTCTCTCAGGAAAAATTCATCTCTCATAACTAAATGCAATAAAATGTTCAAATATATCTAAACACAGTTATATTTTGAATTTAGATGAAAACCTTATGGAGTCAATCAAATATACAAGGCACGTGCAAGTTTTAGTTCTAGACTTACAAGTACTGTATTGCAGAAAAAACTATTCAGAGACCAGCTTTTTCCTAGAGATCTGTCCCTTATGTAGGCTTTATGAAATGCTTAATCGCATCATTCATGTTTCTATCCTGAATTGGTTGGACATAATTTTGACATTTTTGACTGTAGGACTGTATCTGTAATTTCAGATTATTGCCTAAATTCTTTTAGGGATTTGATGTTTCAGATCTTAGTTTTACATTTGTCCTCATGGTTAGGTAGAAATACTTGTGTGCTGATAGTCAGTGGAAAGTAATCTACAAAAATAAATCTTCCCTCATTAATGGCTTGACTGGTCAAGTTTGAACCTTGTCTTACAAATGGAGAAAATTAGATGCTGGAAAATTTTAGAGTGTGAATTTATTGCAATGTTAAAATGTCCAGGTGTTAGAAATTGTTCACTGACATCACATCCTAGTCCTGACTATCTTTAACTGACTCATAACAGTTAAAAAATAAAAAGCTCATCTCCAATCAGATTTTTTTTTCCAGGTACACAAAAATGGGAAGTAAACTACTAATGACCTAGTAATTTTAGCCTTTCTCTTTCATTGCCATCAGGACTGCCTGGGTAAGAATTACACCTCCTGAATTGCAGATCTCAGGTTTGCTGGTGTCCCTGGCTGGTGACAGAAGCCAGGGAGCTACTGGCACCTGGGCAGCCCTGCCCAGCCTCCCTGCTGAAGATGTCCAGGATATGTTGTGCTCTGGGAGCAGATCGGCTTTTCTTTGGCTGGTGGAAAATAGCTGTATGCCAGCTACCCTTTGAACTGGAATACAAATTCTGCCTTTGTTTCTCTTCATAGTTCTTTTTCCTGACTGGTGTATCTTGGTTCTTTACTTATTTTCTTACTGTCTGAATTTCAGAGTATAGAGTATTTCTTGAGTGTGTATTTTAAATGCGTGGAGAGGAAAAAGCTACCCAGGTGAGTACACAACAGATGCAAGTCTATCCTGAGAGGAGTGCACTATGGATAAAGAATTATTATAATTCCTCCTACATTTGTGTTTCCATCTACTTATGAGATATATACATGTGCCTTGTTAGCAATGATGTTATAATGCAAAAGCTGAAGTTTTCATATCAGAGGAAACATATATTGTTAAATGAGCTGAGAACATTCTCCCAAGGGTTAGCATTTCTCTTGTATATGTGAAATCCTACTGAAATAAATGGCCCTATTATTTTAATTGGATCTTTTGGTATTAGAACATTTTTCTTTGTACTGTAGTAAAGAACCTTCTTTTTCTTGCTTTCCTGAAAATGGGAAATGAACAAACACAGTCGATGGATTAAAACATTTATGACTTTAGCAGTAGAGTATACCAGTATAAATAGATGCAGATACACATGTATGAATTAAATTCATATTTTATTATGCATTTCTCCATTCTCTCTGAAAATCAAGAAACAGGGTTTGCACTTTTAAAATAAGTATGATTAAAATTTCCCCTTGTCCTTTTGATTGGTACCTTGTTTGCAATGCTAATGATGATAGAGGCACTTAAAGAAAACCAAACCAAAACTACAAGAAAAAGTTACCATTTGTAGGCATAACATAGTAAAAATTTTTGAAAAAGGATTGTATCTGTTTAATAAGTGAATTACTACTTGGGATCTGACATTTCTAACAGTTGTGAATAGATTTTAGTTCTTGAGCCACTATGTACTTAATTTGCTTTTATGACTGAGGGATTACACAATATAATAGGTTAAACTTCTATAGACCATTCTAGTCTGTTTTGTAGAAGATCAGAGGAGGAAGGGAGGAACTCTGTTTATCATGTTGTGATCAAAAGCACAATAGAGTAGAAATTTTCTGTGAACATAGGCTTGAAAACTAATTTGTTGTATGTTTGTTTCCTCTCTCTTCTGCAGCTGTTCAATTACAAACTGTTACTGCTGGTCAGAAAACCAAATATCTATTCTCTAGGGTAGCTGCATTGTACTCCAATGTTTGAAGCTTTGGTTTCTGTTATAATTGGACTGTATTATGGATTTTTTTAAAAAGGAATTCTCCCATGCCTTCATCTGAATACAAACTGAACATGCTCATGTATGTATGCACTGTGTGTTTTATATATGCATACAGTAATAATATAAACCTGAAAACAAAATTAATTACACTTATGGAGGCAAATCAATTTTTAATCATACAGAAAAGATCAAGGGATGATTTTTTAAGGGCAAAATGAAAAAGTTATAGGGTAAATTTTAATAAGGTTTTCTTGTTTGCTTTTTAAAATCTATGCATCTGTCCTTTATAAGGACAAATAAACTTTGAGGGGAAAACCACTTGTAGACCAACTAGTAACCAAAAGCTGGGTAAACTTCCCTTTTAGAAGTCACCAAGTATTGCTGTAGAGCCCTTCGCTGAGGAAGAATCCTGTGGGGCCATACGTGGGACGAGGACTGCTCAGCTCAGCCTTGACAGCTCTAATTTGGGATGCCTTGGGAGGCACCAGCCCCTCCCATGTGCAGCTTGCAGAGGGTTGCTGGCTTCAGTTGTTGTCTCTCACACGTGTAACTAGAGATCTACTGGTCATCTGTTTATTACCTCAGAGAAGAAACTACAGCTGCAGTGACAGGCACCGAGTTGTCTCATTTTGGTGGCTCTCCCTGCAGTGGAAATGATGGATTTTGTTTTTCATCTCTTCACACGGAATGATCTGCTATTTTGAGCAAATTAATGAGATAACTTGCTACTTACAAAGTAGGTCAGGGCTGCTCGAGCGTAAATTGCAGCAGCTTTCTGGGAATTAGTGCTGCTTCCCCCGTTCTCCTCCCTGGCAGGGTGTGCCGGTGTGTTCCAGGTTCCTGGCGGGTGCTGCTGTCCCCGGTGCTGAGCGCTGCCCGGCCGGAGCCCGGCGCTGACTGCAGGGCACCTGAGCCTTGGCACAGCCGCGGAACAATCGGCGTCTGGCAGCTGTTTCCATGACAACACACGTGTTAGAAAATAAATATTTGCTCCCCTTTCACGATTGTCGTTACGCTAAGAATTAATTGACAGTAATGTTTTGTTGTTTTTTTTTTTTGTTTTTTTTTTCCTAGCTGTGCTTGAGAGCATTTTAGAAATAACCCAGAAGTGTTTGTGGGACAATGCAGCAACTGAGACTATTGCAGCTGGCTGTGCCCTCGCATGGATTTGGGCTGGAGAGAGGAGCAGGAGCTGATAAAACCGCTCTGGTTTTGGTTAAAAGGCAGCTCAGATCCTTTTCCGCTCTGCAGAGTAGTCTGTGAGAGAGGAGCTGTGTTGGTGGGTCTGGGAGCAGCGAGCAGTATGGCTGGTGGGAGGGACGGGCTGTGGGATGGGCATAGCTTTAGGTGTGCCTTTGCTGACATCCTCTGCCCACCGTACCCATCTTTTAGATGTCCTCCAAACTCTTAGTGCCACCCCAAGTAGCACAGGGACCCTTGTCAGTCCTTAGAAGATAAATCCCAAGAGCGGGAAATGTACTGTGGGAGTCCTGTAACTGCGAGTGTACTCTTGGCTATATGTATGCAATTTTAGTCTATTTTGAAATAGATAATAATGGATAACTGTGTAAAATGTGATTATTTCTTAATAGTACCTGCTCATTTCAGTGTTGAAGGCTATAAATTCTGATTAAAAAAAAAATTACTTCAAAAATTCGTGGAATTTAACCAGTATTATAAACATTCAGATTCATAAATCTTTTTGGAACGTATTTATTTAGTTTTGTAGTAGAGGAATGTTTTCTTGTAGGAGGAAATTTTTGGCTGCTTGTTACTGGATTTCTTTTGAGATGTAAGTTGGTGTGAATAAAGACTTGTAGAAAGCAGGCCGGAAGTTCTGCCATGGCAGCATTTGCGACTGTGGGAACTACTGTCATGCAGCATATTATTAGCTCAGCTGTATTTTCTTGTCTTGATCTCTTCTGTTAGCAGGACACACTGATTTTGCCCAAAGCCAAAATGTGTTTTCTTTCTGCTCTGTTTGGATTGTGTTATACCGTGCCTACCAGTATGGCATCAGCGTGCCATAAACACCATGACTAGCATCTGTCATTTGTCACGATAAGTGAAACCGATGTTTGTCACCAATGTAAATCAGCGACCAAACACAATTATCAGCACAAGATCTTTTGACAGAGCAGTTGTTATTGCACCCCATTCAAAGCATGGATTACTGAAGTGTTTGAGTCCTTGTTTAACCATGTTTAACCATGGTTCATCTTTCAGCACTGTGAAAAGTCTCTTATCTGTTAATTCAGAGTGACACAGTGCAAGAGCAGCTCTAGAGCAAAACTTCAACCCTAGGGGACCAGGAGTAGTTGAACTGACTCTTGCTGCTGCATGGGCAGCGGTATTTTGCCATTAGTTCACGGGAAGGAAAGCATGTAAACTGGAGAAATAATTAGTGATAATAGAAAATTAGGCCCGTTTTAAAGATCTGGGGCTTTACATTCCATTTGTGTTTATATTGAATAAGTGATTTATGAAAAGATCAAAGTAAAGGGTTGGTTTCTCCCTTCCTCCTCCTCCTCCTCTGAATGAATACCTACAAGCTGAAGAAGGTAAATGAAAAGGGTACAGATCTGTTGGATAATTATTAATTTGCTTAATGTCCCTGTTGTGCCTTTAAATTTGTACACGGAGAAATTTTCAATTACATTGGTACTGCTGCAAGGTGTAGGTTTTAGAGAAGTGCTTGAATTGATGAACTGCCTAACATGCATGGGGACCCATCTTTTGCTCTTGATTTTACATATCATATGTTTTATACAGGCTGAATTGTAACTAACTGAACAACTGTGCTTGATCTGGGAGGCCTTTTTGTGTAAGGTTAGAACAAGCCTGAAGAACATTATACAGTCAGACTGGCAGATCAATATGTTGATATAATATAGTGAGATGACACAATGTTAGTCTTGCTAGAACCCAAACATGGCTTTTTTAGTGCCTAATGGCTCTATCAACTGAACAAAGGAGTTTTTTATTTAATAATTAGTCTGTTATTTGTATTGTTAGTCTAACCACTAGAGAAAAACAATGTCACATACCTAAGCTAGTAGTCATGGTTGAATATTGACTTCAGTATTGATGTGGTTGGAGGACTTGGTGGCCTTTTTTTATATTTGTGTTGAATTTTGACAAATTGTGAAGCAATGAATGGTTGTATCTTTTAAAGACTTATGAATATGAAGCATGGAGTCAAATATGAGTATTAATAAAGAGTGATGACTGCCAGATGGGCAACAGAATAGTGATAGGAGCTGAAAGGCTGTACAATTTACTTTGGAAAATGAAGTGGACATAAGGGGAGTAATGAATTCTTGTGCTAAAGTGTTTGAGTTTTGAGACCACATTTGAAATCTGTCCTGCAAAAATGCTCCTTCCAAAACAGTCTTTGAAAAATGACTAATGTTATATTCCAAGACCAGTTACAGAAATGACATTCTTCATTCTTTATATGTATCCATGCTGGATTTTTCCTTGAGGCAGAATCTACATCTGCCTTTTGATGGAGAATGTTGAAAGTTCACCTTATCAGTAGGGTAGGGACCAGATAAGGTCAGAACAGGAGGAGAGAGGTATTACAGTAAGTTGTGTGTTGAATCAAGCCACACAGTGCAAGTAGAAAGAAAACAAGCCCTAACATGGAGAAGTATAGTCTTGAGGAAGGGCCACTTTGTGCTATCACATCCAAGTGTCCCCAGATCACACAGCTTCTCTGGTGGGAGAGCTTGGGAAAACTCCAACGCTCTCATATGAGTCACAAAATGTACTCACGGCATACCTGGGCCTTGCTACATGTATTTCTGGTAATGCAAAGGTGCCTTAAAATCCTCACAAACAGGTCTGAAGAACTGCACCTGTTTAAAGGCTGCCTGATTGAAGGGCCTGCTGGAACACCCAGAGGAACCACTGGAGCCACAAGTATTGTAAATACTGGGAGTCCAAAGGGGGTGCCAGGCATTGAGCTGCACTGGGGTTTGCCAAGGCTGTGTTTAACTCCTGGGGGCACAGGAACTTGCTGTGTGTGTGCTGGTATAGCCTTGTGGGATGCAGGTACACCCTGCAGGATGCTCCCTGGCCGGGCCTGCAGGAGCCACTCCTGGGAGGAGATCTGGCTGGAGATGGCTGTGCTGAGTGTCACCTGCTGGCTGGGCTCCCCTGGCTCTGGCCAGGCACAAATTCATTGTTTTCTGACTGTTTAGGGACAAGGAGTTGAGAGGATGGAGGATACCTATGGTGGTTAGGTGTCCACCCTGACAGCAGGATATCTGAGACCCACCTTACCAAAAACTGAAATGCAGGGAGGGAGCCTGCAGGTTCACAAAATCTTTATCTCAATCAATGACTGTGAGACTTACAAACCAAGTCCTGCTTTTGTCCAAGTGGCTTAAATATTGGATGAATTGATGAACTTTCTGTAAATATTTTTAAGAGAAATTGTTGAAACTTTTGCTTAAAATTCATGAGACCCACTTGCCTTGTCTCTCTTTAACAGTGTTGCAGAGCTGAATTGTCTTGCTAGGGAATATCTAGTCTATGTATTTTCCTTTCATAGGAAAGGCTCTAAATTTGGCTTCTGATTTTTAGTTCTGTCTACTTGTTTATTGAATTGTGTTACTCTTTTCATCTGTATCTGGATTTGTGACATTGCCAAGGAAAAGCAATGAAGACAGAAAATGAGGTTGCCTAGGTGTATGTATAAAGTGACCTACAGAGGCAAGTTTTGTAGACTTATGTGTTTAAGATGTATCGCCCATTTGTTTTCCCTTATTGCAAGTACACTTTGGAAAATTAATGGAGAGTAAAGCGGCAGCTCCAGAAAAAGATTAGAAGAAACAAAGGTAATCCTTAAAAGCAAAACATTATTGATGATAGTATTTGAAATATGCATTAGATTTGCTTATTTGTATAGTGTGTAAAGCAAACATGAGTTTTGTGATTTCCTTTGGATCTACGCTTTCTTTTGGTTTATTTTCCTCTTGACTTTCAACATAATAGGTATCTACTTTCAAATGGGAGTGTGTGAACAGTGGTAGATTTAAAGGTGCCCAAGTTTACTCCAGAACATGGAATTTCTGTTCATTTTTGCTGATCCAAATTTCTGAATGCAGGATTCTCAGTCTTCTACTTGAAATTTCCCCTTAAAATCAAGCTCTCTGTGAAATAATCTTTTCTTTATGCCCAGCATTTGTGCTTGGAAGCACATCCTAACCTATCACAGATGTAGTTAAGACAATAATTTCAATTTAATGAGCCAAACATTACCCCCCAAAGCAGAAGGATACTATCATCAAGTTTCTATTTCATGATATGCATATGACTTGTTTTTAACTTGAAAGTGCCTGCTTACAAAAATCCTGTATCTTATTCAGCAGTGATTTTGTTCCATTGTGCAGAGCCATTTTCCTCTTCCTTCTTTTGAACCCTTTTCCCCTCTTCCTCTTTCTTTTCTTTGTTCTACACCCTTTTTATATTTTGTACAGATTTCCCTCCCCTCTGACATTTTTATCATTTTGAGGCATAAAATAGGGCCTCTCTTCTCTGGCAGCTGCGACCCCATCTCCTGCTGCACCAAATTGACACTTCTGCAAGCAGCAGCTCTACTCAGTCACTCGAAGGCTGCTGCTTTCACAAGTGTTGATTTAGTGCAGCAGGGGATGATGTGCCAGCTGTAAACTCAGACAATAATAATAATAATAATGCTTGTGAAAAGTCTTATAATAAGAGGAAAAAATAAAAGGGTGTGGGGAGAAAAGGTAGGAAGGGGCCAGGTGGAGGGAGGAAGGGGAGCAGTGGTCCCTGTGGGGGTGGTGGGGTACTTGGCTGCTCAAGGAGCAGTGGGATGGATAGGAGAGTGGACCATGAGCTAATTCTCCTCCTCCTCCCCACTCTCTCTCCTTAAAAGAAACTCTTGTGACTGATAGTGCAGATATTTTGTGTTCTGTCAAACTGGAGAGTTATTCTGGGATAAAATCCTGGTGGAAGTGGATGAAGGACTTAAAATATGACTGAGAGAGTAAGAGGCACCTATACTGTAAAGTCACTTAGTATTTGCAAATGCAACTTTTGGGATGACAAGATATTTGATGCTTTTATTATGAAGTTGTATATTGCATATCCATAGATTGAGAAGATGGATTTTTTTGAAATATACAAATAGTGTGCTATTATTTAAAGCACATAAATGGAGAGCTCCTTCTAAATCAGCCCTGATTTATCCTCAGTGATATTCCTAGAGGAAATAGTTTACAATTACTTTGTATCAGAGTGTTTAATAAGTTGTTGGCAAGACAAAGTTGAAAAAACTGTTATAGGTTGTATTTACTGACCACTTTTTTCTTTTTTTTCGCTCTCAGCCACCAACTCAGCAATTCAGTTACTTCCATGGTTCTATTTAACTATTCATCAGTGATCTTGAAGCAGTGAATGAAACACAATACGTGCTAAATATTGGTATTGGTAATGATCCGCATGTATGATAAGACAGAAAAATTTCAAGATGGATGTGCAGAAACATGTCAGTGGACACTTGAAAGTTGTTACTATACATGCATACCAAATAGTATTGTTTGCTTAAATCTAGTTACTCATAGCATTTCCCAGGTCTGTGTAGAGAGTATGAAATTTTTCAAAGGCTATTGGGAAGCCTGTTTGTTTTAAGTTCATTTCAGACATGGGTTTGGGTTTCTTTAAATTAATAGGAAATAAGGACATACTTAAAACTAAGTGAGTATTTGAAATTTGGTGGATTGATGTTATATTTTTCAGATCTTGGGTGAAGCTTCCAATGTTTGACAAGCATCTCCTTTTTAGTATTGAGAGAGATGCTTTGTAATAGGCTTTCATAGCAATCACCTTTGTAATCTTGTTGTTCATCATATTAATTGAAGACGCGCCTTTTTGATAACCTTTGGCTGTTCAAGATATATTCCTAAAGCATCAAAGACTGAAGACACTTAGAAAAAACGTAATAGATCATCCTGCCTGCTTTTTTTGCCCGTGTAGAATTATTTCATTTAGAACATTTTTTAGTGTTATGTCAACTTTAGTTTTTAAAATCCCAAGTGAAAGCTTCCATATCTCTCCTTGGGAGACTATTTCACAGGCTAATACATCTCACTGTCAGGACGACTTTTCCAATACTCTATTGAGCTTAAGCTTTTTCTTTCTATTATTTCTAGTTATATCCTTTCTCCTTGATAGCTTTTACACACGTTAAATATTTATAGATTTTTTTTTCCCTTAAGAATCTTTCTTCAGTTTATCAATATCTTCTTGGTGTTGAAAAACCCTCCTAAGACCTTCTAGGCTGAGAACTACATTTGCCTGCAAACCATATGACAGCACAGAAGATGCTCACCACAGCATTTTCTTCAGGTTCTCTTTCTCAGGATCCAGAAAACACAGGAGATTCTGGCTATGACAAATCTGATAAGTAGCCTATTCCCGTTAGTGATTTGAGATAGGTCTCTTTGCTTTCTCTCTAATTCTCGATGCTCAACTCTTCTGGCCATTGTGAGTGAGGATCCCCAACTGCTACTTGGTTCTTAATTTCTCACCTTTGGTGCTCTGCTTCTCAGAAAGCCTGCATACTGCTTAGTCTTTGTATTTCTGCAGCTTGCACAAAATTCACTTCATTCTTATGTGCAACTTTTGAGGTCAGAACTTGGAATATTTCCCAGGAAACAGAAGGCAAGAGAAAGAAGGGTGATGCTCTGCTTAAGTCCAAGGTCTGATTTGGAACTCCTGGGTTGAATTTTAGCTCCTGATTCAGGAGGGATTGAAATATGTCCATGCAGGGAAATGCAGAGAGCTGTAACAAGTTTTCAGGGGACCTTACTAGTGTGGGCCAGTCCTGTGTTTGCATAGTTCAGTGCTGCAGGAAGGGTCCAGCCTGTTCCAGCTCAGAGCACAGGCAAGCCAATGCATTCTTAGCACTGAGAGACAGTCTCTGCTTCTCAGCACATCCTTCCCCTGACTCAAGGAAGCAGTTGCAGTCTCCTGCTGCCTGCAGGTGGATACTGGTGCTGTATAGACCAGCAACTGTAGGCAGCTGGAAAAATTTGCTTTCTTTTGAATACAACTTTTTTTTTGTTATTGTTAGTTATGTGTGTTCTGGCTTGCAGAAAAGGGGAAGAAACTGAAATGCCTTACACAGCATTCGACTGTCATTTCTAGCTTGGTTTTCTAAGGAAATGCTGTTTGTCTGTCAATCTTCTCTAATTACTTTTGAACACAAGGGATGTTTTCATAGCTAAGTTCGGTGGTGGCGGCACAGATCCCATCCCACAGTGGCCTTGTGTGGTAGGTTTGAAATCAACAGGGGCACTTCTGGGTGTCCTGACTGACAAGCATGGTGTGCAGCTGAGGGCATCGTGACTGGGTAGCGCTGGAGCAGCCCAGAAGGGTTTTGAGGAGACAATGTGGGGAAGGAGGGCATGAGTAGGAAGTTTGGTCACTTATGAGTGAGTCACAAGGCAGAACGTATTGGTTTTCTGCTCAAAGTACTTGAGCCTTTCCTGAGCAGTTTTCAGACTGTTAGAGACCCAGTGCTTGTCTGATTGTTCTCCCAGAATCAATAGTTAAACGTGCATTGATTTCTGCTGACTTCACATGCTTAGGATTCCAGCTGTACTGCAGAACTTGAGATCTTGCAGTTTCACAGGGCTTACCTGCCACAGCTGTCTGATACTTCCTGAATATTGAGGACAGTTCCCCTGAACAGTGTGCAGGGTGGAAACACCACTACAGGTGACCTTGTAGCCTTTGTAGGTGCTACTACCTGCCACGCTGCTGTTTCTCCATCTGTTTTACAGAGAAAGTCTGTGCCTGGTGTGCTCATGCCCACTTATTCCCAGGTCTGCATCTCAGAATGGCCACTTGCTGCTATCCTCTTTGTTTTGACTATTCCAAGGCATTTTTCTAGATATTTTAGCTGACTTTTGCCTAAGATTATTTGCCAAAGAGGATTTTTATTTTATTCCTTTCTATGTGTCTGATTTCTAGGTGCTGCTATGTATATTTTCTACTTTTCTTATACTTGCAATATTTTCTAAATTCACGTCTTCCACAGCTCTTGACGAGATCTACTGCTTAATACAGACATGCCAGTGCCTGTATTTCCATATTTAATTGTAAAGAGATGACTTTCAGATGTATTTCTGAAACAGGTAAGAAGTGTTTACTAGCAAGTTTCCCTTAACTGCTTTTCATTGAGAAAAGGAATAAAAAGAGTAATGATATTGCACTTCTGCTGACTACTCTTCTTGACTGATTCACAGGGTATTTGCTCTTAACATGTTGTAGGAGTTCAAAAAAAAAGTGTCAAACTTTTTTTGGCACCCAGCTACAGTAGATCCTGTTAGAAGAAACATATGGCCTCACACTAACAGTGTTAAAGCACTGCTGAAGTATTGCATGCACGACATTGACAAATTTCCTCTAGGCTTTTTGTTTTCTGTGCTATTAAGCATTCAAAGTCCACTATTTCATTACCACTGATGATACAGAGAGCCTTATTGACATTCTATCCATCTGTTCATAACATGCATTATTAAATGTGAAGCAACTAGTAGGTAGGAGTGCACTTGCCAGCTGTACAATGAATTCTCAGCAGTTTGGTGCCCTCTATAAATTTTCTAGTATTCTGCCGGTTTCTCAACATAATTTGCAATGGGGATATTTTTTTTTAATGTTTCACATTGTGCAGAGAAAAGTTGCTTCAAAAGAATTCTTTATGTTGTTATCCTTAATGTGAAATCTTTAGATATCGTTTCAAAAAGCCCAAGAGTCTTTTAACATACAAAGATTGTTGCTAATATCAGATCTCACTAACCGTAGTTTCTGTGGTTTTTTCCTTTTTTTTCCTAGGAGCAGATCTGCTGCGTTACCTATGAACAGGACAATGGGGCCCCAATGAGTCACCCTATTCATATATTTTTGGAACCCAGAGGAATTGGTTTGGCTATTTACAGATTATAACAGTTGGTAGTTGAATGTTTTATTTTCATTCCCAGTTGGTACAATATGTTCACAGCTGATGCTAATGGCTTGCCCATTTGATATCACATATGGTCCACTATTTGGGTCTCCTAAAGCTTTCTTTTGTGGTCAAGCTGCTATAAAACTTGTGTGTATTTAGGTTTGTTCTGTCTGCTGGAAAGGTGAATATGAAACTCTGAAACTGGGCAGCTTTAGAGTAAATCACCAGTTCTCTTGATAAAGATTGAAAGAATTTGGATCTAAATGTCCTGTAAAGAATATTTTTATATAAAATTGAGTGCAAACAGATGTCTTTTCTAAGATTTCATCATGTGAAATTCTAAAAGAAATGTCCTTTCCTCTTTCCTTGTCTTTGAAGTTGTGATTGAGTTACCCTCCATTGTGTTGATACCACTGAACATCATCAGGACCACTTTTGTTGGATGTTCAGTTGCACTGGAAACCACTTTCCCATAATTTATATTGCTCTAAGAATAATTTTTATTTTTATTTGAATATTTCTGTTCTGATAATGTTTTGTGAAAAGATCTGAAGAAGTAAATTAATTTCTTTCATTGGTTTCTAAAATAAGAGCATAGGAAAAGTGAACTAAAAAAATATGAGAACAGAAATTAAAATTACAAGCCTGTCTGAAGTTGTTCTCCTATGATACAGAAATGTTTGTACTGACTCTGAAACATAACTGATAAAGCCACAATCTCATAAAAAGATTATTTCCAAAACTATTGCATTACCCTCTGAGAGCTAAAATTCTCATTTATTCGTAGGAGTAGATCATAATAGCGCTAATTCCCTGAGAAGTGGGCATTGTATGATAATTAAGCAGGGTAGTACATCAGTTGTCCTCCACTTCACCTCTAGATGTTTAACTCCTTATCTAGTCAACCAGCAAACAGTAATGCTCACTTATTTGTGCCTTACAGTTCAAATAATTTTTTTACCTGGGTAATTTATTTGAAATAAAGCAGAACAAGCATATTCATGTGAAGGGGGCATTGAAATTGTGTTAGATTACCATTATTTAATACTATTAGGTGGTAGGATGCGGGTTTGATGGTTGTATTTTTCAGCCATGCAACTTTAGCTGAATAACAGCAATGTGATTTTCCATGCAGGAGTATTTCTCTAACTAATGGGACAGATTTAGCAGTTTTTGCCACATGGCTACTGCTTTCTGGTGGGCTCTCTCTCATCGAGGCCTCTTAGGAGAGCAGGTAGGTGTGTGTTGGAAGTGGTGCCTGTGACATTTGGCTCCTGGTGCTGGATCAAATGAGGCAATTAGTGGTAGGATAGAGGCTCTGGCTTGTTTAGATTAAGATGAAATACTGCATGTTGTGTTTAGAGTCAGCCCCTGGAAGGAGATTGAAATGGAACTGAAGTAGGAAGCTTTTTCAAGTGAATAAAGTCAATATTCAAACTCAAGTACTAGGGAAAGAAAAAACCCAACTAAACCAAGTGTTCTCGCAAATGAAACTCATAGATGAGAAGTAAAATTGTGCCCACTGTTATAAGAAGTTTCGGGGACTTAGAAAATTACAGTAAAACTTCATCATACTAAGAAGTTTGCATGAAATGTCTTAAAAAAAATACTCAGGAGATCAAATTAATGAATGATCTCAGGAATGGACTGGGTGTCTGATGATGTGGTATAAAGTATTTGTTAGACAGGATTTAGTCAAAACTTGGTGAAATTTTGGGCACTCTGACTGTACCCAAGAGAGTTAAAGAAGTTAGTGATGTCTCTCCCAACTTATTCGATAGAAATGGAAGATAATGCAAGAAGAATTTGGATTTATCGGACACAAATGGAATTATATTCAGGGAAGGGTGTATTTCTCATAAATAGCAGAACTAAGTGTTAAGAACTAGAAACAGTGCTGTTAAAAAATTATTTTTTGGGTCTTACACAAATCACAAGCCCCTAAGACACCAGGAGCAGTAACTTGTGCTTTTGATTGTGGCTATCTATCAAAACAAGAGTGCTACAAACAGAAGTGGTCATAGCTTGGGTATCCTATGACATAGGGTACCATATAGCGTATTCACAGGAGCCTGTATGCATCACGTTTGGGGTGGCTAATCCTGGTCTGAGCACACTGTCATAGTCTGGGTGTGGTGCTGCAGCTGTGTCAGCAGCACTGGTGCACAGCTCCTGTGGGAGAGCAGCAGGTACTGCAGAGGCAGCCCAACCCTGCTGCTCATCATGGAGGTGGTGTCTGGTGCCTTCTCTAACACCGTGCCACCATGCCCAGAGGCAGCCACAGCATGTCCTCTGTGTGCTGGACATCATGTCCTTCTCTCTCTTGTGTTGGCTCTGACCTCACTGTGGCCTCGGGGCATTTGGTGCAAAGTTGCAGGATGCTCATGCAAAGGTGGGTTTTGCAGTGTATTGTCCATGCCCAGGGGATCCTGTTGAAAAGAAGTGTTACACTAATGCTAAACTCTGACTAGCAAGATAATTTCTGATTGGTATGTGGAGAATTATGTGCTTCCTGGGGGATTTTTTCCTCATTTGTTAATAATTTATTATTCTTATTATAATCGTCATTATCATCATTATTGTTATTACTATTATATCATCCAAAACATGTGAGTGCTCTGGCAGAAGCATCTTCCTGTGGTGTTTCCCGTATCTCTGGGCCCGTGTAGCTGGGGGAGTGGCAGTGTTGAGCATTGCCCTGCCCTCGGGGGCTCTGCCCGGCACGCACAGGCAGCCTGTGCTCCTGTGCCTCCTCAGCTAGAGGCTGTCACCCACCCCATGCCAATCATGAAGCTCTAGGTCAGACCCTTCAAAGAACCGCCAAACTACTGACCTCACTCTCTGCCCAACATATTCTTTCCTTCCCAAAGCAATAAGATGTTTGTAGCTCTCCACTAAAAATACTTTCTTCTTGTTTTGACAGAGGAAGAGCCTGAGGCTGGAGCTTGCTGAGAACACCATGTGGAAATGGTTTACTCAGCTGCCATTGCTCAGCAGGGAAGGTGAGGGGTGGGATGGACTTGATGAAGGCAGCCTCATCTTGAAAAACAGTTGATTAGAAAAATAACATTAAATTGTAACTTATCAGCTCTAGATATATTTCAGGGAGTCCTCTCTCATGAATGGGATGAAATTACATATAGTGTTAACCCAGAGTCTTCTGCAACAATGTAAATGAGTTGTTAATGTGGCACTTCATTGCAATAATAATTCAAAGCTACTAGCAGGCTTGATGGGTCTGCAATAAATGTTTTATTATTTAGGAAAAATATACTCTACAAGTTGCAATGTGCCATGCTCATTCATACTGTAAATCAACAAAGATCAGCAGACTGAATAGGGAAAATGAAAAGCTTATTTAGGAACTGACACAAGCTTTCAGATGAGCAGGGATGGCTGAAGTTAACTGCATTCATTTTTCTTTACTTGTCACAGTTGCCACTTGAATTTCGCTGCTAAAGATTGTGGGTAGTTTTGCTTTATGAAATTATATCTATGAAAACAATATTTGCATTTATATAGGCTTAGTTATAATAAAGTTAAACCTAGCACACACCCCCTTGCTTCCACAAACAAACAAATCAGCCAGCCAACCAGAAACCTCTGTGTTAAAATAATATTTATCTGTCAGTTTTCGTGGATCTGAACAGGATTCAGCTAAACGGTTCCCACTGGCTGCTTTAAAGGCCCAAAGTAATCGTCCATGTGAAATGCAGGAATGCAGGGCTTTGGCCGTCCCTTCAACTTCAGCTCTGCTGTAAGGCTGCCTCTCTCCTCAAGGGTAAACCCAGAGTTTCCTTTGAAAATGATCTTGGTGTGGGGTGAGTTTAGGCACAGATTGGGTGATGGGTGAGATACTAGGTATTAATGTGGTCCTCATGGTGTGGTTATAAAGTGCCTGAAATCGGTTCCATTACCATCCTTTCATGTTCCCTAACGCTTGAAGACCCTTTCTTGAAGTTTTCAGCATGGTAAATGCAGCTCCTGAATAGTGAGCATTGGCTTGTCTTGAAAACTGTACATGTTTGAATGTGGAGTAAAACCCCTTGCAAATTGTCTACATTGATGTCCTTAGAGAGATGTGACTTCTTTGGCTGATCAGGGGAAGGAGAAACCAGGAGAAGAAGACAAGTGAGTTAGGGTAACTCATCCTGTGCATATGTAGGCTTGAAAAGGACAAGGTTTTCTGACTCAAGTTCAGAAATGATTCCCCTGCCCTGACTCTTATGCCCCAGAAAGAATGAACAGAACATGAGAATACTTTTTAAAGCATTTACCTGATGATGCCACACCCCTGGTCATAGGTCTCCAAAGGGAAGAGCTGCTTTTTGCAGGGCAATTAAACTGGACGTGCCCAGTGAGGATGGCAGCAGGGACTGAGCATGTGAGGAGAATGCTTCAGCACCAGACTGGTACGATCACGCACAAGCCTCTGACTGCAACACCATCCTGAGAAGGCAGCTCATGGATGGAGGAAACAGTAGGCAAAAAGCCAGCTAGCAGGTTTCTGTTCAGGTTTGTGCCTGCTGGTGTGTGTTTGCTAGAACACACGTTTGTATGAACATGGACATTTATGTGTGTACATCTATATAAAAGTGAAGCAATTTTTGTTTTTCTGTAGTCATCTGTATATTTGTTCCAGTTTGTCGGGTACTTGTGTCTGCCAGTGAATGGATGTTTTCCTTGGTTGTGGAGTTACTTATTCAACTACAAGATTCATTTACTGTCTCAAATATCCATTCTTAGTAGGTCAGTTTGCATGACTTAAACATACCATGATTTTGTTGTGGTGCCCAATGTGCCCTCAGGAGAGGAGTCTAATCTTGTAGCCAGCAAAACTGGCTCTGTGCTGAGAAGGCTGCTGAGACTAGAGCTTGGAAATGATGGAACAATAGTTTTACTGTAGGGGTTGTTCCACTGACTCGGTCTTGAACCTGTTTGGTTGATCATTGGCATCCCATGGCGGGAAGCAACGTCCTTGAGGCAGATGCTCGGCACTGCAGTGAGTGATGGTGAGTTGGGTGTGTTCCTCCAGCCCCTGGGACTGCTGGCCGGGCCTGTGGCTGCTGGCTATTGAGATGGGGTGCTGTTGGCTCCTGTGGCTGGACAAAGCTGAGGCCTGGCCTTCACATTTTGCTGAGGAGGCTTCACGACTCTAACCCTGAATTTCTCACTTTGAGGTTTAAGGATGTACATGATATGCAAGAAACCCTTGGAAGTGGTGTGTTACCCTCCCCTGTTTATTTTGTCAACCACGAAATTGAAATTACCGTGTCCCTTTGGAAATAATGAGTGCTTTGCTTGTGAGGATAGTATATGCAAAAAAATTAATTTGGAGAACTGTTTTAGACTTACTTCAAATAGAGTTCTCTGAAGCTTTTGTTGTCATAATCATTTAAAAAAAGGCAAACATAAGCCAAAGACTCTAAAAAAGTCACTGAGATAAGGCACAGTGAAAGGTTTTGGGTTTGCTTCACTGACAAAAAGTTTTTCTTCTTGAGCCAGCCATTTATATGCTTAGGAAAAGTCCAATTAAGATGACTGAATTGTAAGTGTCATAAAATAGAGAAGGCAGAGGACATGTAATTATAGCTATGCTGCCAAGCACCAATAGAACAAAAGAAAAAATGTTCACCTAAAGCACAAAGTACTGCCTAATACATTTGCTGTAATAAAGGGATAATATATGGTCTAAACACATTCTTCTAAATAGTTCAGAAAGCTGCACCTTCTGATTTCCATGAAGCTGTTTTTCCAATTATCAACATAGTTTAAGAAAAAGTAATATCCTTTTAATATTGAGACCTTCAACTTTGGTCACAGGTTGAAGAAGAAGCATCATGCATTAAGACAAAAATGTTGCCTGAGAAAATGGATTTGTGACCTAGAAGAATGTATAATTGATGTGTGTGGTTGCCTGAATGGTAGAATAACAATAGTAGCCATTAGAGATGAGAGCTGGAACTAGTCAGGTAGTGAGGCAGGATGTATTTTATAGGTCATCTGGGCTCCATTCAGATCTACAGGTTGCTATTCCTTCTCCATACTTGAAAGCATTTAATAGATTATTACAAAAGGAAAAGGATGGTATGCAGTAATGGTTTAAATTGAAGCTCTGTATATATATCACCACTGTGTGACTTCTAAATGAACGCTTCATTTTTAAAATTCTCCCATGACATACTTGAAAGTTTGCCAGAGCATCAGTGAAATAAAACAATGACTTGACCAGCAGCAAGAGTAAAAGACCCTGAGTAGTACAGTAGAAACAGTTGTTTTCTTCTGTGGCATAGACAATAACAAATAAGAAAAAGTTCCCAAGAAAATTTTCCAGAGTTATCTTCTTCAAGGCAGATGAACTGGTTTTGTTCTCTCTTGTTTCATAATGTTAGAATAAGAAAAAAAATACAGAATTTTGGAAAGAGGTTTAACTGTCAAACAATCAAAGCCAAAAGCACATAATAGTGAAGTCAAATTCAGCTTTCCTTCTTGCCTGGAAACTGCTTCTTTCATATCGAAATTGATACAAGTTAAAGGGTGGAGAATCTTTTGTGCTTTGTTTCACATGAACATAAAAGTTTTATTCCTGCTTTTTAATGGGTAGTATTTTACAAATGTAATGGAACATAATTTTACCAGGTTTCCCTAAGGGAAAGTCATGGCATGATTACATAGGCAGTCCCATCTCATTTAGTATAATGCTTACAATATACATGCAAGTATACTTACGTAACTCAAGTTAGAGGTAGATTGAATAGCATTCAGATAATCATAGAGCAGTGCAGATGCTGAAGAAAGTTTTGCAGGAGAAGTATGCATTGAATGACTGGTCCCTTGCAGCCACATGTATCCCCAAGTAATGTTTTTCTGTAATGCAGAAGATTCAAGCTGTGCCAAACAGAGGTACCTGAGATGTGTACAGTTTGTCACGTCAGGATGAACATTTTAGCTTGTCCCTGTTGATAGCATATCCCAGAGAGCAGTGAGGGTGGTAGATCAAGGGGATGGGGACCTTTGTGGCTTGCAGTGTTCCCAGCAGCAGGGACAGCCTGGAAAGGGAGCCATCCTCTTACAGGCAGAGCTCTTGACTGTCGCTCAGGGTGACTGGCTGCAGGGAGATGGGGCGCAGAGATGCTCCGTGGGCGTGGAAGGAGGTTTAAGCCACCTCAGGCAGAGGCACGGGGTAACAGAGCTGGGAGTGTAAGGATGGCAGTGTGCTCTCCAAACTCCTTGCCCAAGGGATTTTTCAGCTAGAGATTACATCTTTCAATTGTGAATAATAATGATTTAACACAATGTAGTGCAAGCTGTAATTCTAGCACTTTTGGTATAAAAAGCAAATACAAATCTGTGTTATAAGCTAGTATGAAGGGTCTTATGGGAGTGGCGGGAGTGCTCTTTCTGGAGTGACTTGTGCATTGATGAAAGAGAGATCTGTAAGAAAAATGATCTCTTTCTACTTGAGGATGAATGAACAATTTTAAAACATTTTACTAGCACATGTGGGATTGACATATTCTCTATTTCATGAACAACAGGTAGTCTTTTGCTTCTTGTTTAATTTTTATTACTGAATTCCTACCAGACACTCTTCTCAGATCTGACTGTTATTATTCTCATGTAGATCACCACAGAGAAACTATCCCAAGTTTTCATCTAAAGGGTATAACAGCTCAGTGTACATAAACCTAGTCTTGATGCTGGTTATTTGGAGATACACAGAGGAGATGATTGTAACCTGCTTGGAGTCAAAGCAACAGCAGTTTCTAGAGCTCTCCTGTGGGACCAGTGGCAGCAGAGCTGCTGCTTCTGCACGAGGTGCACAGAGGTGTTGCTGTAGCTGGCATGTGGATTGCAGGTACGAGACCAGCAGTGCCTCTGGCAGCTACTGCCTCTTTGGGTAGGCAGATTCCTTCTCGTTCTTTTTGGGGAAGGTCAAGGATAAACAAATAATAAAAAATGAAGCTCAACATCTCTGTGTTAGATTTGTTTTAAACTTTCCCTCTGTCAATGTTAACATTTCAGATTCGTAGGGAATAGCTTAGCACAAAATCTCTATTGCAGGTATATGCCTGTATGTGCTGTGGAGAAAACTGGATAAAGACAATATTTTGAGAATTAGTTGCTTTTTTTTTATTGTAGTTAGTACTGTGTTCACTGACACACTTGAAGCCAAACTACCTTTTAGCAATCAAGAGGAACCCTTTTAAATATATTTTTGCTTTATTTTCTTTGCATTTTTATTTGCCGCATCTCAATTACCTGCCAACTCTCAGAAATGTGAATTGTATCAATTTCATTTTAGTCAAGTGTAAAATTTATCATTCAGATAAACTAACATCAGAGTCAGTATCAGACTGAGGAAGTGTTTGCTTTTCCTTGCTCATTAGTTAACATTTCATCTGTGAGCGTGGGATGGATAAATTTCAGAGTGCATCTGATTTAACCTCTAAAAATGTATCTTCTTGTCATGACTTAACTGCAGACAGCAGGTAAGTACCACTTAGTACCTAGTGGGATGGGGAGGAGAATCAGGAAAAAGGTAAACCTCATGAGTTGAGATAAGAAGAGCTTAATAGTTGAAATAAGTAATAAAACCCAAACAGTAATAATGGGAAAAAGAGAGAGGATATATTTTATAGGTCATCTGGGCTAACTAAACCCCAAGAAATGCAAGTGGTGCACAATAGAACTGTTCAGCACTGTCTGACCGATGCCCAGCCCATCCCCAAGCAGCGATCAGCAGCTCTTGGCCAACTCCCCCCAGATTATTTACTGAGCGTGACATTCTGTGGTGTGGAACATCCCTCTGGCCAGCTCGGGTCAGCTGTACAGCTGTGCTCCCTCCCAGCTTCTTGTGCACCTGTTTGCTGGCAGAGCATGGGAAACTGAAAAAGCCTTCATTTAGAGTAAGTACTACTTAAACATCTAAACCATCAGTGTGTCACCAGCAGTATTCTCATACTAAATCCAAAACACTGCACTGTATGTGCTTGGAAGAAAATTTACTTTCTCCCAGCTGAAATCAGGGCACCTGAGGTCAGTGACATGGGTACTACAGTGCTCTGCAACCTCAGGCAGGAAGACAAAGATGCCTTCCATCCCAACTTTGTCCCGTGAGAATGCCTTGTTTGTCTGTCTTTTCATTCCTAAGGAGACATGTCCAGATGGAATGTAATACTGAATTCAAGTTTTGCTTCTTTGTTTGCTTTTCAAGATCAGCAACAACTTGGTATGAGCACTGCAGTCAGTGATCCTGTCAGGTGTCCCAGGTTCCACACCTGCTGCTGGTATTTTCCTCTGCAGTACAAAAGGTTGCCTCTGGTTTTGCTGTTTGCAAGACAACTTTAGCTGTTTTATATTATATAGGACATTTGTAAACCAAATAAACTGGTAGTGTGGTTTAATGTCAGCAGAAATTCAGTAAAGGGGCCTTTTGGTTAACCAAGTCTTGTTCCATTTGTAGGAAAATTCAGATAAATTAAGGATATGTATGAAGTAAGTGCTCCAAGCCTACAGTGCTTTAAGCTCCTCTGTGGATGATCTAATTCAAAAAGAAAATGGCTGTAGTTCATGGTAATTTAATCCTCCTTACAGTAAAGTCAGACTATTTACCTCTCAGAATATCCACAGAGGGATGTAATGCATTTTGACTTACATGCATTATCATCATGGATTTAGTTGGTTTATCTTAACTTCCCTGGATGATCTTTTGTAGAAAAATCACAGACATAGATATCTAGTACTGGCTTATTTAAAGCATAGTCATGTAGTCATGTCTGTAATCTGATATGGGTTTTAGTGTAACCATGATAAGTGAGAACTGCTTTGTTAAGTGGTTTCTATACATTCTG
Organism: Orthonyx spaldingii; assembly: GCA_013397795.1. Classification (NCBI taxonomy): domain Eukaryota; kingdom Metazoa; phylum Chordata; class Aves; order Passeriformes; family Orthonychidae; genus Orthonyx; species Orthonyx spaldingii. The sequence continues at coordinate 1,213,663 of VZTJ01004015.1, read as the reverse complement.
ATCCTAAAGGATAACAGAGGTAGTTCTTTATTTGTGGCTGCACTGCCCAGAAATAATTGAAAAGCCTCAGTGTAAGTGCTTGGTATCAGCTTGTATGCTGGGCACTGCAATGCCAGCAACTCCTCAGACACAAGTCCAAATTCTGGAATTTTGGAGCTGAGGCACAACAAAATACATGTCAGTCTGTCCTCTGTGCTGTTTTGCGGGCCAAAGAGGATACTACACTTCGGAGGAACTTTGCCTCACACAGTTGTAAAATCAGCAGAGTGCTGGAAACACCTCTCATCTTGTGTGGAAAGCTTCTGTCCTATACCTGATGGGAAGGATGGGAAGAGGAAACACTGACTAGGCCTTTCTCCAGTCCTTGAAAGTTTTCTTTGAGAGAATGACATTTTTCATGCCAGACAGTTGGCCATGGACGACTGGACAAGGTAGAGCTGGAGGCGTGCAATGGTGTACAGTGTCATCAGAATTAAAGATCATGAAAGCTGCCTTCTGAACAGATTTCACCCCAGAAGTGAACAGAACACACCAGGGATATCCCACAGCAATGAGCGTCCTTGTTCCAGCTCAACTGATTCAACTGGCCACGAAGTCAAACGGAATAGCAGGTGCCATCAGCATGATCATAAGTTATACGAGGAGTGGCTGAGGGAGCTTGGGGGTGTTTAGCCTGGAGAAAAGGAAGCTGAGGGGAGACCTTACCAGTGTCTACAGCTGCCTGAAGGGAGGGTGCAGCCAGGTGGGGTTGGTCTCTTCTCCCAGACAACCAGCGATAGGATGAGAGAACATAGCCTCAAGCTGTGTCAGGAGAGATTCAGGAAGAATTTCTTCACGGGAAGGGTGGTAAGTGTTGGAATGGGCTGCTCAGAGAGGTGGTGGCATCAGCATTCCTGGAGATGTTCAAGGAATGACTGGATGTGCCACTTAGGTCTGTGTTTTTGTTTACACGGTGGTGTTTGGTTGAAGGTTTTACTCTCCATAGCTAAAGAAGTTCCTTACTAGAAAACTAGGAAGAAGGAGGCTGATATTCAGAAACATAGTGGCTGCATGAGATGCTCAAATGGCTGCTGTTTTCATGGCCACTGTTGCCAGCAGAGGGGAAGCATGGACTGAGTAGGAAGATGTTACTACTGCTGCAGCACGTTGCCTTTTATCTAAGTTCTTCTTGTCATCACATGACAGGAGATGCAGAAAGCACTAGGAACACCACAAGAGGAGTAAGGAATTCTTTGCAGATTTTTTTAAAGCTTTTTCTTCTGCAGCCTTGTTTGAGTAGTTTATTTTACATTGACTTTGGCTTGAAGCTAAGGGCACTAACAAAGCTGTTATATAAAAGCATTGTTGGTATTTGAGGAATTAAGTCTATGTTTGAAGAGTTAAAGTTTGCTGTGTCTTGTGTTATTTTTTATTTTAGCAGGGTTTGTGTACCATGCTTTTGTGGGTTAACGCATAACAACTCAAGTTGGCTAAAAGTCTATGGCATTAGTGAAACTGAGAGCCACATAAAAGACTAAATTGCTTTTTCTTTCTGTAATTGCCACTACAATAAAAGCTGCCTTTACTGTAAAATTTTTCAGAGTTAGCCCCTGCAGAGCTCCCAGGTTGATGAGGGAGAAGTGTGATTAGGGGTGTGTAGAAGGGTGAGAACAGCTGACTAACAGTAATTAGGGATGCTCAAGGGCTGTAGGCAGCAGAGGGCAAAACTTGCAACCATGCACCCCAGTTCCCAAATGAATTGCAGAGTAATGAGAAGGGTCAACAGTGGTCCCTCAGCACAGCAGCTTTGGCAACCCTGCCCTGCTTGCATCCTTTCCAGTAGCCCTGCTGAACACGGCAGGGAATGATGGGAAGGGCCTGGAGTAGACAGTCAGTTGTGACTGCAAGCAAGGAGAAAAAAGGGAATTGATTTTTTTGTGTATTCTCTATGGCCACTGTTTTGAACAATATTGTAAATATAGTGGAATGGTAGGGCAGATGGGTCAGTCCCCTTATACCTGTCTGTGAGCAGGAATTTCACCCAGTAGAGTAGTGGAGGGATTTGATGGATGTGTGATATTTCCTGTGGGATAGGCATACCTTCACCCTGGCAATTATGCCATCCTTATATTAATCCTAAATATAAAAAAATCTCCTTTTACAGAAACAAAAGCAATGTGTGCTTAAATATAATAATTAATTTAAAAATTAAGTATAATAATTCACTGCATACCAAATGTGGGTAATGTAATACATTATGAAAGTTAAAAAGAGCACCCACCAGAGGTATACAGGCATTGAAATGGTTTTACAAATCTGCATTTGTTTTTAGAATGCAATAAAAATGTCATATCATTATTATCTGAGAGACTGCCTCTGCTGGGGAGGCTGAACATACTCTTTGCAGTATTCACATTGTCAGACAATTCAAATACTACCACTGAGGATGAATGCTTGCCCTGCTTTTTGGTTCATGTATGATTTGTCCTGTTTTAATGTTTTGGTTTTTTACTTCCTATTAGAACAGAATAATAATTTTGAAAGCATGGAGAATAACAGATTTTTAAAGTGTCTTAAATATCATTTTGTCTGGATAAAGGTTTGGAATGAGTAACCTGCTGTTTTAAAAAAGGTTGCTAATTATCTGAATTTCACTGTGGTTTAATTAGCAGCATCTACTGTAGAACGTGGGAGGTGGTGCTTATCACCTGCCAAGGAAAATGTCTTTTGAGGAGGGTAAGTTATGTCAACCAAAATACAGCCTGATTTTAGCTCTCCAATGCCATTCCCTTTCAAATCTTGGTGGGCAAGGGTGATTGAGCCTTAAGTGATTAAGAGAGTGGAGAACAGAGATATTAGTGCCACGACTATCTCCGGGCAGGTCTGAGAGCCACCCGTATCCTGGGTGCTTGCTGTGGAAGGAGATGGCTCTCACTGAGCATTCCAACCAGCAGCTCCTTACAATCTGAGAAGAAATTAAACCGCATGGCACTGTCAGTTCAGGTTTGTCAGAGTAATAGTTTGCTCTCTGTGAACCAGATGCATGTTAGCAAAGGCAAAATATTTTTGGTAAAGTGTACTCTGTCTCAATGTTATGCCTTCTTTGTTGTCCTTGTTAGCTGTTTTAATAAATGGAGCCTATAATTCTCTTTGAATGTATCTGATAGCTAAAGGAGTTGGTGCAGGTAGCGGTCATTTGTTTTGAACAGCTCTACCCATAGCAGCTGCATGCATGGAAATGCTGGAATTGCCTTAATGAGGTGGCTGGTCTGAGCTGGAAGTCGCTGAGGTCAGCAGAAAGGTGGCATTTATTGTCCACTGGATCAAACAAAACAAGATTGCATCTTTACCTTAGGTTAGACTTGGTAAAGTTTCTGTAATCCAATATAATAATTTTCTTGCCTGCTCTGTGAGTTTCCAAGCGTTTTTGTTCTTCCTCCAGGGGTTGAGCTGCAGAGAGCTGGTACTCAGGACAGGTACACTTATGTAACAGTTAATATTTTAGTGATTATTTCACTTTCACAAACACGTTCTGGGCACCTTCTGTTTAGAAATGGCAAGGAGTGTATTAAATGCATTTCTGCTTTGTAATGTAGGAGAGTAAAATGAGACATTCGTATTCCATTAACAGGATTACAGACTAAAAGTTATTTTGGACCTCTTTATTATGGTATCCACAATGATTTTTGAATGTATTAGGCAAAGGAGAAAAGCTAATCTGCAGGTCACAGGTAAATTATTTTTAATGGAGTCAATCTATGAAAACTAAGAGAAGAAGACAAAAAAAGGCTTTCTATTAATTATTTTGATATTTTTTGTGATAAGCACACAGTTCTAATCTGTGTAGTGCTACTGTGTAGAATTTTGTAGTCCAGTTTATTTTCCCATGGCATGGACATCCTCACATAGGTACCAGTACTGTGGTAGGCTTTATTCAGTGCACCAGACGCATCTGTGGAAATGGCGTGAGTGAGATTCATTGAGCCCCACACACCAAAATGAATTCCTTCAGGCATTCAAGAAGGTATAGAAACATCATTATCACAGGCTGATCTTTTTTTTTTTTTCAGAAAAACTGTCTCTTATGACATTCTGATTTTCAAAGCATATTTGCAAAACAAACTGAAGAGAAAACCTGCATAAATTCCCCATTCTAGGAGATATTAAAAAGCAGGGGCCCAATAGAAAGGGGTTGGTTTACGTAATTTTGTAATTTTCATTCCCTTCTTGTTAGCTTTTCACTTTTCACTCATGTCCAGCTATCTCTGTTTCTCTCATTGCTGTCCCATGGGAGTGAGTGACTCTGGCATGACTCCCTGTGCTGCGGCCATTTGCTGCTCCAGAGGAGCTAATTGTCCTTTTCTCTCATAATGTCTAATTGATCATATAATAACTTCAACCCAGAGAATAGCTTTCCAACATGCTTTTGCTGCAGTTTGAAACCTCTGTTTCAGACCTAAAGAATGGCTTCTTTGCTTGTGTATTTTCCCCCCAACTCCAGTAGTTGGTCTCATAAAAGGTATTACTTCTCTCCATAAACCTTGACTGTCTAGCCTGCATTTGTGTTCCTTGGGGGCAGCAAGCAGGAAAACAACCTCTTCAAGCCTGGAGTTTCCTTATAGCAAAAAATTGTAGACATTGAATTATCGTTTTAAACATTAATCTACTTCTTTGGCCCCATTCTACTGAATTTGAACATGCATTGGTCTTAAGAATGAAGCAGGAGGATTCCCAGGATTTTCCAGCCTGGTGCTGGTCTAAGTGATGCTATCTTGCCTCTAGATCCAAAAATCCCATCAGGGACTTGAAAGCTTTGGCCGTATCTACTCACATACAGGGTGGACATGGACAATCTGTGCAGTGCTGGTGCCCAGCCCTTGCCCTGATGTGTCACTTGCAGGGAGATGGGAGCAGAGAGGAATAGAGCAAGGCCATGTCCATGGCTGTCCCCAGAGTCACCAGTTATGAGAATGTGGCTTTGCCTTTCTATACATGCTTTTGCATTTGGCTGAATTGTGGGGCACAGACCACCTGCTGTACCTCTTCATGAGCATGATTTGCTCATGGGAACTTGACTGTGGTATCCTTTGCACAGCTCTTAGCCTTTGGGTGGAAATACCTGGAGGAGTGGGTTTCCCCTTACTATTTCTAGGCTATTCTAGCTAATCAGCCTTGCCAGGTGAAAAATCCGTAAGATGTTTCTTAAACCAGACAATAAAATATGATGCAACAAACTAAGAGTGGGTCTGAGCACAAGCTGGACAACCTTCTGGGCCATTCAAAACAGTCAGACCTTATCATACTGAAACTGGTAGTTTGGAATGTGCTTAATCCATCCATATTTTTTTGAAAGTGACTTTATCAATTGGTTGCCTTTAACTTCTGACAAGAGATATTGATGGAAGAGATTGGTAAAGTTTATGACTCATGAAGGTATTTGCTTCACTCACTTGTAATTTCTAGTGCAAATGTGTAGTCAGCCTGCACTCAACTGAGAAAGAAATGGCAGTGTACAAAGTAAGTAGAGCAGATTAATTAAATTGGCTGTTCTTGTTAACTCTTTCTGCTACTATAAGAGCTAGCAATGTTATGTAAGATTAAAAGGTGGCAAGATAATGCACCATGATTTCTTATTGCTCTAATGTGTTGTTATGGGATAGTCTAGGTTCATACTTAGTTAATTCAAAACATAATTAAACATTTATATAAGTAAGTGTTCATTATGTTAAGAAGCATTAAAACACGGTTATAAACACTCTTTAAGTAACTGGCCAGACACACAACGTTGTTTTGACTCTTATTCTTCATTAGACAGTTCTCTTTGTGGGTTTTCTAGCAGTGTCTTTGGAGTTGTGTGGTGCTGTCTGATGCGAGGTGGTGAGCAGGGACCCCCAAGCAGTGCAGCACAGCCCCCACCTGCCTGTGCAAGGGGCAATCCTGACACCTAGCTCTGCTCATGCTGTTTCACATCTCCCCATATTTATGGCTGTTGTGTAAAATTCACAAGTATGTTCCTAATTCCCCAAATTTTCTGATTCACACTTTTCACAGAAGTGCTTCTTATCACTTAAAGCGGATGAGAAAAGATGATTTAAAGCACTGGGGAAACCTTGTCCTCACTCCTAGCTGCAGTGAGGATGCTTGGCTTTCAGCTCATGCTGGTCCCATTGAACTGTGGGGTGAAACACAGTTATGGAGGGGTGGAACTTCACACCTATTGATACCAGGGAAGTAGAAAAAAATGTAAAATACATGTCATTGGTACAAGATGACTTCCTTGCTTGGAGCTGGGCAGTTTTGCTCTCTGAGTCTGTTGCTATGGAGCCCTGAGCTGTTTGGTGTTCGTGAGGTTCTTCTGGGCTACCGGTCATCTGTGTGTTGAAATTAAAAGTTGGCATTTTCCAGACTTCTTTCTCCTTCCATGGTCTGCGCAGCAGCTCCCTGCCCCAGTTCCTGCATTGCTGGGGCCATGAGTGTTGAGCTGTGCAGAGTCTGGGTGCAGCTGGCAGGGGCACAGAGGCACAGCCAGGCTGGACTGGGATGCAGGGCCTTGCATCAGGTGTGCTCCAGTTTTACTGGGCTGCTGGAGTTTCCATTTCTGCTCCGAGAGGCAGCTTGCTCTCCTCCCTGAGCCCTGCCACCCTGCCTCTGCCTGCCTAGGGGCTGTCACAAGATCCTGGTTCCCTCATTGCCTTGTTGATGGCTTTGCCTCCTTGCAGGATACATTAGGAAGTAGTGCAGGATGTGTCTAAAAGCTCATAAATCTGGGAGTTTTTAAATGCAAGTGTTCTGCCATTGCCCAGGTAGTGGCCAAGGTCATGCAGGCACTGCCGCACACAGGCATGTGCTTCTGGGGCATAAACACTTGTTTTCGTCTCTTCGGATCCGGCCTGACAACGTGAAACAGAGGAATGCTCTCCAGTGAGGAAAAATCTTACCATGACAGAGGCCCCAGGAGGGTGGGGGAGGCAAGGAAAGGTTTTCTGTAGGATCAGAGCAGTTTAAGAGCTGGTGGCTGGCAGATGGCAGTCGCTGGTAGGGACAGACACAGTGCCGGGAGGGGCATCAGGGATGGAGCAGGAATGGCAACCGGATTCAATACATCACACAGTTTGGTCGGCAGCACCAGCCAAGGAAAGTCAGTGTTTAAGTCATGATGGGCAAACAGCAGGGCCCGGGACAAAGGGAGGAGCGAGAGCGTGGTGAGGCGGTGAGTGGGAGGCAGCAGCAGAGAGCAGCATGGAGCCGCGCTGGCGCGGGCCAGGCCTGCTGTGGCAAAGTAATTCCAGCGTGGTTTGTCTGTGTGGGGAGCTCTGCTGGGTGTATGGGCACATTTCATTGCTTGGCAGTGTGTTGGTGCGTACCCTCAGTTTGATGTGGCGCCTGCAAGGTGGCATTTCAGCCCTGTGACAGCCACTGTGCCGGGCACTTGCCATCCTGAGCAAGGGCCGTGGCACTGCTGCCTCACCTCTCATGGCTGCGTTCATTTAGATGGTCACGATACTGATCTACTTTGTTGGGTTTTAACCTAACAGAAGGAAAGCCTTCAAGTGCTGCTAAAAGGAATAAAATTATAGTTGTACTTTAGAGAGCAAAAAGATCTCTTTTGGCGTTGTGCTGTTATTGCGAATTGTGTGTGTGTGATTTATCCTAATTAAAAAAAATATGACAGACATAAGCCACAGAAATGTCTGTAAATGACACAATCTGGCCCTGTCTTTGTTTATCAGTATCATAATGCATTGCTGGCCTCCGAAAATTATTAGCCTTTGTGACTTGCTAATAGCCACGGACTCTTGTGAAATGGAAAGGTGTGCAATAGTAAAGCAGAATGTGAGCATTTCAGTGTAGGACCAGCATTTCACTTGGTTATGCTAGAGCCTTCTTTATTGCTTTTTAAAAATGTTTATTTTCTGTCTGTTTGCTTAGTGGGCAGAATTTTTCTAGCTTGTAGTTTAAATACAGAAATCGGGAGTGTGGTTCTGAATTTTTCATTTCTTGGAGGGAATTAAATGGTTCTTCATTACATAAGACTGCTCTATCAAATTAATACCAGTCATTTCCCCACATGCATTGAGTGAGTTTTCAGATCAAACCAGACCTCTGAAGGGATATACACTGCTGCATTAAAGAAAGGTGCTGCGATATTCTGTATCAAAAAGGTTAAACTCATCAGATTCTATGTAAACACTCATTTTACCCCAGCTAACCTGTAAAGATTTCATTTTGCTTCATTTATCTTCTCCCTTCCCCTATGCTAAACCATTCCCAGCTTCGAGGAAAGAATCATGTCTCCATTCATTTCCTATCTTGCTGAATTGCCTTCGCATTTCCTATCATCTGCACATAATCCTATTCTCTCCATTATTGTCTTAATACCAAGTACAGCACAAGATAATGGATAGGCACTGTAATAACAGTGTGGCCTGTAGGAGCCCCTCGAGGGAAATATCTTTGACGCTGGTAGAATATTAATGCATCCCAGGTCCCTGATCTTCCTCTTTCACTTCATCTCCTGTTTTCTAAACTACATAATGACTTTCATATACATGACAAAAGCATTAGAACAGAAAAAGACTCATTGATGAGCAGCAGGACTGTGTGATATTAAGAAGCACTATTCTCAGTTCTTTGTACAGTTTTTGACCACCATCAGAGACAGTGTGTGCAGGTAATTTCTGATTTGAATAGATACAGGCATAAAGAAGCATTATTGTACTCTGTTAATCCAAATGCCCATCACAGGCACTGCATGAAAATAAATTAAAATGTAATTCTCCAATAATGCATCTGTCTACAGGATGATTTTCAGCAGATTAAAAACAAACAACTTGATATCACTTAGAAAGGCTAGTGGATTGTTTTTGAGAAGCTTAATCATCAGCAGATTATGAATGGAACAGTAAATCAAAGCAGGGTATGTTAAACAATGTAGATTGTGTTGTAGCGGCAATTTACTGTACATAATTTTTTAATAAAAGGGGAAAATTGATTTTTGTGAGCGTAAACATTGAATCCTGTGAGAATTTAGCTGCTGTTATTGAAAAGGGGAATGTGAAAAATGCTATTCTTGTCATGTAGGAGCAATAACCTTTCATTCCTCCTACAAAAACCAGAAGTTTGCTCCCTTTAGGGCTGCCTTTAAGCATAACTCCTTTTCTCATTTTTCTTTCCTTTTGTGACATACTCCGTATTTTGCTATCATATTTTGTAAACATGATATGTACTCCTGATTCACACCTCACTCCCCCACCCAAGGTTGTGCACCCTGGTAAAGTGGGGAAACACCCAAACTTTCCTTTTGCCCCGAAAGGAGCTCTCCAAATTCACACTGTGGGCTTTTGCTTTTAAATGGAGATCTGCCAGCAGACATCCCTTGCTGCTGGTCTTTAGGGTCTGGCTTTCACTGCTCCTGGTGTTGGGTTTCAGGTGAAACCTCAGACTGGGGGCTCTGCAGCAGCTCTGTCTCCCCCTGCCTGCTGCCAGTTGCTGTAGGAGCAGAGCAGCTACTGACCATCAATCATTGCAGATAATATCTGAGGAGAAAGGGAGAAATTATTTCAAATCAAGGGAACTGAGTTAGGAGCAGGAGCCAAGCAGAAGTCTGGTACTGGCAGTGTGCTGGAGAGGAGAAAGACTGAAGTCTGGAAGAATCAAGGATGAGAGCTAATATATAAAAGTCTTGATGGAATGAGATTTTGAGATTAAAAAATTTGAAAAATGCTTGAAAATTAGTTACATATTAAATGAGAGATTAAGAAAATTTGCACAAAATGCACAGTTATCCTGTGCTTTAAGAAGGTGACTGTTTTCCCTTGTTAACTGCTAAGTAAATGCTCAAGAGCATGTTCTAACTTCAGTGCTCAATCCTGACCCAGCCTTGCAAGAGGCTCTGGGGAGTCCAAGGAAATGTCAGGGTGAGTGACTGAAGCCATACTTAAAGAAATCTGTCCCAAGCATAAAAGAGGAGACAGCCTGTCTGTTCCTGGGCCTACTGTTGTTTTATGCTCTAATTTTATTTTCAGATAATTAACTTGATTGATTTCACTGCTTTTAATGTTATTTCTTCTGTTTTGAACTCATGAGGTACTGTGAAATAGTCTAATATTGAATTATGCTGCTTCTGCATTTTAAACTGTGCTCAGCAGGGTGGAAAAATACACGTGGATCTAAAAGACATTGCACTGTGCACCAGAAACCCAAAGCTGTCCCTTTGGAACCTGGTAAAAACTATGTTAGCAAGTTCTGTTGCTATCATTATAAACGCAGTGCCTTTTCTTTCACATGTGTTTACTTGCCAAGAGAAAAAATGACATCCTGTGTGACACTGGTAGTGTGGTATCCCAGTTTATGAGACTGTAAACAAGGAGAGGTGAGAAAGAACTCAGTTCATTTCTGTTAGTATTCGCTTTAAAATTGTTATGGTCTAAATTTAAGTCTGAAATCAAAATACTAGGTTGTTTATTTCACTTTGTCTTCAAAAATGAATCTGGTGTGGTATGGCTTTTGTTACTCTTCCATAGCTGTCCTAAAATGAAGAGAGGAAGTACTGTAAGATCATACTGTAAAAACAATACCTCTGGAAGTCTTTTGCAGCCTTGTCACCAGCATTTGGGGGACCAGCATTGGGGCAGCCTGGGGCAACCGCTCTCCGGAGGCTCTGGGAAGGTCCTTGTTAGCCTGATAAACCAAAGTCTGTTTTATGTGCAGAGACCCTTTACAGTTTTCCTTATATTTATTGACTTCACTGTGTCTGTCACACTTCTGTGATGTTTGCTGTAATACAGTAAAGTAGGAATTATTACTCGCATGATGAATATAGGAAAGTCAATGACCCCTAGCAAAGGCTGGAGACCCAATGTTTTTGGTTTTGCATAGGCTTAGAGCAGGAGGCAAGCAGGTTTCCATCCTCAGAGACAAGAAAACGGGCCTGAGAAAAAGTAGTGGCTAATTGGTTTTGAGTTTGGTTTGGCTTCTTTTTCCCCCTTGGTCTTGGAAGCCCAAGACCGTCATGGTGTCTCAGTCCTCGAAAGAGCTGTATCTTTTACCTTGGATCAACTTTGTAAGTGAAGAAAGACTTTGATTCAGATTACTCTGTATGAAAGATAAAAATTGATGTATTTGTTTTCAGCCTTGCTTGTAGGTGAAGGCAGGACAGGAGTCAGCAGCAGTGAAGGATTTGTCCTGGTCATGAGAGCTGTTTCAGAGTGAGTGAGTGGGTCTGCCCAGGGACTCTGGATTGAGTGGTTGTGACTCCGGAGATGGTTGAATTCTGTTTAAAGGAAACTGTGTGCTGTCTTCCATGTGTACTTTTCAGAAACACCCCCATTGATTTGGCTCCTGTTTGTTGTTTCTGACTTCCTAAATGCTGCTAATTATTGCTAGGGGTTTTTTCTTACTTATAATCACCTTCAGGTTTTTGACCAGGAAAAGTACTGTCTTTGTAGGGCTGAAATACAACTTTGATGTCTTTCATATACTAACTTCATCTTATCACCTCTGGCATGTGACAAAATTATCTTTTAAACTGACTTCTAACAGTTAAGTGCAATTTTATAACTCAAAACCAGTTTTATTAACCAACAAAAACTTTGTTTATGATCCATTTTGACTTCTTTTTTTCTTAAAAAAAATCAGAATTATAAAGTTGAAATTTGCAGTTTAATTTTACTATTATACCTTGGTTTACAGCTTGTTGCTCCTCTTCTTTTAAAATGTATATTACTCACAAGAAATCTAAATAAATCATCAGAAGCCATTTTCTCTATTCTCTTCCTATATATTTCTCTTCCTGTATATTTCTACTCTTAGAGAAAAAGATGCCCTCCATTAGTGTCTTTGATACTATCATTATTCATATTTAAGAGGTACTGCATGTGCTCTGTGTGAAATACACTTTAAAGGATTTTTTTTTTGTGATAGCAGTTTATTGTTTCTAATCTTAATCCAGGCATCACTAATTTTGTGTTTGCAAGTAAACACGATAATGAATGAGAACCCTCCTAGCATTGTAATTGATGTTGCTCTTTTGTATCCTGGGTTTCAAATCTGTGTGCAATTGTCAGTGCCCTATAGAAATGTTAATTATCTTGAATAATCCTGTTTGCCTTCATCAGGCTGGAGCAGTCCTAAGCAGTAAGAGGGTATCATCCAAGATAGTTGGAAAGAAATATAGCATTGAAATTATGCAAAAAACCAGACTTGTACAGTTGCAGCCAGGACAGAAAATACTGTGGGACTGGAAAAAGAAGGAGCATAGGCTATAAAAAATGGCATGGGATGTGTTTGGTAGAAATGAAGGAGATTACCTAAAAGAAGGAATTTGAAGCAGCTGCAAGATGGAGAGCTGAGGACATGGAATAACAACTCCTCCCCACCCAAGGACTTGAAGGAGTCATTGTCTATTCCTCCACATGTGCACAGGCATTTTGTGATGGTGTAGAAAGGAAAGAACATGACAGATTTTGCTTTTGTCATGGTGGCTCCTTGAGCCCTGCATGTGCTGCTCGGGACTGTGAGAGCTGGTGGGCAGCAGTGTGTGGATGGGAGGATGCAGCCAACTGCACTGCAGGGCTGAGGAGCTGCACTGGCTCTGTTCGGAGAACTGCATTTGCTGCAAGGTGCATTGCTGTTTTTTGACTAGGCAGGTTCCTTGGGCTTATTTCTGTTGTTTGAAGCAGAGGGAGAAGGTGCTGCAGTATCTCCTGTGGCATTTGCTAATAGCAGTCAGACTTATTTTAGAAATGGTGATTGCAATTAAGAGTAGGGTGGCTGCAGTGCAGCTGAGTCAATATATTCAGACAGTTACTCTGGAATGTGTTGGTGCACCAGGCTCTGCTACGCGTAGCACATGTGAACATGTGTTGGTGAGTGGGAAATGTGGTTGAGTATGGCATAGGTTCCTTATCAAGATGTCAGTTCACAGTCAAATTGCAAGTTTAGAAGTTAGTGTGCAAAACTTAACCTTGCCATAGCAGTAAAAAATGATACTCATGTATTTGCAGAGGGATGGGGTACTAGAAAGCCTGTTATCTCAGTTATGGAGTCCTCTGAGGCTCCTTGATGTGGAGGGAGTAGTCAGTGAATTTTCAGAATAATAAACTCTCAATGTTGTAATGGTCTGAAGTCATGTAGAACAAGATATGTTTACATGAACTTTGAATCAACGTTTGTGAAACTTTGAACCAGTGTGTTCAAGATAACATGGACAGCAGACCTCATGTTGTGCTGAGAAAAGAAAAATTACTACTATAGAACACAAAAATGGCTCTGGTTTGCAATTACTTGTTAATGTAATTTTTTTGGCTAGTTGATGCATTACTAGAATGCTTTGCTCATGTAATATTCAAATTTGGACTGCAAAGGTGTGGGTTTTTGTAGATAGACCTTATGTAATTAAATTTAGGAAGCTGTTGAATAATTTGTAGTATGTAATGATTACTTTGTGGATTATGAGGCATGCAGAGCGACTACTATTTTCACTTTTGTTATTTCCTGAGCCGAGGTTACACAGTTTTGTTTCTTTAGTTTGCAGCCACTTTGCTGTGGTGTCTTCTGTGATCATCCATTTTTCTTTCTGGAGACAGTGTCTTGGATAGCCAAGTGGAGGCAGAACTGTTTTCGGTGAATTCATGCAAAGTGAAACTTTGCTGTGTAGCAGTGCTGGACACATTTCAGGACTTCAGCAGGTACCTGCCATTATTGGGGGCTCTGCCTCAGTGCGCTCATTTCTGATGTTGCTCTATCAGCATTGTTTCCTCGGAAATGTGGGACTACTGTAAGTTACCTCTCAGACACTGATGAAGGAACATTAATTACTGTGTTGCCTTCTAATTTCAAAACTGTAATACTGTAGTTTTTTCCTTAGTGGACTTCCAGACTCTACTATGTGGAGACTAAAATGAATTTTAAAAAATTGTCAAGAAATCTTTCATGGGCACCAAATTTTGCACTCACATTAAACCTGTTCTCAAATATTCCCCTGACTCCCTCCTGATATAGTTTCATTTTTTTTCAGAGCACGATTGATCTCATTAAAAGGCATTAACATGTTTTTAATCTCGTCATCAAATTAATCCTGTTGATATTGTTAGTATCTTTGTAATGCAATACAGAAAAAAACCCCCTGTAATTTGGCCTTTTCAGATTTTCAGTGCAGCTAAACTGACATGCTGAATTGTACCAACTCTCATGCTGTCAAGAGATGCCCTGAAAAAGCTCTTAGCCCTGATTATCCATTGGAACAATGGCTGTGTCTCTAATTTTAGACAGCTGTGAGCGGGGTGACTCTCTGTGAAGAAGCAGGACATTTTGTGCTGCATTCACTTCTCAGGAACATGAACTCTTCTCTGCTTGCTTAAAGCCCTGCTGTTTACAAGCCTGAGATCTTCTTGTAAACATGCGCTTCTGCACCGTGAAGGCTTCAGCCTGTAGCACTGTCCTATTCACAGCCACCAGTCCCAAATCCCTGCCTCTTTCAGCACTCAGTGCCCTGCTGTTCTCACCTCTGAAACTCTTTTATGTAAAAGCTGCAGTGTCTGACTGAAGTCATGTTCTGCTGCCCTCTCGCAGAGAATGCTTTGTGCGAGCATATACGTTTTTCCTGGGTAACATTTTCTTTTCTCAGAAATTCAGAATATAAATAATCACTTAGACCACACTTCCTAAATCAATGACGTCTTGTCGATGGGAGTTAAGTTTTCATAAAAATACCATTGTCAGGCAGGATTTTGTACAGCAGCTACTAACTAGATGGGGGGAAATTGAAACTGTGAATAATTTATCTACATGTCCCTGATGACTGAATCACACACCTGTAACTGAGGACACTTCTTATAACACTGCTTTTAAGTGGGAAAGTTACTGAATATAGCAAAAAATAAAACCAACCAAAAATCCCCAAACCCTATAACCATAAAAGAAGCTGAGTATAGATTTGGAAGAGGGGATATATAAAATGCCTAGCTAAAAAAAAAAAGAAAAATCCTGTGTTGAAGTTTCAAAACTCAGATGAGCATTGTGTGCGGAGATAAATCATTCCCGGAGGCAAATGCTGCAAGAAAATTATTCTTGTAGTTTTCTATTCATTTCCACTACCTTGACTTTAAAATCGACTCTTCTAAGATATACCTATTTCAAGCTGTATCTGCAGTGTGATGCTATGTGTAGTGTTGCATTGCACTAGAGCAGGCTGTGCTTCACTCTCTTCTAGGTGGAAGATGTGCCATTCCTGGCACCATTTTAAATTGCTCTGTCCACCTAATGGAAGTGATGACTGAGAGTAGATGTTGTTCTTGTCTCTTAGCGACCCACTCATTGTCTTCTGTTGTGATTCTTTAATTTCTAGAGTGTATTTTCGGCATTGCTGTTGCACAACCATCTGGTAGCTTTTGAATTTATGGAATCTGCCAGGGGGACATGTGCTGACATTCAAAAAAAGAGTAAAAGACTGTTAACCAAAATATTCTCCCTTTTGTTTAATAGTTAATAGTTGGCTTGTACTTGTCACACCAGAAAGTTCTTCTTTAGAAATAAAAAATCAAATTAAAAAGATTTCATAAAACCTTTTGTAATTCATCAGACTGTGCTCCAACTGCTGGTTGACGTGCTTTCATATGGATATTCCTACCATTAAACAGACACACAGTAGTAGTCTTTGTGTGTAGTAAAACCTCTGTGCTACAAATTGGTGGTGCAGACCCTTGACATGTGTGCAAGCAAAGCTCCACGTATTACCTACTTGTCTTTCTGTGTGCAGGTTTTAAAGCCATCCCATTAGGGTTTCCCATTAGGGAGCTCTGCAGTTGGTGCTTCCAACCCCTGCCAAGATATGGCATCTCCCCACCTGGAGCTGCCACGGCAGGTCTGTTCTCCTTCCCTGTCAACAGTAACTCCCAGTCCACTGTAAAAGATTTACCTTTAGTGTTTGATTAGCAAACAATGATTTTTGTTTTACCATGCAGAAGGCACTAAAGGAAACTGTTTTGCCTAATTGCACATGTGCCTTTATTAATTTTCTACTTCTCGTTAGTGGTGCAGTGAGCAAAACCTGCATTTCCACACAGAGAGCCTCTAAAGCCAAACCATTTGCACTGACACCAAAATTAGTCTGAATTCTCTGGAACTCAGAGCTGGAACATTAGTTCTCTGGAACTAATGGACGCATGAGAGCCTTCCCCCTGGCAGTCTTTTCTTTTACTATCTCTTATGGATGCTAGAAAACAGTTACAAAATCTTTCAGTGCTAAATTATTTTCCAGATGCAATTTGGTTTCTTGTGTTTTCGTATAATTCTTAGAACACAAGTTCTGAGCTTCTACAGGTTAAATTACCTTACTAACAGAAAATGTGTGTCAAACTTTTGTGCATTAGATAGAGGTACTATTCAGAAATGTGAATACTTGTGAAAACCTGCATGTATTTGTGTACTGCAGAAGCTACACTGAAAGCTACAGTGATTCTAATGCTACTGAGGATTTAATATCAGCTCTAAATCGTTGGACATAATCATATGATCTTACTGTTAATTCTTTCCTTAGTGGTTCTTGCCAACAGAAAGACACTTGGCTAAAATGAGCTGTAGCCTAACAGGTAGTGGGGAGGCAGCAGGGCAATTGCATATGTGGAGCCATTTCCCTTTCAGAAAGGATATAACACCTCTGGGTAAGCAAGAGTTTGCCTAGGCTGTGACCAGGTGAATTTGTGGTTGAGTGCTGAAACAAATCACAACCTTCTGCTACGAATAGCAATCAACAAATCCCTGCTGGGCACATGGCTGAGGTGCATTTTCCCACCCCGTGCTTGCAGCAGAGTGCAGTGGACTGAAGCTGTGCTTACAGCATCGGTGGTGGGAATGCAGAGATTTGAATGATCTAGTGCAGGAGACTCTTTCTGCTGCTTCTGTGGCAGAGTGCCCAATGGCCAAAAGGCTGCACCCTTGAGGTGCTGCACTCACTGACTGCAGGGAAACAAGGCGGGGTTCCCAAAGGAATTACCCTTCTCCATGATTTCGTGCAGTACAGTGAGGCACAGTGTGGCACATCCGGGTTGGGATGGGATGTACTACACAGGATATCACTGATACAGAGTTGCACAGAGAGTGCAAACCGTTGGGTGCTGAGGTAACTTGTCTGCTGAAGATGCTGCTGTCATTTCAAGATATTGTTAAGGGCATAGAAAATAATATTTAAGAAGTGCTAAAAGTAGATGTCATGCAAGTGAATTGTAATGCATTGAGGGGAAAATGTGATAAACTACTCATAGCCTTTGACAGTACTCTGTGACATCTCAGTTTTTGGAGAAAATAATAAGCTTCTGATAAAATAATAAGAAAAAAAGAAGAAAACAGAAGTCTGTCTTTCATCTGCTTCCATCTCTCTAGTTCACAGGAGTGAATGCTGGTACAGGAGCAAGAAGGAGAGGGTAAAGGAGGATTGAGGTGGGAAGGATTGTGATTATACCAAGAATAGGGAATATGATCAAGTAACACAATCAAGATTAAAGAAGAAAGAGAACTTCATATAGGCTTAAAGGGGAAGAACTTGGTATACTGCAAAACTAGAGAAGCACAAAAAATAGGTGGTCTATAGTATTCCTCCTGGAAATACATATGCACAGCATAAATAAAAAAAATAAATATAATGTAGTAGTCTTTCCAGTGGGGCTCCAGCAAAACTTTTCGTACGGGATGAGCTGACAGAATAATAATGAAGAGTGTTGCTATAAATTCTCCTGAAATAAAGAGGATTTTTTTTAAAAGAGGAATTTTACTAACATGACATTACTAAGGAAGTTTAGAGCAGAACTTATTTTAGAACCATCTTTTCAGGTCAATGTGAGCATGTTGAAGGGAAAATAGGCAATGATGGTGTAGTGGTTAGATGTGAACTACTACCAATGTTAAAGTTACAAGCTATCAGAAATACTTACGTAAGTAGAGGACCTTTAAGTTTCATCTCACTTGTTTCCAGTCTTTGAAAGGAAGGTGAAAAAGCAGGAGGAGAAACAGCACTATAGGAAACAGCGGAAAGAAATAACTTGATGAAAATTATACCAGATCTGTAGAACTGGAAAGACCTAAAGGACCTATTCGTAATCAATAACACTTCTGAGGAAAAAAAAAAAAAAAAAACACAATGAAAAAGACAGAGGAATTATTCATCATCTGAGAGGGAGACAAGAGTGAGGGGAAATACAGAAAAAGTTTAGGATAGATATTAAGCTAAGTTCTCAACAGTATGGTTTGCCCATGAAATTGTGTCTGTGCTCTGCAATGTGCTGTGTTTTCACAGAATGCAAAATTCACTCTGGAATACATTTTGAAAAAGGATCATGTCATAGCAATACACTGGGGTTCTCCATCACTCTGTGCTCAAACTCTGCTCAAAGCCTGAATATGCAGGATAATGTTTCTCCTTACAGGATAGGGACAAAAGCTTATCCATTTCCAGCAAAGAGCAGGATAATTTCTGGGAGATGTAGCTGAATATACCATCCTAAATACAGCTGAAGTTTGATACAAAGTGGTTTTTGATACAAAGTTTGGGAATGCTCCTCCTGCAGTTATAGGTTTTGTGAAGCGTGTGATCTACCTGGTGGAAGCTGTGAGACTTCTGCTGAAAAACATTGGAAAGCAACAGTGCTGTGTTAGACAAAAAGGTTAAGTGTAACTTGGAATTCTCAGGTTTAAAAAGTAGACAAAATGAAAAAAGAAAAATTTACTTTCCGTGTCTTCAATGAAAACCTTTGCTGGGGTCAGACCATTCAATCTGTTTCATCCATATAATGAATCAGTGCACATGGTATACAGAATGGAAGAGGTATCTATGAATAGCAAAATAATGTTTTTTAGCTAATATCAGCAGACGTTAACCTGCATCACATTACTTTCTGTAGCCTGATGTAATGCTGTGTATTTAGGGTCAAGGAACAATGGCCTGTCCTGGAGGAATTGCTCCTTTTTCCATGATGAAGACAGTGAGGAAGTAGGGAAAATATTGGGGACAATTAGCAGGGTTATTTTGTGTTCCTCTCCTACATACTGCTTATTGGGAATGAAATTCCCATGCCACATTTCTGTGGTGGTATGTGGAAGAAAGCAGGCAGGCGTGAGGGGCGTGGCTGCTGTACAGGAGGCTCTCACTCCAGAGAGTGTCGGCCTCTGTAGTGCCTTTGTAGGAGCTCTGCTTTGTGTTGCAGTGTAGGGAGTTGCCAGGAGAGGGGGGAAGACAGGGAAAAACGAAGTTTGGTTAATAAAGCAGGCTTGTTCCTTGAGTGAGAAGCATGGGTGATGTATAAGTGTCTGTACCAGGCTTTGCCTGTAGAGCTGTACATCCTCAATTGCATATTAAAGATTAAGGAAAGACTCCAAAAGCCGAAACTGCCAGTCTCCCTGCATGTATTTCTGTGAGCGTCAGCTTGTGCCATGGGTCCAGGTGATGCTCTTTCTTGTTTACACAACCACAGGCTTCTTGGAGCATCTGCCTTTTGCTCGCACCATGATTAAATTGTACAGGAAGAACATGTGTTTCACAAATCTCCCTGCAGCCCTTTGGATATGACTGTTTTAAGTTTGACAAGAGGAGGCAAGGGTGCACATGAAAGAGTGCAGTTCTGAGTTTGTTCTTTTTGGTGCTTTCATATTGCAAAGATCAATAATTTACCTCCTGTCAGGTGAAACCAGGAGATTAGTTGCATTAATTTTTGAATGCTTTCTTGGTGTCTGTAAATTGATCTTACCTTGCTGAAGTCATGTTTGCAGCCTTGCCATACTTTGGTGGCAGGGGAGCTGCACTGAGCTGTGCTGGCTGAATGTACAGCTTTAAAAGCACTATACATGAATAAACATAGCTGTTATAGCAGGAGGTAGGGAATCATCAACAAACTGGTGGTTTGATGGGGCTGGGCACTGTTTTGGTTTAGGCTGCTTATTGGATTTTTCATCCATGGTAATATTTTATTGTTGTTTGTTGTTTTCTTCTCAAGTACATCCTCTGCTTTTGGTTTAGCTCATCATCCATACATATGGCACAGAGCTTTTGATTTGCAGTGTTCTCAAAATGGCCAGTCAGCCCTTACCCACCTTTTGTGATTGCTAGTGTTTCAACTATATGAAATTCTGCACTAATATTCTGGGAGTGTCTGTTTTCAGCTGAACTCAAAGCAAGTGGCGCTGCTTGTCCTGAGCACCTTGGTGCAGTGCCACTGTAGTGGCTGAGGTGCTGTGTGTCTCTGACCCCGTAGGCACTCAGTGGGTCACAGCCTCCTTCTGCTCCTGCCTTGCTGCCCAACGTGGGACATGGCCTCAGGTGCCTATGGCCCTTCCCAGCCAGCCACATGGTTCTCTACGTGTAGGTTTGGGCCCATCTGGTGGGCTGCTGGTGCTGAGGAGCACTTGCTGCAGGAGGGGAGTGATGCCTGCCCAGCAGTGTCTTTGGGTGGAGCAGAGGCACTTCACACAGGCATTTTTGCTCCGTTATCCCTTTGCAAATACTATGCCTGGTAGATATTATAGTGCCACCTAAAACATTGCTTACTTACATTGTTGTGAAAAAATGCTGGTGATAATCACCTACCAGCAGGCAGCAGTTTCCTCTGAGTTGAGAGGCATCAAACGCCTGATGCAGCACTGCTTCCCTCAACAGCTCAGGAGCTGCCCTTGGCCCATGGCACTGCTCTCTGTGCTGCTGTGAACAGATGTAATTCTCTGATCACATCTCTCATTTGTGCATTGATTTTGAACTAATGATGTGTTTCTGTGTGCATACCTAGGGGAAAAAAAAAAGGGAAATACTAGAACTCCTCCTTCATTTTGGACTGTATAGCTCAGAGCTGCTGTGGAGGTACTTCATATAGCACTGCTGCTTGGTTTTTATGTAGTCCTTGGAAAGACTTAATTAAAACTATTTTCTAGATTTCATCTTCTGCAGGAATGGCCTTTTAAAGATTCTACCCATGGGGTATTGTTTATCCAATTTAAGGTATTGAAATGCAGAATGTTATTCTGGTGTATTTATTCAGTGGAAATCTAGACTTAATTTTTTTCCTAAACAGTTTGCCGTTATGTGAAGGAGATGCAGTCCACGTTCTGCAACTGCTATAAGAGCTAAGATTGAAATGAGTTTGACTCTCTGCTGCATTTTATCTAAAGCCTGCAGGTAACTTGGCCTCATTGTATCTGGAAATCATAAGTATTTATTGTTTTTCTATTAAAACATTTCCATAGATATCACTGTCATTTTTATTTTTTCGTACTTAACTAAAATATATTTTCCTCCTTGAGATTTTCTCCAGTTCTCGTCACAGTACTTCTGCTCGGTTTGTTCACACAAGTTATTCACTCAATCTCAAGTGCTTGCTGACAGGGTTTGTTTAGGAATTGAATATTGTGGTGTTCCCACAAGGGCACCATGAAGGAATGCCTCTTGCATTGCCATTGCACCATCACTCAGATTCCCCAAGTTTCTCAGTGTGCAGATCACAGCTGTCAATTCAATGTGAAGTTACCTGTGCTGGTGCTGTAATGAAAACACCCACTGCTCTCCTGTGCTGGAAATCCTGTTTTCAGACTTGGTTGCCCATAGCTCTTTTTCCCACACATTATCCTGGTTTTCAGCCTCCTCTGCTTCAGGGAATTTCTCACTACATAGTCAATTGACTTTTCTGACTGAAAATTGAGTCACAGTAAATATCGTACATGATCAATTCTGTTCACCCACAAAATATGACTGGCCCTTTTCCTCAGATCCCAATCAATGCCTTCTCCTTTTAATTTGCTCTACTTTCTACCTTATACTTATTTATTTCTGCAGCCATATTCCCTGGTCTTTCCCTAGCACTATTCAAAGGTGTTTGCACCTCTGCTGTGCAGGATGTCTCCAAAGTCAGAAGCTCTTTCTTTGGGTAAAATGCAGTCCTTATATCTTTGCAGACCTTCTCCCATGCCAGAAGCTCTCCTCCTTCTCAGACACTTGGGCTGGTCCAGCCTGCTCCCATTTCCATGAGACTCCTTCTATTCCCGCCTAGCCCCAGCCCTTGGTGGGGTCTGTCAGCCCTGAATCTACTTCCAGCCTTCCAGGCAGGTGGAGAGGTCCCAGGGGATGCAGCTGCAGGGCCATGACCAGCTCTGCCCACCCTGTGGGGAAGTGACCAGAGAAACTCCTGGTATGTATCTAATTTTAAACTTGTATGCTTTTGAGTTACATGCACAAAACCTTACCAGCTCCTACCCTTACAGTATAAATTCCCCCTGTTAGTTTTCCTTTTCTTGTATAGTGCCAGTTCTGTATTGTTATTCATTTTATGTATCCTTTATCGTATTTGTCAGTAAGTCTTCAGCAGACACAAAGCAGCAGGCTCTGTTTGCAGCAGTACAGCTACCAGAGCTTGGCAAAATAGCAGTGCAAAATCATTTGCATTAGAGCTAATAAAGACAGCTGGAATGGGCCCCAAAATATGTTCAATAAACCAATAAGAGTGACTGCTGTTTATACTCCTACTTTAGTAAAACTAACTGGTTTTCATTCAATGTTTATAGTACTGTAATTGTGTAGTGTAGTATTTTCCTGCAATTTAAAACTAATATAATGGTCAATGCCTGCCTTTAAATGCCGACAGTTTGCTAACAATTTCCGGTCTCATGCCTTGTGCATTTTATTTCCTCCATATGAGGGGAGGGTGAATGTCTCACCATGTACTTTGCTGTAACTCCTGGTAAATGCTGTTTCTTTTATTGTGGCCATTATAACTATCACTTTGGGAAATAAAAGCACGTTGAGGTTTTTTTAACCCCAATTCCTGCATTCAAAATTTTCCAGAAATCTTTTGGAGGAGTAGAGAGATCATAATTTATGAAAAGAAATATATGAATTAACAAATTAATAGAAATCTTTGAAATTCTAGGTGCTAACATACTGCTGTAGCTTCCCTCTGCATTCCCCCCTAGCAAGTTGAGCTTATCTATCCCATGGAAATGATTTATTTAAAATAGAAGTGTCAGACCTTGAGACAATATTATCCTACCAAATCTAAATGTCTTGGAAATACGTGCTTATTCTGAAACATGCACATATTGGCTTCCATAAAAGAACATGCCTATTTTTTAGCTTGCTTGATGCATGCCAGCAATTTTTTATAAAGAGGATAACTGATAGACATTCTTAATAATAATGACAAATAAATAATGTCCCTTTCTCACAAT
The DNA here is from genome assembly GCA_013397795.1 of Orthonyx spaldingii. Lineage (NCBI taxonomy): Eukaryota > Metazoa > Chordata > Aves > Passeriformes > Orthonychidae > Orthonyx > Orthonyx spaldingii. Next base: position 1,190,488 of record VZTJ01004015.1, on the reverse strand, counting down.
GCTGGACAATGCAAGGATGCGGTACAGGATTATACCGGCAAAAGTAACAGGCAGAATTTTCCTCTACCGTCTGTCATACATGAAACAATAAATCAGTCTATACTAAGTTCATTTAGCCATATTTTACATCTTCCAGAACTGGAATTGTGTAGCCTACAAAACAATTTATATTTTATCTGTACCATCTAATTAATTAAATGGCCCCAGAGTACCAGACTCACAAATCTCGTTAATAGCTGAATACTGAAATAAAGACTGTTCACCCCTACTAGAATAATATTTGCATATCTCCACCTGCGATGGGTAATAAGTACCTGCCACAAATCAGAATTATGAATTTTGCACGCCTAACAAAACCGCAGGGGAAATTATACCTCAGACATTCCATAATAATTGCAGCTAAGCTGTTTAGTGCCATCCACTTATTCTGCCTGAAGTGTTTAAAGCAGCAACAGTTGTAAATGAATTCAGGCACACATTCAAGAGAAAATGTTTTAAAAAGTTTTTCTGTCTTGCCATATGTAATTATCTTTATAGAAATGTTCATCTACAAGTTATAACATGCTCACATTTGAAATTGCAAATTGAAAAGTAAGCTCCTCCAATTAAAGTACATTTTATAAGAGCATCCTTTTAAGTTTACTGTGATGATACAGGAAACAGTTTGGGCCGTGTTTATCCTATTGATCTCCCAGAATTGGTGATCTGTTCTATAAACAACTGCAGCAAGGGACCTGATTTTTCAGTGCTTCTTTCCCCAATAACAAGTGATTCCTGGGGGGAGAGTTAACTGTTAGGGCTTTTCCCTAAGGGCAGAAATATACTGCAATGTAGATAGTCTTTTATAGGCTGGGGAATTGGGACATTAAAGTAGGCAGCACAAGTTTCCTCTGGTTTGTTTATTTTCATGACAGGAATGGAAACTTCATATGGAGTAGAGCTGGAGGAACAGTGAGGTGCTGGTGGTCTCAGCTTCTCGCTGAGGGAGTGTGAAGGAATGATAATGCCTGAGTTTACAGTTTATATCATGATAGGGCTTGAGAGGGCCCAAGAGCTCTTTATAAGCACAGATCCTGCTTGGTCAGCTGCATTAGGGCAGCTGTAGGAACTGGATCATGCTTTGCTTCAGGAACACAGGTGGGTCTCTGAATGTGGTATGAACCGACCCACTCTGTGTGTGTATCTGCTGCTTGTGCACTGTGTGACAGTTCCCACTGTAGAAACAGATGCTAAAAGCAGTATTTTGAAGCCAGAGCAGCACATGGTGCATGTCCCACCTCTGTCTCGAGATGGAGACATGGGACAGCACCTGTCACTGTGGGATCCCTGTTCCCAGCCTGCCGTGCTGCAGGAGCTGGCGGGGGACAGATTTTTTGCTACCACAAACACGAGGCATTAGGCAGCAAACTGGTGGTGACAGCTCTGCTGCCTCTTGTGATATGTATGCATGAATCGTTATATTATAGACTTTAGAGAAGGCAACAGAGCAACAAAAATAACTCCTCCTTCTCTCCGGGTCTCACTGAACACTTGGTGTTTTCTGAAGAGCTAGACTTCCCCTTTCTGCAGCAGAGGTGAACGGAGCCAAAACTGCAATCTGAACTGTGTTTGTGATCACTGAAATCAACTTATATTTTTAAAGCTAGTCTTCTGATTTTGGAGTATTTTCTCTTAGTGATGCACAACACAAGCAAGCCTGGGTATGCACATTTAGGCTGCAGGTGAGAGTACACTAGAGAGAAGGGAGATACAGGAGAATCCCATTTCCATCAGATGAGAAGTGCAGAGACAGCCCAGAAGACAGCATTCAATAGAAGGTGCAGACAAGGGTGTCTGTGAGGAAACCATATCCTGGAAGGGAACAGTTTGCTTGTCTGCAAACATATGCATTTGAATGCTTGCCCAAACTCACCTCAGGGTTAGGTTTATGTTATTGTAACACCAGTCACTGTGGCCTTACAACATGCAAATTTAACCTCACTATAATGCTTGCTGTCCCTCCAGGAGAGGAGCAGGAGAAGCCAGGAGAGGATTGCTCCTGGAGAGGCAGTGGTGCCCTCTGCCAAGCCCTGCCAGCAACACGCAGCCCCCAGGGAAGGAGGCCCTGGAGTACTGCAGCTCCTGTGCCTGTAAACTTCCACATCTGTATGCTACAAGGGGAGCAGTCATTTTGCCAGTGTTTTAGTAAGGGATTAAAAAATAATTAGGATTTATATATGTTCAAAAGGAAAGGGCACAGTGCAGCAAGTCACAAGAAGATGATTAAGTCAGGTTGATGGGCTCTGCCTAGAATGACAGCAATGAGTGTGAGGGTTTAGGAAAATAGCTGATAGCCTATTACCATGATGAAGTGCAGCTTAACACTTCTTTTTATATTTAGAGGACTAACAGATGAGGTCCCTGTGGATTTTTTTTCCTATTACATAAAATGGCTATAGAAGCTGAACTATAATCCCTCGCTAACTTACACATTAGCCCAGGGCAATAAAGATGTTTTTACGGGAGGCAGATTTCATGAAAAGTTGTTCAGTTTTATCTCTGAGTACTGTACTGTGCTGAAGGCATTTAAGTGTCCTGTTGGGACACTCTGTCCTGGAAAGCAGTTACTCTCAAAAGGACAGCAAGGTCATTGGAAAAGCTGTATTTTCTGCTAGAGGATCCTGCCCTTTCCCCTCAGTTCATCTGCCACTTTTTTGTCTCAGCTGTGAACAGAGGCCAAGCCACACTGTCAGACTGCAATCCCTGCTTGCACTCTGATGGATGCAGATCCAGCATGGATGAAAGCATGAACATGGTTGAAAGGGAGGCCCTGGTCATCTTGCCTGCCTCCCCAAGCTTTGCCGAGTTCCCTTTCCTCTCTTCCTGCCAGCAGTAAAGGATCCTCTGTCTCTGCAGCAAGGTTGCAAGTTTTCAGTTCACACCTGTTACCTGGACGCTCCTCCAAACCAGCAGGCTGGTTCCTGCCATAAGTTGCCACTTTTCTTGTCTTTTCTAGAAGCAATTAAAAGGTGTAACCCAACTCCCATTGTCTTAGCTTGATTTTTCACAGAATCCTTTTCTCTGACTTTGACAAACGCAGCAGTAGTTTCTGCTATCTGTTGTGGCAACCATCCCTTCCCCAAGAGCTCGTGCTGTCCAGGCTGCCTCCCACTGCACATCCCTCCTGGCTAATTCCCTTGATTTCACAGATAACATAACCCACTTGTCATCTTTCACCCATCACTTGGTATCAGACTGCAACTGTCTCTTGGCTCTCACTGTCATTACAGGATAGTTACATTTTCTATCAAGACCTTCATGCCTTTTCCTCTTATTCCTGAACTTCCTCTCCCTTCAGCTGGCAGCAGCACCTCATAATTACCCATAAACCTGGCTTCTAGCTGTGATTTAGTGCTGCATATTTGTCTCTGTGGCTTCTACGTTTGGAGGACTGTTGGTAGTTCAGGGGTCCTCTCTCCCTCTGGGGTGATCCCTGCTCCCCAAAGACACTCCATCTTTCTTTTGGATTTTGTTGTCCAGTTCCATTCTTGTAGAAGCTCAAATACATGCAAAAATTTGAGGGTATCCCCTCTCTAGAGCAAAAGACTTTATAATCTTTGCTAGCAGCTAATAGCATCAGAAAATGCTAATTTACAGCTATGTAAATGCAGCAGTGTATGGTTTTAGCAGCAGCACTACTTGGGTTTAGACCTGTTCCAGTTGTATTCCTATCAGCTGGCCTCTGTCTGGAAGGCAGATGAGGAGTTGGCGTTAGTGGTTTCTTTCCATGAACTATTACGCAGAGAATAATCTCTGATTGATGAGGTCGTGCCCCACTACCTTACAAAGAAACACATGTGTCTTTCCTAGGTTTAAACATAAGGCCATACTTGCCAGTCAGTCAGCAGTTTCTCCTTGATTATGACTGGCAAGAATTTTTATTATGCTTATTTTTGGTTTTATTTCCTTAATTTATCTAAATCTACGAAATATTTCTATTTAATCTTTCAATCTATAAAAAGTACAGATTTCATCTTATAAGATGCTTTAAGTATGTATAATAAAAAGATGGTTTTCCCTTTACCTTGCACATTCCATTCATATTGTAATTTTTTGTTCAAGCTTAAGCAGTCCATGTTTCATTAAAAAACCCCACACTATTCATATTTCTTTCATCCCTTATGAGATGGTAAAAGCAATGTTGCTTTGATGAAATTTGGCAGGTAAGAGGATCTAGTTGAATCATCTCAAACCCCTGGAGTTTTGGGCCTCCAGCTATTATAGTAGAGCAGCTATGAGTATTCAAAAATTGGTCCTTTGTTTGCACTGCATTTCCAAGCCATCTGTAGCACACAAAAGCCACAGCTCTCTTTATAGTTCAGAATGAATATTTAAAAGTTCAGTTTTAGATTTTATTTGTAACACTTCACATCTTTCTCCCCCTTCTGTCTTGTGTCTCAGAGCAGTTACATTCAACTGTACTAGGCAATGGCACTGCTTGGTCTGAGAACCACAGGTAAACGCTGGTTCCTTTCCATTTGGTATCACTGTGTGTGCACATGTGTGATCAGGATCTGCACTCAGCACACGTGGGTTTATTTATTCACATGCACTAAATTTTTATTTGAGTATTAACAAGCAGCTGCAAATATCTGGTCATCCAGTCTGAAACTTTTCTGCGTGTTCCCGCAGTGGCAGAAAAAACAAGCAAGTGCATGAGTGCTGCTGGCCCTGAGTGGTGTAGCCTGGCAGCGTGGTGTGGCTGGCAGTATCCACCCCTAACAGGCTGCCCCTACATTGGGAAGCTGTCCTTGGACCCATGTGCTGAGCCTCCATTTCCACAGTGTGGCTGGGAAGTGGCAGGTGCCCTTGGGAAAAGGGAAGGCACGAGGATACGTCGCAGTGAGAGGGGACTCACTCGTGTCAGCTGGTGTGGAGGAGGCTGTGGGGAAAGGGGTTGGAACTGCTCACTTCAGATGGTGTTAGCATATGCATTTGTATATATTCATATATGTGTTCCATGGAAAACTTAGCAAGAAGCAACAGAGCTTCTCTATATTACAGGAAAATAACTTGTTGTAGTAATTTACCCTGTTAGAGTTTTATCATCTACTTGTGTCAGATTCAGTATTTTGTAGCCAAACCTTCACTGCATCTGACAACAATGTGCAATTTTTTTCTCTTTTATGTTTTACTAGATACCTGAAGTCACCTTGAGTCAGAGGTACGAAAAGAGAAGCAACATATCTTTTAGAAAAAAATGAGAATCACCTACCTCTGATTAAGTCATTCTTCAGTTTTGTTAAATTGATCATCCCTTGTCTTTATTTTGTGTCCTGTCCTGGGCATGGATGGGACATCCTGGTGGAATGTTTGTTCGACTCTGGAGGTGTAAATGAATCATTGCCCTTAATAGAGTTTTTAGCTTAAATTTTTTTTTTAATATAGAAGTATATGAATGTATACATTTATATGTATATATGTATGTATGTGTGTATCACTACCCCTTTCTAGAAAAACTGAGAGAAATGTGTATGTTAACATATATCACTATGAAAAACTTTTCTATCTCAACCAGATCTTAAATATAGCAAGCATGTTGCAATTCACCATGAAAAAGCTGTACTAAGAGATATGTTGTCTTCATATGAAATGAAATAAAAGCAAATGAACGAAGACTATGGTACCCTAAACTGAGGTGCTGGAATTAACTGAAAAAACAGAGCTTGTAAAGTCAACAGATGATGTTCTTAAGAGTATATTATATATTGATTTCTCATCAGATAAACTTAAAAGGGTAAGAATTATTCAGGTTATTGTACTGTTGTTGTTTAATAAAATTAAAATATTGTTTTAGAACAAGCTATTCTGAAATATTTGATAGTAATTTAATATAAATTCTTACAGTTATTTAGATAGATATTTAAGGAAAACTGTGTGGAAGTCTGGCAGGCATGTGTTTTCATTGTTTCTCGGGTCTTCCATGAGGCCAGATGCTTGCTTTTCCGAAGATGAGCACCTTATATGATATCTATGAAGATTTATATCACTTTAAAGAAAAACAGGAGCAATGAAGAAAGTAATGTTTTTTTCCTGAATTGAATAAATCATAGGGGATAAACTGTTGCTTCTGGTAGCAGTGCCTCCAACAGAGGGCTGATCCTCACTGGGAGCCATAGGAGTGCTTCACGGCTGCATTCCCGTGACAATAAGGGGTGTTTTTGCAGTGGTGGGCCTTTTCCTAGTGAAAGGCAGCCTTACCTTCTGACTTTGCATTTCCTTCCGTGTTCCTAAGTTCTTTTTCTCAGGCTTTAAAATAATGACCTTTTCTTTTCCATAGACCTCTGTCACTCCTGCTAGTGCTCCCTGGAGAATAGATGGTTAAAAAAGTGAACTGTGTTTCTGGTTGCATATCGCATCCAATTCTTGAGTCCATGCACTGCTCATGCAACTATTGCTGTTGCTTCAAACAAGCAGCCCTAAGTAAGCATGAGAATTTCACTTCAAATGTTGTTTTGGTTATTTATCATTGGGGGAACTTTTGTCTGTTATCACTTAATGAGAGACTGAAAAACACAGACAAGTAACATTATATAATGTGCCCAAAGCACTTTTTGCAGCTCAGCCCCCATGGCTGCAGGAGTGTCATGGAGGTGAGCAGGGACACGTCCTTAGAACTTTCTGGGGCTGGGAAAGGACTGTGCTAGAGGTAAGGAAGGCATGATAAAGGCATTTATTGTACATTGTCCATTGTAGATATCTATTGTATAAGAGCTCTGCTGTACTCTATTTTTGTATGGAAATGGGGAATAAACTTTAATCTTCAGATTGCAAAATCTAAGATATAACGAATTTAGAGGAAAGGTGAAAAAAAGGAGAGTAATTTAGCTGTTAGTTTCCTTTACTTTGGGAAAGGAGTGGGGCAAAAGAAAGAATTTACGGAGGATGGGAATGAGAGCTTTTCTGGCTGAATGGCCTGAGTTAGTTTGTTAGACAGAACTTGCAGAGTGTTGTTTGCTAACATGAGCTAGCCACTGTTTGCTAGACATCAGGTTTTTGCAAAACTCTTCAAGTGAGGGAAATAGTCAAAAGAAAGAACAAGTGCGCTATTATTCCCATAATAAAATCTCTAAATAGAAATTATAATGGAGCCTCAGACCTGTCTTACGAAGGAAACACACTTAAACCCAGAGATAACAAAAAGTCTTTTTCTGGGGAGCTCTGTACCCTTTAGTCACCAGCTGACCTACCTCGCCCCATTGGAAAGGCCTGAGCTCCCCAGTGAGCAGTCAGGGCTCTGGAGGCATCTGGCAGCCTTTGGTCTGGCTAATACTTAAAAGTCTCTAGGGCTGCCTATATGTCGCAGCGAGCGGATGTCGAAACACGGGAAGGCGAGGGTCAAGTGTCATAAAAGATCTCTTTATTTATTAAATTCAGCTTTTATATACAAAATGGATTCCCACCTGATTGGCTTGTGACTGCACGCCCCCCGCAGCTCATTAGCCACCTTGATTCATGAGAGTTTCACTACCTTTATCTTAGTTTATATAAACAAATAGGTTCTTTCTCACGAGAAAGAGGTTTCTGTGCTGTCACACCTATAGTCTCAGGAAATCTTTTTTTTTTTTTTTTTCATTTATTCTTTTATGAAACCTGTGTTCCTTCCACAGAGTTGTGTGGCTGATCTATTGTAAATTTTTGTTCTATATGGTGTTTTTATTCCTTTTGCTTTGTCTGTGTAAAAAGCTGCAAATTTTCTGGACCTTGCCTATCTTTATCCTCAGCAGTGAGGTTCCTTCCACAGCTGTAAGTCAGCAGGGTGGAATGACTTCTCTGCCTGGCCGCTGTGTGCCCATTTGTGCAGGTGTCCAGACCTGTTCAGCTTTCTGCTCTATAGTGCATTTAAATATCAAAATGTGTCTGGTTCTAGTCCAGGATTTCTTAAAATGGGAACCTCGACTTAGGTACCAAAGTGATTCAGAAATACTGAAGCTTTGACTGGTCTCAAAAAAAGCTCCCTCATAGTTTAAACTTCATAAGAGGTTGTTTTTTAGGCATCTCAAGCATTTATTTAGGAGAACCTAGTTTTAGACATCCAGGTTTTTGGGTCTGGCCCTGATGTTGTGTAGCTACATAGTGGGACTCCATGTTGAAGTCTGTCTAAGCAGAAAGATGTGGGAATGGGGTTTATCTCCTTCAAGCGTACGCATGCTCCTCTCTCCTGCCTTGCACACCAGGAACATGCAGACAATAGCAGTGTTTTGCAGCGAGTTCATGCTGTCTGATGGCATAATCCAGCTGCTTCAGTGTAAGTCAAAAAAGATTCGAAAATGCACAGATGTCAAGTGCTGACCGAACAAGCAATTAAAAATACAGGAACTGTAAGATCCTTAGAGAACATCTAACCTGAATTTTTCAATTAATTCCATCTGTTTTGTCCTCCTCTTCAAGAAGCAGGACCTGTGGCTGCTGTGTGCCTGGTCTGAGAAAGCCAGTACATGTCTCTGAGGGCTTTCTGAAATGTTGTATAATTTTTCTTTTAACATGAACTAGTGTAGCCTAGGGACCAATTTCTTTCAGGTAGCTAATTCTGAAATATTCAGCAAAGTTTTTAATTGTCAAATATATTGCATTTAATGCCATTTAATATCAAGCAGTGTGACCAGTTAGGGTGAGAGGAGAAAGAGTTGTTTTTAAATTCCAAACCCTATGCGGTAGCTGCTTTTCCTGGCCACTCATCAGCACTGTGGTGCTTTGAGGAGGAGGAGGACTATGGAGAATGAAGCAGAACAGATTTTTGCTGTTCCAGCAGCCTGGGCTTTCTCCCACAGATGAGGGGGCATCCCTACCCCCAGCTTGAGGAATCTGCTCCTGTGAAAGAGGATAGGCAGGAGTGTGGGTCCAGCTGGACTATGGCTGAAGAATAGGGTTGAGCTCAAATGCTGTTTTTTCAGCACTTTGTCAGGCTGGCACATGCTCACTCTGAGTGTGCAATTGCACTTCCACACTTGGTATGATCTGTGCTAAAAGCTGGAAGAGAAAAAGCTGAAATGGAGAGACCAAGAGCAAGGATGAAAGTCCTCACTCCAGAGTATTGGTGTATTTATATTTTTACCCATTGTAATTTGTGAATGGCCAGGCCAGGTCAGAAATGCCCTTCTGTGCATCATGGCTGAAGCAACAGCCTGAGTCCTATTCTGTCTGGTGCTGCCAGCCTACCACTTATCCTTGTCCTCCATTAGGAAGTTCTGTAAATCATCTCAAAATCAAGAGGAAGAAAAGGTACATTTTAAGGCACAGAATTAAGATTCAAAATATCTAGAGGGTGTTTTAAATTTTTTATTTTTTTATTCAATTTTTCTTTTTGTAGTGTGGTCAACATTGCTGCCCTGTAGCTGAAGTTGAAATGAATATTCATGTAAATTTTGTAAAAGAATAAATGGTAGACAATAGGAGGTTCTTTGGTAGTAACTGTGTTTAGTGCTGAAAACAAGAATATACACCTCAAACCACATGTGTGATTTTCATAGGTCAGTTTATGAAGTTGCAGAGAAGAAGGATGTTCAAGTATTTACTTGTTTTTGTAAACCCGAAGAGATTTTTAGACCACATGTTCAATGTACTTCCAGAATTCCATCAGGCTGCATGTATGCACTTCTTAGTCCTTAAAACTAGTAACATGTCATTAAAACGTTCATTGACACAGCCACTGTCTATGTTAGCGAGACCTTCAACATTACTAATTCAGCTCTTCCTGCATTTGCATGCAGCACCTCAGCTACAAGGCTTTAATGCTGTTCTGTGTTTTGTTCTGCTGTCAGGTATTCAGCTCTGGTGTCTTCTTCACTGAAGAATTTCTATATTACAGCTCTGAATACAATCTGTTTTGTATGCTCATGAACTAGCTCTAGGACTCAACCCCCCCCTATTTTATATTCTGCACTGGTTAATTTTTCATTTCTCTGGCACCTTGGTGAAAAGTAGTCAACACAGTTAACAGTATACATTGTGCAACAATAAATATTTTATTGGCTATATAATCTGCACAATTCACAAGTTTGATTTTTCTCTGGGAATTTGAATAAATCTATAATTTTGACTATTTGGTGAAAACTCATTTTTTATAGTATATTACATGATAATCACTGTAAAATGTATGATCTGGTTTTTAATGGGAGCTATAGACATTACCTTCAGTTTTTTCCTTAACACTGCTAAACTCTAATAAAGCTATTTTATAGGCAGAGTAGTTTGGAGCGAGAAATACAGAGGTATACTGGGAACAGGATATAATTCATATGCTAGTAAATTATAGTGTATTCCTTACACAAGATAGCATTAAGGGGTGTCTTTTTTCAAATATGTCTAAATACTTATATATCTACTTTATATATGAATCTGTTGTACCGTTGTTTGGTTTTGTTGTGTTTTTTGTTTATTCTGTTGGAACAAACAGATTTCTTTATTTATGTCTAGCTTGTGGTTCCTATCCTTGACTTAAGCCCGCTGTAATGAAGAAAAAAATTCTGTTGTTTTCTATTCCAGCATTTCCCCTCTATACGTACAGGTTTGTGTTTCTGTTCATGGTTTCATATACAGGAATGTAGGGATGAAGGTTGTTTATTTTCTTTATATATTAATAGATTAGGCTTTCATTGTTGCACACACCTAGAAACTGTACTTGATCCAGGAGACAAAAAGATAAATTACTCTGTATCCAGGGTACTGAACTCCTATCACTATATTGTGATATATTAATTCTTTTTTAATGCATTCATCCTCACTGTGTGCCTATGAGATAGAGAGTCTAAGTCATAGTTATCTCAAAGATGGGGGATTAAGCCACAAAAAGCCCCTAAGCAACTTGACTAAGGCTGCACAGTGTGTTTGTAGCAAAATAGAGAGTGATCACAGCTCTGAGTGGTGATGTTAAGTATGGGATCACTCCCTCTCTGTTCCAAGGCTTCAGCTCTTGCCTCAGAAGCTGTGCTTTCATTCTGGTTGAATAGAATTCCATTCGAAATAAACCAGTAGTTCTAAATGCAAGTAATATAGTCTGCAAGCCAACCAAGGAATTTTAAATACCACGTTACTGGAAATGTAATTCTCTATCATTTTCCCCTGTGACTTTTATGTTTTTGGAACTATTGACCAAGTCTCTTGATGGGGCACAGCAACATTAGTGCCTATTTGAATATAAACAAGATTATGACAAGAAGATGAAGCAGCTGATTATTGTGGAAGGGTTTTAAGCACACAGGGAGAAAAATATTTTCATGTCCTCCAAAGGATGAGTGAAAAAAAGGAGAAAATGAACAATGCCTATTAGAGCAAAGTTACCCAGCATAGCTGGCTACATTTAGGATAGTGAATACTTTCCAAAGAGGAGAAATGAAAGCTCAGGTGCTCAAACAGTTTGAAATGAAACTGGCAAATGTATTCAGAAAACAATCTGTGATTAAAGAGTGTCTGTTCTGATTATAATGTTTGTTTCTGTGAAAGAAACTCATATTCGGTAATGCATTTATTCCAAAACTGGTTACCTAAATTGTGGTGCATGTTTGCAAAAATTGTGCAGTAGTTGTACGGATTAGATCAAGGTTTAGAATTCCCTCAGGTATCAGGAACTATCAGTTGTTTCTCCCAGATGAAGACAAATGTGTTTGCTGTTGACAAAATACTTGTCTTTATTCTCGTAATGGAGGACTTTAATACTGCTGCTTTTAAATGTCATCCACCTTCCCAATGTCTTTCTTTTCCACTTTATCTGCTCTCAAAAATTCAAGATGAAGTAACCTTACTGAACATAAACAGTTGTTGAAGTTTCATTAACCTCATCTTGCCTCTTTGTGTGCACTTAGTGACTAGAAGATCCCTACAACCCCTCTAAAAGCGATTATTGTTCTGACAGTACCCTCCACGAGGCTTGTTGTCTTGCCACTGAACTGAATGGGCTGTGCACAGGACACTATCTTGTGTTGTAGCTGGGAACAGTAAGCCATAGATAAAGGAATTCAATCATCTTCCTATACTAAGTAGTGCAATTTCTTTGCTTTCAGACCTATGGATCTTTTCGTAAAACTCCTGCATTTTCTTGTTCCCTTACTGACTTTTCTGGCTTTAATCATCCTTTCCCCATTTTTCCTTTTCCTTGTTAAAAATATGGCTGTCACTGAGCTACCCCTTGCTTATCATCAGCAAATCCACCTTTCAGAAAGATCTACCTTTTTGGCATGTCTGAAGTCAGTAAGACTTAGCCTTGTCATCCTTTATGAGGGTCCCATCATTGACTATAACCCCATGGTTGACTGCTGTGTTATGCAGAACTAGGCAGGCTGCAAGGATGTCAGATGTGGTATTGAGTCTGTGCTTTGACAATTGGAAAAGACACTGAGAATGAGATTTCACAATCCCAGAAGACCTTTGAGTGATCAATGAATTCTGAGTAAGTGAACTAGTAAGTGAACTTCTGCTGGTATAAGGGCAAAATCAAATTAGATCCATCAGCTGTTTCTGTCCTGGATAGCCACTGTCGCCTAGAAATTCTACAATAAAAAAGTAACTAAATCTGATGTATGAGACAGGGGATCAATGAGGTGTTAGAATAAATGCAATGTAGCAGTAAATCAAGCACCTAAAATACAAACCATAATCTAAAAATGTTGCCAAGGAAAAGACATTTTCTATTTTCAAAATTCATGAAAATTAGGACTGAACAGACTGGGGAATAAATCTCGTTCAAAGTTCACTTAGTAAACTAGTGATATTATGAGACTGAGCTTTGATACACTCGTACAATACAGGCTCATCACATTACAAGTTGGCATTCTGATGTGAAAACGCTTGTCTCATTATTAATAATTGACAGAGCACATGATGTTATTCACTACAGGAGCCTATTAACAGAGCATTGGCTGCAGGATATAGTTGCAGGGAATAGCCTTAAATGTAAAATAAAGGGTATTAACTAATCCATGTAGTTTCCATTCAACTCTAAGGGCAGTGTTGACCTGCTACGTTGGGAGTAGGTTGCTGTGGTCAGTCTGGAGAACCTTCTCAAAGGCTGTACCATATCCTGAGGCTCCTCAACTGTCCAACATTCTGCATTTAAGGAGGGAATTGGTGCTTAAGTGGGGCCACTGACTACAACTAGTGTTTATTAATTTCTGTGAAGGGTTGCAGAGAACAGCATCCCCCAAAGAGCAAAGCTGCTTGTGCTTGGCCGTATGCCTGTGTTCTATGATGTTCACCACTTTCTTCCCTCTCTGCCTGATGTGTCAGGGAATATTGTCATTGAAAGAGGCAGCTGAGTAGGATTAGGTGATAACTATGGCTTGAGAAAGTTGAAGTCATAATTCAACACTCAGATCTCAATTAACAGTTTCATCCACATCATAAGTTATTATGCAGAGAGGTAAGAACCAGAAAATTCTCTTTTTGGTTTATTTTGTTTTCTTCCCTTAGGAGAAAGAAATTATATTCACAACTGATAGCTCTAAGGTCCTTAATTGGTTTACAATCAATCTGCAATTGTTCTTAGTTCTTCAGGGACAAGAAAGTCTAAAATATCCTGTTTTATCATTAAAATTATCAGATTTATAGAACCAGTATTTTGTAATCAGTATAGTCTGTTCTCCCAAGCGGCAGAAAATATTGATGACATGTCTGCAAAATGTGGGTTAGAGAGACCAAGCTGCTGAGCAGTAGAAAGGGTACTGATATTGGTGAAACAGAGTGTTCTGTGCTGGAAGGGAGCTTGGAAAAGGGCGTATCTTTTCACCTGGGGAGAGGGAATGGAATGTTGCTTTTCTCATTCAAGTTAATCTTATTTATAAACTGTTAACTTTCTGTCAGTTCACTTACAAGATGAAATTTTTTCCTAATAATAAAGCAGCAAGAGACTTGTAGATATACTGAGTTACACCAGCTATTGCATCTCATTATGATGTAGTAAATGGTCCCTAGATACTACAGTATATTCAGACCAAACCTATTCTTCACTTCTGTTCTTAATTAGCAACCAGAAGATAAATACTTTTGCTGTCATTGCAGCACAATAACAACCAGGGCAAGGCAATGACCAAGGAGCCTTGTCCTAAATCCTGTAGCAATAAATGTTCAAACAAAAAAATCCCCCTCCCCAACTTTGATTTATTAACTTGAGATGAATGATTTGGCTGTCAAAGTCTGTCAGTGCCATGCAATGAAAATAAAATCAGTGGCAGTGCCTCGTGTGTGAAGCCACTTCATAGTATCTAGCCTTAAACATTAGCACTGAAGCTCCAACTCTAGCCTGCTCCCCACCCCCATTCATTAGCTGTCTAAATCCTCCTGTCTTTGTGGAATCACTGCAGCAAGTTGAAAATGATACATGTAATGAAAAACCCTGTCTGCCTAGTGCAGAGAGGTGGAGAAAAAGACTTTGCTTAGCAGCCGCTGCTGTGCTGATTCCAGCAACGATTAGTGCAGACTTTGTTAGAGAATCTCACCAAGAGCAGAATATTAAGGCACAAAAGGGAAACTGATTGTTTCTAAAGATTTGTGTCTGCCTGGCTGGTTTTGTTTCCTTTTTCAGTCCTATAACCAAACACATGTAGAGACTTCAACGGGAAAGAAATACAGGCGTCTTTGAGGCTTTGTTATAATTTGAGGCTATTTTCAATATTATGCTATAAATAGAACGTTATCTGTTCAGTACGGGTACCTGATGAGCAAGAAACCATTCGGTTTCTGCTTCAAGTGCAGGCAGAGGGAATGGCACTGCATCATACTGCAGTCCAGTTCAACCCAGTAAATGATTGGTATGGGGAAAATATCAACACATAAATGTTTCTGAGTTTTCGTGAACTGTGTACACACAACATATTGGTTATTTTAAAAAAGGATTTCATACCCTTCTGCAAGACACACAAAAGATTTGGTTTTTCAGAAGCACTGGATTTCGCAGTGCTGATCTAAGTCAATGACAGCGTGGGTGTTCGGCATCTCTGATGCCAAGCTCTAATTGTACCTGATAAGTCAGGGTAAGAAACCTGGATGTTTAATTATCTGATGCAAAGCAGAGGACTTAAGCACATTCTGCCTCATAATGTGAAACAAAATCTGTCTCATAACTATACAACAGTGACTATTTTCTTGGTGGAAATGTAAATTTATTATGGTCCAGATGCAGCATAACCTAACACGCCAGCAATGCAGCTTTAGGGCTTCCAGTTCTATGGCCATCCCTCTGGTTTCAATGAATCTACATGCAAGCTGTTGTGGTTTGGGCACAGAAGGTTTTGAGATATGTGCATTTACACATACACAACCACCTCTTTCCTTCAGGTGTCTGGACAAAATTTCATCTGTTTCTGAAGCTCTTTTGTGTCATGGACTGTAGAATACATCTTGGAGCCAGATGCTGTTCTTGACTGCTGGACTTTATAGTCAGATTGTGTTGTTAAAGATGCTTTTTAATTGACTTGGTATTTATCCCACACACAGCATATAATCCAACTGTTGTTTGTATCCTGGTATACCTTGAGGTGCCCACAGAGATAAAAGCTTGTTTAATACCCAACATGCTGGAAACTTGTATTATGAAAAGTCCTTGCCCTGAAGAGTTTTATAATTTTCAGCTAATGTGATGTGAAAAACAGGAGGAAGGAAAATGGATAGCATGGAGAAGTGAAATGAGTTGCCCAAGTTCTGTCAGCTGGTCTCCAGCTTGTAATCCAGTCCCTGAGCAATGAATCACACTGCTTACCAAAGGCCAATTTGTGAAGGAATGAGCTCCTACTGGGAAGCAACAGGCTAGTACATGCCTATTGACTTCCCTGCCAGATCCTCCGTGCCTTGGCTCTGTGCTGTGCTTTACTACTCAGCACAATGCCCAGAAATGTTCACAGCATAGCTTAGAGGTAGCAACAGACTTGGAAAAAGCCACAGATGACCCTTTTCTCTGTGTGTGTGTGTGTATTCTGGATGCATGCATAAAACTCCTCAGGATGGCAGAATTTTACAAACAGTTACAACTGCATTTGATTAATGTCTTGTCTCAAAATCTACTTTGAAAAAAAGCCTCAGGTATTAAAATGATAGACATGTAGTGCTAATCAAAATGATGCATATTTTTAGGATACAAGAACTCTGGGCTAATAGTACTGAGTCTAGAAGAGCTTGCTTTTTCTTGTAATCAAAGATACACATTTACTTCTGCAATCTTAGCATCAGACTTCCTGAACCCATTGGGCTTGCTCAGACATGGTCAGATATTACTGAAGGTCGAGTGGCTTCTTCTTTTGAATTGAGCAAATATGGAGATAGTCTTACTTCCAAGTTCTTTGTCTTTTAAGCTATTGTGATCCCTTTGAAAGCTTAATAGAGATTCCTTTGAAAAGATTCATTCTTGTTAAGTTTGCTTTATTTTCCATTATAATTCCTACATTACATATATTAGATACTGGGGGTTTTTTTGAGTGAAAACATCAAAAATGTGTTTATGCCAAATGCTTTCAAGTTCTGAATCCTGTGTTCTGTGGATGGTAGGATGTGCTGCTCTGTTGTCTTTTACCTTTGTCCCCTGAAAATTTTATTTAAAATAGCCAGAGAGAAACAGATGACAGCCTAACAAAAGGCCCACACCATACTGTGTCCCCTCCTCCATTCCTGAGCCCCTTGTTCTAGCAAAACTCCTTTGCTTTCTCCTTTGATTTGCACCAATCTACCTTCAGAATTTTTCAAACATTGCAGTGCATTAAACACTACAGCAGATGGTGCTTTTTGACGATGCCTTTCTACATGAAGCAACATTTTGTAGTGTATGCTGCATTATCAAAAAATCAAACATGTAATTATGCAAATATGTATGCCTTTATAATAATCAAGTTTTATTGTAAATGGTTGATGCACATCAATTTGATCCTGTAGTGCTGCTTTAAGTGCAGTTTAAGTGGCTTTTCAGTGTACCCAGAGGCAACACAAATGCATCTCTGGAATATTAATAAAATTCTGAATCTTTGAGACACCAACTGGTACAGCATTGCTTATACTGATTGAAACTAAATGCTAATCCTTTCCTTTATTTAAAAAAAAGTCCCCTTTGTTATTTAAAACACTGATATTAGTGCGATATAAAGGGCCATTTTATTTTAAATTGTATTGTAATGTAGTTGTTAAAATAATGTCTAATCATACTATATTCAGACTCTACAATGTAAATTTGATGAGACAAGAATCCAATCATTTTACAGCCATGAAAACAGAGATGTATGTTAATATGTCCAGTTTTTCTAATTCTGTAAATTTATTAAGGAAATATCTGGTTTTAGATTTTAATCCTGAAGGCTACCAAGTAACTGATTCCTGAATGCTCACTCAGAGATGGTTTTGCCTCTGAAATTCAATAAGCTAGATACTTGTGGGGGAAAAAAATTAGCAAGAATTTTGACATCCATAATGAAGTGTAAACTTTATTACTGGTCTGATCCTGCCTTCTATACATTGGTTAACTTCGTTGGTCTAATGACAGCCATCTCTCTGAATGCACACATGCACATTCTGCTGTGTTCGAATCAGCAGACGGGCTGTGGATACAGATAAACCAAGACTGTAAATTATGTTTTGCCTGTTTGTTCCTCCTGTTCTGAAAGCAGGGCACGAAAGGAGCAGATTGCATTGTTCACAGGGAGAAGGCAGCAGCTATACCATGTCCCCCTTACCAGTTCCAATAGGCTGGATGTTTTTTGGGTTTGCTATAAACAGAGGCTCTGTGAACCTGAAGGCAGATTGAGAAGGCAAAGAAATGGATATGCTTCCATTCTTGCACTGCCTGGACTTTCCTCAAAACTAATCTCCTGTAAACTTCATGAAGCTTTATAGGTTGAGCTTTCTCTGTAAAATTTTTGCCTTCCTTTTGGATCTCTGTTTCTAATTTACCTTCCTTACCCTGTCTCTGTCCTGCTATTTTGCTTCATGTGGTTGGTTATTGTCTCTCCCCTTTGTCCTTCCTCTGCCTCTCTCAATGGTGTCTTTTTGGTTCCTTTCTGTGCTTGTGTGTTACCCCCCTTCACTTTTCCCCCTCACAGATTTTGCCTCCTCTGTCAGCCTTCTGCTCCTCAGATTTTTTTCCAAATGTTTCTCTCAGTTTCTCCTTTTGGTTCCTTAGTCCTTCCACAAATGTGTATTTCCTAGCTCCCATTCTGCTTTCCACATTCCCCTTCCAGGTTTTACTCTGTCTCATTTCTGTGTTTATCTTTTTTATTTTATCCCTGCTTTTCTCAATTCAGATTGGTTTAAAATATTGCAGGAAAAGCTGCTCTTGAGAAATTTCATCCAGATTGCTCTCAGAGCAGCTGCTGTCCTGGCACTTCCAATACTGAATCAGACCTGAGCCTAGGGGATAGGAGGTCCTTAAAGGATCAAAACGCAACTTCAGAATACTACCCAAAATATTGGCAAGCAGAACATGAATATAAACCCGCAGCTGAGAGTAACTGAAACCTCTTCTCACAGTTTTGATGTGATCTGGTATTTTAAGGGTGGTGTTTGGTTTTGGTTTGATTTTTGAGGTTTTTGTTTTGTTTTTCTTCTGAAATAAGGATTTTTTTCTCTCCTTATTTAGCATTCTTGTGACTCCAAAGCAGGAAAGAGATATCATGCATCTTGAGAAGGCCTTAGGGCCCCTAAAATTTTCACTACATTTTTGCTTCTTTGCTTAATATATAAGCTCATTTAAATACTAAGTTTTGAAAAGCTATCACAAGAACATTCTGTGTCAATAAACTTTCTGCTCTTACTGAGACAGCACGTTACTTAAAGTAATCAGAGATGCTGAAAAACAACTGAGAGATTTTTCTGAACTGAATAAAGCTCTTCAGAAACTTCAAATTAATAGGAACATTTTCATAAAATCATGAAGTAGAAATATATAAAGAAACAAATTAGTAAAGTAAATGACTCCTGCCTTCAGGATTTGTGAATTAATTCTCATGTATGCAAATGTGAAAGTAAAATTTATTAGCAACACAATGAAAATTGCTGGCTTCCCATTTTTTTTCAGCTGTAAACACTGAAGCTGGTTTATTTTTAATACTGTATGTTGTCTCATTATCTTAAATGACACTTATGGTAAAGTTACTTGCTTTTT
Source organism: Orthonyx spaldingii (assembly GCA_013397795.1). Classification (NCBI taxonomy): domain Eukaryota; kingdom Metazoa; phylum Chordata; class Aves; order Passeriformes; family Orthonychidae; genus Orthonyx; species Orthonyx spaldingii. Next base: position 1,171,380 of record VZTJ01004015.1, on the reverse strand, counting down.
AAAAAGTAGCCCTTTAAATATAAATTCTGTATGTCTGTAGCACTGAACCAGAGAAGCTGCCTGAGTTAACTTATTTGATTATTCCCAGAAGAAGCCACCCAGATTGCTGAAGTTCAATGAGCAAATGGTTTTTATCAGTTTCATAAATCTGTTTGTATGTGAAAAATCTATAAGTACTATTACTTTTGATTACATTTAATATTCAGAAACCAAACAATACCCTGTTCTGCTTCTGATTTTTATTTCAGTTGCATGGCATTTCAAGCTTAATTTAAACACAATAATAACAAAATCTATGTCTAATGCCTTGATTTAATGTATAAAGCCACCTAGACAGCCACACACTTTGGAAGTTTTTTTTTAATAATTATATGTCAGGAATGCTTTAGACATGCTTTACCTGCATTTTATGTGGGGCAAAGCCTTGAATAAAAGATAAGATTATGGTATTTGAATGTGATTTTGCACTCAAAAAAAAAGACAAAAAATTGCAGGAAATTTGAAAAAAAAATATTCTTAATGGGGTAAGGCTTGATATATAAATTTTAAAAGTACGAAATGATGGGCAATGTTCTGTCTTCAAAGAAAAGATTGAAACTCATGGTCAATTAATACAGTATTTCATAAATGTTTGTCTTTCCAGGCTGCATCGGTCACATAACAGTGAAAAAACCATGAATAAAACACAGCTCAGTAATTGCCTGCTGTTTTGTTCTATATGTGCAAACATCTGAGTACTGGTGTGGCTATAGCAATCTGGTAGAAATCCTCGTGCAAGCACAGAAGCTTGGTCTAGGCACAAGGGATTTCACTTCTAGCCTATATGCAATGGTGTATAGGCTCTCCATATCTCTTCATTTACTTCCAAATGTCTTTCCAGAGTTTATCCTCTATTCTACCTACTCTGGTCATCCATATTAGACTGCAATTACATCTTAGTTACAGATGTTGAAAAGAGTGTGAGCAAAGTTTTAATGTGGTTAGAGATTGCAGAGCCAAAACCCTTAAAAGTCTTAAACTGCTTGGCAGACACCTTTCCATGCTTTGCTGAGTGAAAAAGAAGCTCATCACTTTGCAGAGAGCATATCTGGTACCTGCCCAGCACACACTCCTCAGTGCTTCAGTTGTTGAATTCCTCACAAGACCTTCAAATGAACACCCATTCTCATAATAATTTCTTCTGGTTGGTTGAAATGCTTTAGCTCTGACCATTTATGATTCTTTTTACTCTTTGGAGGATAACTTACCCAAATTCAAAACCACAGTGCAGATGTTGTTAAGAGAAGGTGGCTGGCTTAATGACTGCATTGGAAAGAAATATATTATTATGGTACTCTTTAGAGGAAAAAAGATATAGAGAGACACTGTTTATGTTTTATTTTTTAATGATCGTACTAAATCGCGCTCTTCGCCATTTTATTCTTCTTTTAAATTTCTCCACAGAGAAATTTAAGTGTTAAATTTAACAGAGATTAAAATTAAGAAAAATATTTTTTTTCCAACGAGAAACTGAAGTGCAGGAATATATTATTTTGTATTGATTAATTTTATTCTAATTTTTTATACGTTGCTTACAGGTGCAGTGAAAAAACATTTTCATCAGTAAAATGCTCTCTTTGGAATAATGAATAAAACCACATTTTCCTCAACCAGCTTCTGGTACACTCAGGTGCCACCCTTGCAGCACAATGTAAAGGTTTGGAGCCCTGGTGTCAGTCCCAGATGTGAAAGCTGTCCCTACAGGGCAGACACAGGCTGAGCACGTGTCTCTTCCTAATCGCAGAGGCTCTATCTTGGCTCAGCCACCTGCAGTGTGGGAAGAAGGATTTCTCCTTTTCCCAGGCTTCGGGGGACAGTCAGCAACCTTCAGGTGGTGTGACAAAGGTGATGGCTCTCGGGAAAAAAAGCACAAAGAAAAGCTTTTGTGAACATTTTCACTATGTTGTTGGGTTTTTCCCTCCTTTCCACCTGAGGAGGTAAGAGAGGACTGTGTCTTCTTTTGGTTTTATGGGAGCCGTTGCAGCCACTCCACACACCTCAACTTATAAGGAAATGAGTAAATAAAAGTTATAGGAACTAGTGAAATAGTCCTGGAACAACATCTGCTCTAGGCCTAGAGAATAGACGGGCTGGGTAGGATATTAATCCTGCAATTTCCTTGTAGGAGTAAACTTTTGAGACCTGTGAAGTTCTGCTAAGAGCCCTGGAACTTGCCATGACGTTCTGGCCACATGAAGAAAACTAGCAGCTGGTTTTCTTTAACTGCTATTAGGACATTGTTTCTTGAGAATTGTTTAATTAAATAGTATTTCGAAAGAAAATCCTTGAAACCAAACTTTCTCCCAAATGTATCCCAGAAATGCCAGCTGCCTGGTGGCCTGTGTCTTGGCTAGTGGTCTAACCCAGGCATGGTCACTCCATTCACGGATGGATGTCTCTGTTGTAGGGATCCTGGCTATGAGGGACAGGTCTGTCTCACTTTTGGTGGAAAGCTTCAAAAATCTGACTTCTCAATATATCTTGGAAAGTACAGAAATTTCTTGTTGAACAGAATTCATGTTTTCAGACTAGTCCTGTGTTTTAAGTCTGTATTTTCTTCTGAACCTAAAATTCAGATGAAATTTCTAAACTTGTTTGTTGCTCTGTTTTTAAAAAAGTGTAGGTTGAATTTCAGGGACATTTCCACTGCTGCTTTGTTCAAGAAGGATTTATGCTTCTGAGAAGTCATCTTAAAAGAGTTCTTTAGCAAACTCTCACTTTGCATCTTTGGCTTTTAATTTTGAAATTGGCAGGAGAGGGTTTTTTTGTTGTGTTTCTAAGCAAAATGGAACCTGTGTGACTGAGCTGCTTTTCTTTGCTGCTCTCTTTCAGTGCCTTCCGTCAAATAATTGCTGAGCCAGTTGGTCAATTTCAGTCAAGTGGGACAGAAGGAGAGAGCTGTGAGACATGAAGTTTAGGAAGCAAACAGGTACTTCAGTATGTCCAAGGGTCCTGGATGAGTGCTTTTACCAGGGAAAAGTGATCACAAAGCCAGGAGCCAGCTCACCAGTCATCCCCTAGGCTTTGCACCAGCCACAGCAGAGGCTGTTACCTGCCCCAGTGGAGAGGTTCATGAGGGATCCTTTGGGAACTGGCACCTCAAGGACATGGGAGGCCCCTCTGCCACCAATGGCACAGTGAGGAGTTTGTCAGGGGATTTACAGTGAGATATTGGTCAGGAGCAACTTATCTTGTGCTTGGGTCTCTGCCATGTAATATACTTTACATGAGGCCCAAAGAACACACCTATCTTGGGGTGGCTAGGTTAGCCAGAACTGACAATTAAATGTTAAATAATTAAATTGTTTTAGCTATTAATTGTAAGTGAATGTTGTTTTTAATTGCACTTTAATAATGCCATGCCCTTTATAACCAAAATTAATGTTTTCTCTCTCTCTGTTTTTGAAGTACATGTCAGTTTAATTAAACTATTAATGGTAGACAGATTTTAAGTACTTTATATTCTTCATTAAATTGTATCTGTTCAACAAGCATAAACAGGAAAATAGACTCAGAAGCAGATTCACGTTCTGCCTGATAAATCATTCATCATCAGATAAGATGATGAGGCATGCTTGTTTTTCTGTAGGCTCACAATGATAAACAAATCCACTTTTGTATTGTAATATTTATTGAGTTCATAGAAAAATAAACAAGACTGTTCACTTTTCGTATCAGCAACAGGCCTGAAAGCTGCTGTTTGCATTTATGACTGGTCAGTCAAGCAATATCTTGATGCTCTGAGGGTCAATCTTAGTTCATTTTGTCTAGGGTGCTTGTTAGCAGAGCATTTCTCTGGTCTGAGATATAGTTCTTTCAGGGCCATTCAACTGCAGTAATGATGAATATTTCTACTGTTCCTGCTGTGTTACTCAGTTGTGTCTGGAAAGAATTAAAATAGCCTTTGATTTGGTAGAAATGATATATTTATAATGCAAATGTTGAGTAAGTCTCAATCCTTATAGGACTGCAGAAAGGCTGATGGAAACAATTTTTTGAAGATTGTGAAAGACAAATTGTGGCAAGGTAATTTCTTCTCTTTTGGTGAAGTCTGCAAATCCTAGTGGGCTGTTAATGGGCTAACAGGCAGAAATTAAGAAACAGTGCAGCAACTGCATGTGATACATTCCTGTGCATATTATACAGGCAGACAAAGATGTAACTGGTTATAATAGAGACAACAAACGTCCTTCCTTTGTGTGGCAGATCAATCAATAGCCAGGCATGTGATCTTGTTCACTATTATGTTAGTAATGAAACCTTCTTGTGATGTGACAACTGTGGAATAACATTTGGTCACAAAGCTGGTGTTAACAAGCACAACTGGCACTCTGGTAATTAGACTGATTCCTGGTCTACTTTCACAGATTGTCGATAAATGCAGTAAACAACAGGCTGCTTTCTCTCAGAAGAAGTTATATGAAGTTGTCATCCATTTGATGGTATGTACTGTATTCTCCATCTTTTATCAGATTCTGGCAAGGTGGGGATGTACATATATTTCTCCGTAAAATAGTGTTTCACAATAGAAACTTTGCGTGCATTGTTAAACAATCACCTAATTAACCTCAACCTTTTTTTGTCTTGGGAAGAAAGCTAATTTCTCAGTTACTGGTAGGCAGTTAGATGGAGATGTCCTTCCTCAAATTTTCAATGTTCTTCCTTCTGATACAGCTGTGTCCGCTGTGGACAGCCATTTATATTGTTTAAGGATAAACTGAAATCTTAAAAGCCATAGATTACCCTTGATTTAAAGGCCAAGAATATAGATCACATACAATTGTAGTATAATTTGTTACAATAAACAAAATAACTACATTCAGCCACAGATGTGGTAACCAGCTTTTCCATCACCAATTTAGGACTGTTATGTCAAAACTCATTTGCTATGTTTTGCTCTTTCCACAGACCTGCAGTAGTGGAAAGGTGAACTGTAGTTTGATCATTTCACCCTCGTGGCAGAGTAAGAAGGAATGAGAGCTGCTTCCCTAGGCCCTGTACCTCCTCCAAGCCCACAGCCCGGCTCTGTACATAGGAAATTGTGTGAGTGCTGTAACTCTTGTCTCCTCTTCCAAAGCAGAAGAATTGAGTCAACTGAGGTATGTCTGGGGAGCTGTTCAGTTTATTTTGCATAGGCTACGTGGCAAAGCTAAAGCTGGAGGCACTATAAACAAGGAAGGGTTTCTATGCCTGCTCTTCTTTTGCAGGGTGCATTCAGAAACTGGAAACAGTACATAGGGAATGGGGAGTAGTGGCAATGCCACGGCGTGTCTGGACACTGGTGCTGCCTGGCACTTTGCTCAGATCTGCTAAGCCCAATTCCATGCTGATTTTAAGGGTCCTCACTGGTTTGATTTGACCAAGAACGGTTTCTTTCTTGTACTGGGCCATGTTTTGATCACTTGCTGCAACTAAATTCACTTTGAAACATCAAGAGAGTAGTGAGCATCTCTTCATGGCCATTATCAATGGTTGCCAGATCATAATTCCCTTTGTAATCGACGAAAAGCAGTAGGAAGGAATGTTTTACAGTAAGTACCTAGTTTTATGCAGGTTTAATGCAGGAAGATGCCTCATTAGCAGTCAGTGAACATAACAATTAAATTCACACTCATAAACCAGGGAGAGGTTTTGGACACATTCACTGAGCCATAGGTATCAAGAAGTTAGAGGATATAAATAGCAGTGAATGCAGTATGCTAATCAGAATGGTTGGAAATGAATATCAGAGGGTTTGCTGCTGCACCCTTCAGAGCAGTCTCTGTTCTGACAAACCACTGAGAAAGACCAATGAGGCTCTGTAAGGCTTGTAGGTTTGTACCCTACAGGCTCCTAGGAAAGAAGAACTGTGGAAAGTAACGAAGGAATGTATGGGGTTTTGTCTGATGGGTCAGAACAGTGTTAAGGGAGGCATTAGCAGGAGGCCTGTGGGTGTACCAAAATGCCATGCGTTCAGGGAAGAGGCAGAGTGAGAATCTCTTTTGCCTTATGGCTGGCTGTAGATGGTGTTATGATTTTGAGTGAGACCTCATGCCACATTGAATCACAGAATGGGTGAGGTAGGAAAGGACTGCAGTGGATTGTCTGGTCCAACCTCCCTGCTCAGACAGGGGCATCCCAGAGCACACTGCACAGGATTGCATCCAGATAGCTCTGCAATTTTTCCAGTGAGGGAGACTGGAAGGCAGGCTGTTCCAATGCTCCATCACCCTCACAGTAAAGAAGTTCTTCCTCATGTTTGGGTGGAACTTCCTGTGCATCAGTTTCTGCCCATTGCCTCTTATCCTATTGCTTGGCATCACTGAGAAGAGCCTGAATCCATCCTCTGACACCTCCCTTCAGATACTGACAGACATAGATCAGGTCCCTTCTCACTCATATCCTCTTGGCTGAATAGCCCCAGCTCCCTCAGTTTTCCTTGTGAGATGCTCCAGTCCCTTTGTCGGCTTTGTCAACCTCTGCTAAACCTGCTCCAGGAGCTTCATGGCTCTCTTGCTCCATTGTTCCCTGAACTGGAGGGACAGAAACGAACCCAGCTTGTGCTCCAGACCCCTTGATCTGTTTACCTAAGGCTCTGAGATCCCTCTTGATTATTTGCAACCTTCTTCTTGGGACCTTGTCACTGCCTACCTGGAAAATCAGTAGAGGATAATCAGTGGGCTGTACCAGGCTGGGAAGTTTCTAGCGATGTCTCTTGTGTGGGCCCCAGGGAGGCAATGCAACTCCCTGTGGGTTGAGCCTGGTCAGTCTATCTGGCCCTCCATTCCTCTCAAAAGATTTCATTTTCTGACTATCAGTGACTACTACATTTCTTTTTTTCTTCATGGGGAAGGTTTTGATGCAGGGGGTAGGCTGCCCAGCCCTAGGCAACGCCTCCATCTTGGAAGAACCTTCATCCATGTACACATTTCCCCGGTCTTCATTTTGCTGGTTCTCAGATTCCAGGGCCTCATACTTATTTTATAAGGGTACCTGGGAAGGTGAGGTAAGGCAGGAGGGGAATCATCTGCCACCCCGAGCAGAACCTATTTCCACTCCACACAGTCCTTCCTTGGCTGGGAAGGCACTACAGGAGGGTTATGGCTGACCTCCTCCTGAAAGTAGGGTCAGCCATAAGGCCAGACCAAGTTGCTCAGAGTTTTGTCTGGTCTGCTCTAGTCAACCTTCAAGAGTGGAGATAATGCAGCCTTCCTGAGATGCTGCTTCACTGCTGTCCTCCTACCCAAAATCGCACTTAAAGTAAACATGTGTCTTTTCAATTGTTTCTCCAGTTTCAGCACGATCTTCTTTGACTCAGTGCTTCCCAGAACTCCACATAGATTTCTATGGCTAAACCTCACATCTATTCATAAAAGACTCAAATCTGCTGCTGATGGAGCACTGAGATTGCATTGACCTGTCAATGGGAGTCCTTAAGCAATGAATACTTTTTTGCTGCAGGAAGTCAGAAGACAAAGTCTCAGCTTCTAGAAGAGACTGGGTTCAAGCACTCCTAGCTGCAGCAGGTAACAAGAACTTTCGTGCCATTTAAAAAAGAGGCGATTGGTAAAGAGCATGTTGAAAGCATCACATGTTTGGAGAAAAAACCTCTACACTTGGAAGGTAACTGAAGAAACAAGACAAGGAGATGTTTTGTCATTCATATCCTTTAAGCTCTGTTGTTTTGAGAAGGTTTTACCACACAGATTACTTTGTCAAATGATAACAATGCAGAGTGTTTCCAGCACATGGCCGGAAAATCTTAGCCATAGCTGCACGATTCAGACCTTGTTGATGCACTGTCTGTAGAAAAGGTTTTTGTCAGGAAAATGCACAGTGTTCTCTCTTCTTAGGAGTATATTTCACATTCTAAAGTGATTTCTTTGGTAAGAGTGAATAAATTCTAGTTTACTAGATTTGATTTCTAAAGAAATGTAAGGAACAGAGTACAGCTAGTGACAGAGAAGTTGCCTTGGCATTTTGTGTTTATTTGCCATCAGTTACTTCCATATTAAATTGTTCCATTTACAAGCTGGTATAATTTTTTTCCTAAGTGCCTGCTGCTCCGTCTAGTTGTGGAAAATGAAGCTCAGTGGTTTATGACCTGCACTGTACTTCATCACTAACCTTCAGCAAATGTACGAGTTCTGGAATGAGAATAAAGCTTCACTGGTGGTAGCACAGCATGAGGCAAAGGATAATGCATATTACTGTGGTGCACCTGTGCTGGCTTTCCCTGGCTTATTGGGATAAAAAGTGCGCTTTATTAGCAGGCAAATAGGTAAAGCTTAAGAGGCCAATCTTCTCTGCTTGGCATATGGGACTCCCATTAACATTAGTGAGTAAAATGGATATATTTTGACAAGAGAACAGGGACTTGAGGGAACAGATAAGTGCAGAAACAAGGTGACATTTTCATAGTGACTTTTCTGACCAAAACTGAACATTCTGAGTCTCTAAACGTAAAGATTGCATAATGTGTTTTTATTACTTAATAGCCATCAAAAACCTAGTGAGGAAACCAGGTCTGGTCTTTACCTTTGAGAGAACAAAGTGCCAACTTGTTCCCAGCCCATGCTGAGGCCTGTTGGCAGTAAAACATCTCTTTGACACCTTTCCCATACTCATAACAGTTATCTTCTTGTTTTTGTCTTCCCTGTGGAAATTATTAATTAAAAAATCTTTAAGAAGGAAACTTTACCGCTATCTAGATATCTCAGATTTTTTTTTTTTTTTGCAGCTTTTAAGGGCTGTATATGCATGAAAGAAGGTGGTGGGAGAAAGATGAAGATCACAGATTTTCTTCTGGTGATGCACAGACGTGTTGTGGCTCTGGCATCTCCAGCAGCATGTTGTGTCACAGCCCGTGCAGACTAGACCAGCTGTTTGGGTAGGTGCTCTGGGATGGCTAGAGGGAAGAGATCAGCCTCTCCCTGAAATGACAAAAGTGGCAAGCATTTCCCCAGGGTTTAGTTTAGGCAAAGACAATTCTCTGGATGTCCTTCTTCACATGTACAATATATCTGTCTTCCCAATTTCTCACTGAGCATTAGATCCTGAATTTTTAACTTGCCTGGATAAGGCAACTACCCAGAAGAAATGAGAGATCAGCTGAGGAGGTTTCTAAACTAGGTTTGCTGGGGAGCCTCAGGCTTATTCTGGCTTTTCAGGATGCAGCAGTAGCCAAGAACATTTATTCCCATTTCCACTTGGCAAAGAAGATTTTTTTTCTTCTCTTTTCTTTCAGCTATGGGCTTCATTGCAATTACTTCTTTTCTGTCTTTCCAAAATCCAATTACTGAAAAGCTACTTTTTGGATGCCCTTAGCCAATACCCTGAGTGTCCATTTAAAACAGCTACACACAGATATGATGTATAACAGCTTTTTGGTTCAGTGGCAAAACTGAATCCAACCCAGATGAACCTAAATCAGGCAGTTTAATAAGTTTTTTACAAAGTTAACAAAAAGTTATTTATATTCTACATCCAAAGAAAAAAAGCTTAAGTATTTGATGATTTCTTTCCCAATTTTTTTAGTAGGTATTTTTTTCAATCATAACACATTTTCATTACCTACTGGTAAAGCTATTTTTAGAAAAAACATACTCACTTTGGAATCTCTCTTTTAATATACTAAAAACTGTTTAAACATTTTTTAAAAAGAAAAAAAATAAAATATCCCTTCTGCGTTTTCAGCCAAGGCTCTGCCCTGCACTGAGCATAGTAACAGGAATTGCCCGCATTCTTCTGTGCCTCGGTTGGTGAGTGAAGGTAGCCGGGCAGGGGAGGGACTGCACAGCCCTGCCTGGAGGTGGTGGGTGGTGCCAGACACTGCCGTGACCAGCGACAGTGGTCTGCTCTGCCCTGCACGCCTTGGTGCTGTGCTCCACAGACTTGCTCAATTGAGTGCAAATATTTTCCAGGCTCACCTCAGTGTGCTGCATTTGTATCTATGAAGCTCTTGTGATTACAATCTAGGCAGGACATGATTAAAGAAGAAGACTCTACCTTCCTGCTGCCCAGCTAAGTTTCATGAACTTCTTGGTGAATTCAAAGCCTAGTGACTTTTTTAGTGTCTCTGCTGGGGAGATGGCTTCCTGACGCATTTGAGGTCTTTTGTCACTTGGAGACATTGAGCCAATTTAGTTAACGTTTTAATTTTTGTTGGATTTATAATTGTGATCGTGTGTCAAGAGGTCAGTTTAGACAGCTTGGTAAGCTGGAAAAGCTAGCAACAAATCGAATCAAGTGAATATCCTTTCATTTCAGTGTCTTTTTCTCTCCTTGTTTCAAGCCCAGAAGGAGGCCTTAAAGTTGATGAGAAGATAAATTCAATTATACTTAAAGCTAACTTTGGCTCTTAGCTCTCATACTACCTTTCCCCATCTTTGCCATCCATCCTATTGCAATCGTTTAGATTTGCCCCAATAGTAGTTTACCTATTAGCTTTGCTAATGAATTTACTACTGCAGAAGACCACTTGCAAGGCTGCCCTAAACATAATGAATGTAATTATTTAGCACAAAACCAGGGCAGCATCTTTTTCTCTCTTGACAAGAATAATTCTTTATTCTCTCATTAGCTATGTGCTTTGGTCTCAGTAAACTAGTTATTGACCTGCTCATTTAAGGAGCTTCACTCTAAATGCTTCTTCCCTTATTAAACTCAGACAAGTTTCTCTAATTTCCCCTCACCATGCAATGCTAGCCCGTAAATGTAACCATTGTTCATTTGTTGTGAAGAGAGCTGGAAGACAGGAAGCTATTCTTAGATGGATGCTCAGCCTCCTGAGCCCTGCTTGCTTGTCCCTGGTTATAATGGATACAAAACTGTATGGGGCTTAGTAGACATCATGTAAACTCTATAGGAAATCTGAGCCAATGAATCATGAAGACAGACCCCCACTGAGCATTGTGTGTCTGAATAGACTGCAAATAGATAGAAAAGCAGCTTAAGCAAGTGGCTTTCATATGACAAGAATGCATAAATTAGAAATGAATTGGGAGTATCTGTTGTTTTAAGGCAGTTGGATTTTTACTTTCTTTATCATTTTCCTCTTGTAAGAAACCACTAATTACTCAGACTACACTGAAGACTGATGCAGAGTTTTTGCATGTGTGTGGGTTTTGTTGCTCTTTAAGCCTTCTCCATGGGATTGTGCTGGCTCAGCCTGGCAGTGCCATTCCATGCTGCCTCCCCAGCAGCTGTACAGCCACCCCATCCCATCTAGCAGTGTCCCTTGGGGCATCCTGGGAGACTCCCACCTGGAGCATGACATCGATCCCTGGGGAAAGCAGGAATCCAGTGGTGTCAGGGCTGTAGAGGGTGCAGGTCCCAAGCACCAGTTGAGTTGGGGTTATCCTTTGGCAGAGGTAACAACCTCTCGTCTCACCCTTGCAGTATTCAGTGCTGAGCAGCAGTTGGTTGCCTCCTGTTCTCCTTGGGTCTTTCAGTATTTAGGACTCCCATCAGGTAGGCCCTGACCATCAGTGAATAAAAGCACATGGCATTTCCAGGCAGGCTTCTCCTGAAATCAGCCATTGCCTGACCAATGAGGACATCCCAAGGGCACCAAGGAGCAGAGCCTGCTTGGTCTGAATCCCAACTGTCCTAAGTCAAAGGGTGTGCTGTATGTAGAGGGGCTCAGATCCAAGGCAAGGATGAGGAGAGTGCAAAATCCCAAGACATAGCTTTTGCCCAGCCTCACGGTAAAAACCTCATGCCAGAAGGAATTTTTTGCATAGGGATTCAGTAGGCTCCTCCAAGAGGGATACTCACCCTCCACATCCATGGTCTGGAAGTGGGAAACAGTCAGCATTCACAGCCCTATCTCCGGCTGATCTCCTGCTTAGTGACAGCAAGTGAACCACCTGAGGAGCAGCTCCATCTACCCAGCTTGCTCTGCAGCAGCATCACAGATCAAAGGCCAGGAGTGGTAAGGGTATGTCCTTCCCCACTGCCTCTCTCGCTGGGGATCATCCAAGCTGTGCCTCTGGAGCACTCTGTCTCCCACTGCTGCCCTGTGCAGCCCCTGCAAAGTGCAGCTTGTCAGGGATGCAGGGGGCCCTCTGCCAGCTCCAGCATGGGACAAGGAGTGGAGGATGGTGATGGTGTGGCAGAGACAGGGCAGCCTGAAGGAGGGCTGGCAGTTCTGGTGCAAGCTCCCCTGCTATCTGGGAAAGGGACATTTCACTCGGAGATGGTGCTGTGGTGCAGACTGTGGCTGCTCTCATGCCTCCTGCACGTGGTGAGCTGTAAAATAGCTCTGGTGCTCTCAGAGAGCAGGGTCGGGTGTTTGCAGAAGGGCTGCTGCTGGCACCCACCGAGGCCTCAGCAGAAGCCATCTCTCCTCTGACGCAGCCGATGTGGTGGTGGATCCAGGAGCTGCTGAGTTCAAGGGCTGGCAAATGGGGCTCTGCAGTGTCTGACTGCTGTTTTGTTGCTTACTTTTTGATTGTTTTCTGGCTTTTTTTCTGTGCCTTTTTTGTTAACTTTGCTATTTTCTAAAATGAAATATCCTGTCTCTAATTGTTCACAGATTGTGATAATAGACTGTGGGCAGATGGCCCATAGTTTGTGGTCCAGCAATCATATGAGAGAGACAGCAGCCCTCAGTTGTGTTTATAAATACTGGTGCTGATGTGTCACTGTTTCTTGTGGCCCAGCACAGGCTACATTCCCTCCTGCTGTAATGATCTGGGTTTCTCACTGTGTCCCTTATGCCAGAGGCCCACATGAGGTCCCTGGCTATCTGTAATCTCTGTGGCCTCTGATGGGTCTTTGTATTAGAAGTGAATATAAAGTATAAACTTATGCACTGCAGAAAGCCAGTGCAAGCTATTTTATAGGGGCATGTAGTGATANGTCTTTGTATTAGAAGTGAATATGAAGTATAAACTTATGCACTGCGGAAAGCCAGTGCAAGCTATTTTACAGGGGCATGTAGTGATAGGACAATGTGTAATTGCTTTAAAGTGAAAGAAGATAGGTTTAGGTCAGATATCATGAGGAAATCCCATACTGTGAGGGTGGTGAGACTGGAACAGGTTGCCCAGAGAAGCTGTGGATGCCCCATCCATGGAAGTGTCCAAGGCCAAGTTGAACAGGACTTTGAGCAACCCGGTCTAGTGTAAGGTTCACTCCCCATGGCAGGAGCATTGGAACTAAATGATCTTTAAGATCCCTTCCAACCCAAGCCAGTCTATCATTCTGTGGTTTATATTTAAGAAGGGAAAATAAGGCACTGTGTTTTAGCTGCCTGGCTTTCTCAAAGGTATCCTTAAAATTCTAATATTTTAATAGTAAAGCTTTTAGTCAAGTATTTGATATGAGGCAGCTTATTTTCAAGGTGTTTCTTCATGTCTTGTAGGTAGATTAACAAAAAAGAAAAAGCTTTATTTTAAGCCAGCATTTGTCTCTTTGAATGTAATTGTGCTGCAAAAACTTAGCAATAAACACCTTCACCTTAGGGAAAGGTTAACAGTTTCATTGCATTTTTATGTTTAAATAATGATACTTTAATATATCTTTTTCTTGACTGTAATTCCAGCTGTCTTTATAAGAGTAACTTGTCAGTGCATGAATTCTCAGATAAAATTAGACAAATTATGAAGAAATCTACTGTCAGTGGAGAGCAGGCAGCAGGACAAGGTGGCATGACTAAAAAGTATTGTTCAGAACAGTCTTCAGTGTGAGATTTAGAAGGCTGTGTATCCTAATTCTGTTCAAAACTGTTGAATTACAGGTTCTGTGGGGCTTATTGGTGTGTGTGATTGCAGGACCAGTTCCCTACCATCATGGCTCATGGAGCTGCCCACCATTGTGTGGCTCTGCAAAAAATGGGAGATGTGCAAATGTAAAAATGGTGTGAGAGGCACTAACTGGTCTCTGATGCCCTGCAGCACCTGAATAGACTTTTTTGTTTGGTCTTGTTGAGGACATGGCAGGGAATTCTCGTTTTTTCTTGACTTCCTGCACCCTCAAAGGCAGAATTAGTTTTGAATGGCAGCATTTTCCTAATGGTTCCAAGTTTCACTTGTAATGGCAGTATCTGTCAGGAAGGTAGTATGTATGTACTATCAACCCTTCTCAGTCCTCAGCAGAGGGAGTACAGTCCTGTGGCATCATGTTTTTCCAACTGGTCAGTACATTTCTGGCTCTGATAGCTGCTTTTTTGCAAATCCTCATTAGTTATTTCATGTGAAACATCAGTAAGGAAGGGAAACAGCGTGATTGCAGTCACTTAATTCTACAAAGCTCTTTCTGTTTCATAACAGTCACTGTTTTTCTATGAAAAATGGTTTGGCACTGAAATATTAGACTGTAAATTGCTAGGGGAAGATTAATATGTCTTCTATCTTGGCAAGTTTTCCCATTATATCACTAGCACTGAGACCTAAAGTTTAGCTTGTTTTTCAAGGTTTGATATAACTCACAGAAACTTTGATTTGATGCACGCAATCTTATTGTCTTCTACTTCTCAACTGGTCGTTAATGCAGGTTAGGTTAGATTTATTTAACTGTGTATCAAGTGATTACCTATAATATAGTTACAAGACTTCCACAATTAAGTAATTGCTAAAATAAGAAGCAGGACAAAACATGATGAGCATGTGTTAGGAAACAGTGCTGAGTTATGAGTTCTGCCTGTGCAAGACAGAAATGCATAAAGACATTCCCCCAGATTTATATTTGAAAATGTGAACACAAAAGATGAAGGATTTAGTATCACTTTTACTTTTAGAGGGAATGTCCTTTTGAGGGTTAAGGTGCAAGCTGTTTCTTCATCTCTAGCAGTGGGCTTTGCCTCCCACCCACTAAGAGAAGAAAGTGCCCTGCGACACTGTGTGGACCTTTGGTGAAGTTACCTTTTTTAGTTGCTCTTCAGGAAGCCTTTTCTTGTTCCAGCTTGTGAGACTCTCAGGTAGTCTTGTCAGAGTTGTTATTTCCAGCCTCATTGTCCACTTGTGGTGTGTTACCTGAGTACAGGACCCGCCTGTACAGTGGGGAACACAGGGACACGTGTCCCCCATCACAGACATTTTACTGCTTAGCAGAAAGGGAGACAAAAAGCCCTGTCATCACAAAGGCTTGCACTATGTGATAATCTTGAATCCACGATTTATTTTTCTTCTCTGCAAATACATATTTGTAGCTAAAACCATCCCTTCAAGCTTCTCTCATGAGACTGATAATTTCTTGGCATTCCACGAGAAGGGGGTCACTGGTGTTCAGAGGAGCAGCTGAAGGAGCAGCATTATACAAAGCATAAACACTTTCAGAGTTAGTAAATGAAAGCGATGTACTTTGCTCCAATACTCATCAAACAGAGAGAAGAATCTGTCTCAGCATGTTGTAGGATGATCATTAATTTTTAATAGTGTTAATGTTTATTAGTGACAGATGATTGACTTTAAGTGCCTTATGAATAATAAATAAATGATGTGGATTTTGGGCATCTGCCTTAGATTTGTATGCAAAGCCAGTGGGACTAACCTTCACAGTTTGAGAGAAGTGTAGCTTCAATTCCTCAATGTATGCTGTAGCACAGACTGTAAGACTTCTTGGGCTTTAGCTGTGATAAACCTGGAAGGCCTTTCTCTCCCCTTTCTTAGGGCACGTTGACTGCTTAGCGGCTTCAGGGTGAGAGGGGAGCTCACTGCAGCTCTTTTGGCTAGGGCAGAACTGCTGGAAGGTGCATTATTCACTCTGAGGCTCTGCTGGATTTCATAACACTTAAACACCTGTGTCCATCAAATAGAACGCACAGGATTGCAGCTAGAGCTGCTCTTGACTTTGTAATTTCATTGACTGACAGTTTAATATCTATTTATTTTCACATCTGACTCTGGTATAGACAGGCTGGCATCCTGAATGTCAGGATATTATGCTGACAACTGTGTTTTTTCATTACTATAGAAAAAAAAGGATTCTTCATAAGTAAAGAGGTTCTTTTCAGGCTCAGCAACTGTAATAAAGACCAAATTATACTTCATATAAATTTGGTAGTAACGAGTGATAGGTTATGTGTACATATTTATATAGGAACAAGGGCACACAATTTTCAACTTTCTAGTAATCTGTCTCATCCATCCTGTGAAATGCCATATTATCATATTGTTTAAATAGCTGGAACAACTACCTTTACCACAAACTTATAAGCAGCATGATCTTTGCTTAAATTAGATGTTTAAAATTGCTCTCTTACTTTGATCCAATTTTGTTTGCTTTCTAAGCAGAAACAAGTGGCTTATCCCATCCAAATTATCCAGTATTTGAAACTACTTAAGAGAATGTTTCGAGAAAGGAATACGTGTGTTTTGGTGAGGCTGTGCTGATGTTTAGAGAAAAAGGGTAAAACTGCTTTCGTATTGGGCACTGGCCAAATGGCTGATGACTCTGTAATAATGTTCTCCAGATGTTAGGCAGTTAAACCAGGCCAAAATGCTGTTGCTAACTTATTGTTATTCAGCATTTACTATATAAACAGAAAATTTGTATTTAATTCCACTTTAGTTCAATGGATTGTGATTAATATTGTAATTATCTCAATTCAGAGAACTTTTTAGACCAGACTCTTCTGGGTTTTCTCAGAGCATAGCACACCATACATCAGTCCTAATTATATGGTGTATCTGACTGGGATCTGCCCTGTAATCACATGCCCTAGTGTTCCCTGAACTACTGGCTGTTGTGTCAGCAAGGAGGAGACACAACTGCACTCTGTAAAACATTTCAAGATGCTGAAATTAAATTGCATCATATCTGGGAAAAGAAAAATTGCTCTCAAAATTCACAGCCTTTAGCTGGCCATCAGGTGACATGAAACCATCTGCACTTGTCTGATTTCTCAGCAGTCACAGAATTAATTACTTTCATTAATGAAACACCTTGCTTGTGGTTTTTAAGATTTTTTTATTATGCCTAAGTGCCTTATCGCTGTTTCAGGGTGTAGTCAGAGCATCACAGTGTTGCACACGTGGCCAGGGGCTGTGGCACTCTGCTGACAGAACATAGGGCATCCCAGTCTCTTTTGGGTGTGCAGATGCTCCCACAGTAGTGCCTCTTACTGCACCTCATCCGGCCTTCCTTGCCCAGCCTTGGCTTGGTCCATGTGCCCATCTTCAGCCTGGCCTGCTGCTCTTGAGCATGGGTAGAAGTCTAGGCTGGGTTAAGAGTGGAAATCTAGGCTACTCCTGTTCCTGGAGAGGCACATCAATGCCCACAGTGGGTTTCTACATCGCACTTTCAGAAATCATAGCACAACTTGCACACTCGGAGAGCCCTGGGTGTCCCACACCCCTTCAGGAACCTGCTGGAGGTGACGGCACACCTCGCTTTTGCCCAGTGGGTACCTGGGACTGGTGATCTCACTACTTTTAGACACTTCAAAATCCAAAAATCAGTCTTCTGGCATATGTTGGGTGCTTTGCTGTTGCCACACTACAAATACAGATGCACAAGGACCCACCTTGGTGGTCAAAGGTAAAGAGAACACAGTGTTTGTACCTTTTGGAGTACGTAACCATCAGGGTCGGATTTTGCATGATAAAAGCGAAACCGATTTCTGTGCAGCCAATCAAAGGGGCAATATTTTAAGCCCTGGTAAGGGCTTTGTGCTCTGCTTCCATTTACAGCAATGTCAAGAGTAGAGCAAGGACAAATGGGAATCATGCGTGATCATAATGTTCCTATTTATATACACATAAAATAGAACAGGCTTTTAAAAGCTAATACAATTTTCTATTGTAATGATAACCTTAATAACAATATGGTTTCACTGCAAAGATATAAACAAATATAATAGAAATTGAGATAATGCCATAAAATGGATGCATTACTTTTGGAATTTGAAGGACACCTGCTAGAAAACATTTACCAACTTGTATAATCCACAGCAAATGAAATACAGACTTACCTTCTGCTGTTGCCTGGATATAACATATTTACTGTGCGGTTTTCTTATCACTATGGATTTCTAAGATAATTAGTTGTTGTTGTTTAGTGTGTAATATCTGACCTAGAATTTACCTAGAATTTACTAAACAAATGTTGAAATAACAAAAGAGATAACACTCTTTTTTTAATTCATTGGAAGATGCAAAACTGATAAATAATGTGTCTTTCCACAGTGGAGCCCTACATGAGCTAGATATGCTGTGATTATCTCAAGCATTTTATTGAAGTCTTCTGTTTAGATTTTGCATATACTTTGCTGCTAGCTCAATTGAAATGAACTGCAGTATCAAAGTAAAAATTAGGTTTGTCTCCTTTAATTACTAATGTTAAAAACATTGGGAATGAAGGAAGAGCTCACAAAAACACATCCTATGGACATTGTATCTATGTATCTAGAATGTGTTTTTAGAAAATATTACAAATTTTATTTATTAAATTAGACTTTTTCCTCTTATGACATAATTTGTCCTGTCTACTTTTGCTTGTTTTGCTGAAATCACAAAATGCAAAAATTCTCATAAGACAATGGTTTTCTTTGCAACTTCCATTTCAGTTCTTTGCTGATTGTGTATGTGTTCCTTTTAATCATTTAGCAGTCTTTTGTCACATAAATGACCAGTCCTTCCTCGCATTATGAAATACCATAACCGTGAGTGCCAAAGTGGATTGCTGGATGGTGTTTATTATTTTGTGTTACTTTACCACGTCTTTACTTATCCACGTTCTTGGCACATCGGCAATCTGCTGATTTTCCCTCCTCTTGGCACTGAAGGATGTCTGGGGAAAAGGGCCCATCTCCCACCAGATGCTGGGGTAGCTGAGCTATAATGTGTAGTAGCCAGGGGCAGGAAGGTCCCCGGGGTGGAAAATGCTGCGGGGTAAGAAAATACAGAATTCAAAAAAATCAAGGATGGCTTGTGTCTTTGTTGTTGCTGGGTGCACTTCTTTCTGCCCAGCTTAAGGCTGTCAGACTTTGAACTTCTTCCTATGCGTGACAGGAGCAAGAAGGAATGAGAGATGTTTGTTTCTTGTTTTCCCAAGCATGGTTTATGATGCCAAATACATTTGGAGGTTGGCTTGGACTATGTGGCAGGGGAAGGGAGGACCTGGAGGCCTGAACTTTCTCACTGGTGTAGGAAAATTGGGAGCATGGCTCTGCAAAGAGCTGGAAGGGGAGGAGTACTGAGCTGCTGGGGGTCTGGCGCAGCAAGTGGGGTGTCAGGGCACAAGGCTGCACATGCAGCCCCTGGGGCAGCAGCCAGGGGTCCAGCACACCAAGACACGGTGCTGCCCTAAGCAGTGGCCTGCTTGTGCACGGCTGTGTCTGAAATGGGCCCTGGGGAATGGTTGCAACATAGGCAGAAGACCCACTGCCTTTCCCTCTCTAACAAAGTGTGGTTTTTTTCTGGTGCTCCCAGTTGTCTTGATTTCACAGATTATCAGGGCAATATACCATAGATGCTTTCATTATTGTAGAAAATGCAGTTAGGTATGTAAAATGTCAGTCTGAATGCTTCCTTTGCCTGTGTGATATAGGTTTAAATCTTGAGCAGGGCATGTGATTTCAACTTGCCTTGAGCGTAATAAGGAAGTAATTACTCAGCTGTTGAGAAAGGTCCTAATATCATTTTAGATAGCCTCAATGTCCAGGCAATATCTGCCTATTATTTGAAATGGTTTCAAAATACTTGGGGAAAAAAACCACAACCCAAACCCTCACATTCAAGTCACATGGGAAGAATACGAGTTATCATAAAAAAGTGTTATGAGATAATTCTAAATGTCAGTTTAGCATATTTTAGCCTATTGGATCTTTATACAGAGTTGAATAACATCTTTCATGAAGGAAATGTCTTTTTGGTAAACTGAAAGGGACAATAATATTTAAAGGTCAGTTAACATGGAGAGTTGGTTCTAGTTATTATTATTAAAGATCCAGCTGTATTACCTTTACACAACATTACCCCACAAATCCTTATTAAAACTGTAAAAGCAAACCACATCTTTGCTTCTTTTCCTCCCCCTCCCTCCTTCCTGCCACGATCCTGAGATCCTTGATTCTGCCTTCTCTTTATATGTAACAATTTCTCTAGTGAATAGCACTGGATGATCCTCACCCTGGTTCTGCCACGCTGCATCCGAAAGAGTCATACATTATAGTTGCTGTCAGTGCTGCCAACTAGAAAAAACCCTCTCATTTCTACATTACATTTCAGCCTCCCACGTATGACATAAGCTACCCTGCAAACAGTTGTTTAATAGTTTTCAGCTGCTTAGGAAATGGTAGTTAATTTCAAAGGGGTTTTTTATTCAAAAAGAAGTTGCAGTAGTGTGTTGTGTGACTGCTACTGTGTTTAATTGGAAGCAGGCAGGCTGTCTGTCTGCCCATAGCACTGCCCACCCAGCTGTGACCAATTGGTATTAATAGTCTGCACAATGCAATGGTTCATTTATGCACAAGCACCTCTCCCCAGAAAACTCTCCTGGGAGGGATTGTGTTACAGGGTGCATGTCTCCCAGGGCTGGGGGCTTGGGGGGCTGTGCTGCAGGCTGGCAGCACGGGGCAGGCACAGAGAGGGCTCTGTGCCCCTGCATGCCATGGGGTGACTGATCCAGGGGCATGGCTGGGGTCTTCTTTCCCACAGCCCTGTGCCAGTGCTCAAGCTGTGCTCTGCTTGGGTAGGTCTCCTCTTGTCTTTTAGCTGCTACTCACAGGTGTGAGCTGTGAGGGAGGTCTGGTGCCTGGGATGGAAGAGTTTACTCTGCGTTCATGTCTGCATCTGGATGCTTGTCTGCGGTGTGCTCACAGCCCTTTTGTTACCAAGACAGCCTTGGACAAAGAGGCAGTTAGTGGGTTTTGCTGAAGATCCCCAAGGGGAAGGAAGCTGCTGCTGGGGTTTGGTGCTGCAGAGGAGGGTGTTGGCATGAGTGAAGTAGCTGTCCAGGAAATGAAACAGAAGTGGAAAAGCAATTACCAAAATAAGGAGATGGGATCATGTTTTCTTTCTTCACAGTGCTGGGTGTAGAGAAACCCAAGTGATTTGGAACCTCTTTCAGTGAGGGTGGGCATTGAGCGGGGCTGGTGCAGGCTGTTGCCCTGCTCCTGGGCACACAGAAGATCAGCAGGGACAGGATGTGCCAGGCCCTGTTCCTGATGGGCACTTCAGCTGTAAACCTCATATTTTAACTTATAGAGAGGATTTAGGTAAAGACATGTGAACTGTGCTGTGTCGGATGGTGGCAGTGCTGGGGGCAGCCTGGTGGCCCTTTCCTTCAGTAGTGGAGATGTATCCACTGTGCCCAGAAACAATGAAGGATAATTGCACAATGTTCAGTGCAGTGAGTGCTTCTCTGTGCTGAACAACTCTACTAAATGCAATATGCAGTTTGTAAAATGGCTTCCACGGAGAGACTGCAAAAGCTGAGTGTCAGGTTTTTTTTATCGTAAGAAACCTCAAAAAAAAAAAAAAAAAAGTGCCACAGTTTCTATTTTCCCGAAAGCAGAAATGTGATGTTGTGCACACAGAATGTTTTGCTGCAAGCAGTGGCTTTGATGAGACATACCCAGTGCCATTACCTAATGTCTTGTTACTGCTCACCTGAACGTGAGGATTTGCTGGGTAGTGCACCCATGACCATGGACTCCAGGGAGAGCAATTGGTCAGGACAGAACAGCACCTTGCCTGTAAAATAGTTGTCCAGAATCAGGACAGGTCCTTGGATAGAAGTTAATTACCCAAGTTACCCAATAGTGACAATCAGAAAAATCACCTGCTTGATAAAGGATCCCGTAGACTTAGTGTGACTGCTTCCGTACAGTGTTGTCCAGGAGCTGACCATGACTTTGGGAGAGGGAGGAGGATTTGAGAGCTTCCAGGCATCCCCTGTGCTCCAGCAGGTGCCTTGCTTCCTGGAGAGCTGCCTTCACATCTGAGAGCAGTCTGAAAGGTTTGATCTCCTGGACATACCAGCTTTTGAGTATCAGAGGAGCACAGACAAAGCTCAGCCACAGGCAGGCCACTATCTGGGCCACACAAGAGGTTCAGTGCTTGAGTAGCTAATACCTGTGCTGTGCCATCTCTCCAGCCAGCTCTCCTCCTCTCAGCACTGCTCAGCAGCCAGTTCTCCTGGCCTGAGCACATGCTGCTGTTAAGGCAGCCAGGTTAGCAACAGGCATGCGGGTAACAGCAGCACAGGTGGCTGGACAGGGTGGAGGGCAGCTGTGTTGGAAAGTTGTTCACCCTTGGTTACTTTATACAACACATTAAGCTTGAGGTTGCAGAGATCCAGAACTAGCACTAGTGGGACACTGCAGAAGTATCTCCTTTGCATTGCTGTGGGACGCTCCAGAGTGCCAAACTTTGTGATGCTACTCTAGTAAACAGTAAAAACACATGGAAGCATGCAGCCTTCAGTTTTTCAATGTTCTGGACTCTTTCATGAGCTCTACATCCATAGTTACACCCTTGTAAGAAAGTGTGCCTTCCTGTTTGTGTTTTCAGGGCCTTTCAGGGTTGTGTTTCCAGAGCATCCTAACTTCCTTTCTTTCCTTGTTTCATTTCTAGATGAAAATCCTATCCCACACAAGCACTTAGTTTTCCAGCTCCTGGTGTCCTTGGCTCCCTCTAAGTGAAAGGCTTTAAAAGTGCTACTTTTCCAGCTTAGTATGCTCTCCCCTCTTGTGCTGGTTCACTGATGACCTCAGTGGTCTAAACATAGGCTCAGCTCCCCCCGGTGCAGGAGAGCAGGGCCACACTGCAGCTGTGGAGGTGATGGAGGTGTTGCCTTTCCTTTTAGCAGCTGTGTTGGCTGCCATGACTGAAGCCTCACTCTCTTAAGCCTGCTGCAGCCTGTGCAGCCAGGGTTTGGTGCTGCAGAGCAGCAGGGTGTCTGCAGAGGGGCTCCTGCCCAGCCTTGGTGCCCTCGCTCGGGGCCTGCCAAGGGCAGAGGTTTGGGGCTGGCCATAAGAGATGGACAGGATGGGAAGGCAGGGCTGGGGGTGGGACACCTCTGCCTGCTGGGGAGGAAGGCTGGCCACTGCACAGCTCCCACAGGAGGAGGTTTGTGGTGGGGAAGGAGGTGGGGACAGCATCTCTGGGGCCTTGGAGGGCTCTTCTTCCTGAGGAAACACAGACAGCTGGAAGATGCTCCACCTGTCCTTTACCCCTCCAATAAATATTCTGCCCTGTGCCCTCTAGATGTGAGAAAGAAAATGTGATTAAAAAGGTAAAATGCTTTTATTTGTGAAATATTAGCTTTATGTAATATGTATTCAAAAGCAGATACTCATTTAAAGGTTATATTTAATATAGCTCTGCTCCAGTTTTTCTTTTTTATTATTTTCTTATACATCTTTTCACTTTCTAAGGCAATGCTCCAGTGACTACTGCAATATAATAGCTGCTTTCTCTCTCAGTACACAATTTGACAGCATTTATTCTTTCCTTCAGTGAACATAATTACTTCACATATGGAACCTGTGATAGCCTACAGGCATCTGAGAGAAACCAGAATCATACAATCTGTCCCCTTTGTGAGCTTAATTTACATTCACAAGTGTCATTTTAATAGTGCTGGCAACATGTAGGATAAAAATTACAGGTCAGCTGCAGCATGTCACAGGGAACTGTGCTTAAGTCAATAACATGATATTATTACATTCTGGATAATTTTACAAGGTAGATCTCACAGAAGGAATTTGACCCCTATTTCTTTAGTTTTCTGCCTTTTGGTTTCCTTCATAAGGTAATTCACTTAGAAATGGATGTTGCAAAACTGCAAACATGTTGACAAAGAGGTTAGACTGCAGTAGGCATTTCCAAATCTGAAAGCAACACCTTTCCCTTGCTATAACTTGTAACAGTGCTAAGAATTACCGTGCTCTGGCATATTTAAAAATTTGCACTGTTAATTCTTGAAATTTGTTTTCCTGATCCATGTAACCAAAATACTGAGGGGCATAGCCTTCTGCCTTCTCATTTCATACAGCTGACGGAAGTTTGAGCTTTCTGCAACTGATTATTTTTTAGACAGCGAAAGCAATCTCAGACTAAGCATTTTACAGACATTTTGTACAAGAAAAATAGTGAGTGTCACAGAGACATGCTGCATACAGACCTATGTGCAATTCATTATTTAATTTGTATATTTATAAGACCTAAAACTAATAGCTCATTTTTATATGGGCATCTGTAATATAAATAAAGGTGCCATAAATAATCTAATGAACATCAGGTGATTTGTTTTAGTGAAAACTTGTTTTGGGGTAGAGCACTCAATTCAAATATAAAATCAATCTTACTTACCATTACTGATTATTTTCTGTTTTTACAAACCCCATAATTTACTGCATTTTAAGTTTTCAAAGTTGTTTTAGGGCTTGTACAGTTTTCCCATAGTACTATGGCATTCAGAAAGTCCATATATACACAGAAAAGGCAAATACACCCCCAGGTGCTCCCCCTGCACACATACCCACACACATCCATTCCCTCAACCACGCAGCCATTTACTCCTCCAGAAATTTGCATCCTTCTCTTGCTGTAAGCACTTGTACTCATTCGAGGAACACAAGGAGAAAAAAAAATCTTTTATCTAACAATTTGTTTTCATACCACTGACAGTATTGGAGTTTGAGTGAGCTTTTTGAACTAACCCCACCCCCCCACACCCACCCCTTCCCCTCCCAGCCGAGAAGGAAGAGCATTTTTTTCCACTGAGGAGGCTAGATAGAAGATATTTGAAGCTACAGTAAAAAGTATGATAAACTGACAGCAAGGAACTGGATGCATAAATACCTAGATATAGTGAGGATGCTCACAACCTGAAGACTTGTAACATGGCTGAGGATGAAGCAAAAATGCATATAACTCCCCAAATAATTGAGATTAAAACCAGGAAAAATACCACTTGACTACATCACACGATTTTGAGAATGAAGTTAGGCACTGGAAAGGATTCCTTGTGAGGCTGATGGAATACCAATCTGAACTTGGTGTCTTTCTAAAGGATGTGTCCCACTCAACTGGTGGTCTGGTACAGGAAGTCAGTCAGTTTTCTTTCATTGTCCATGTTTAAGTCCACCCAGGCCTTAAATCCCCTAAAACCACACAGCCAACCTCTGGAGTCTAATGTCAGCCTTTACTTGGGAAAATATATATTTGGACTGGGAAATTTTTTTGTGTAAAGAAGGTGTCTATTAGTTATGTTCTTCAGAGTCTTGCATAGGAAGGTGTTTGCATTTCAGATACTCTTTACCCTAGCAGGAAGTTCTGGTTTTGTTTCAAGCTCTCAGTTGCTGCAAGGGTGTAGGCTGGAAAACAAGAGCCACAAAGGGCAGGCTGGAGGTGTTCATCCCACCTGTGGAGCTCTCCCACACACCCATCTTAGCATAAAAACCTCTGTCACTGATACACGTGACAACATATGTGCAAATGTTAATATTTTATGTGCCTGATGACCTATTGACCAAACGTTTTTACCAGTGGAATATTTGAAACATGACAATTTTCATTCTTTGTGAGAATCTTGTATGAGCTACAGTTCAGTTGCAGAAAAATCTCATTTATTCCACTGGAGATATGCTGGAGTATCTTGTCTGCTTCTCCTCAGCTTCTGTCGTCTCTCTTGGCTGACAATAAGTTTATTACTTGCTTGATTAATGGTTGCCATATCCGTTTTTTCTATTTTAGAGAAGGAAAAATAAAAGAAAAAAAAGAAGGGGTTTTAAGGGGAGACTTTGCAGAGAGAAGCAAGCTGGGTGCGAGGCCCTGCCTATGAACGGGGATTACTTCTGCTTCTTAAAAGGTAAGGGACACAATCAAGATTTTGGCCTGACATCCTCTTTTCACCACAATTGTGCTGATAAGAGGCTGAACATACAGTAGACGAATTCTGTTCTTGGGTCAGCACCTTGAGCCTTTGAGCTCAAGCTAAAACATCTTTTTGTCAGCTTGTGATACTGGGCTCTTTAGAGGTCCTTTTTCTGTCACCTCCTATTGAGCGGATGTTTACTGGTGAGAAAACTTATCTTAAGAGCTGTTAAGGTTTCATCAACCTAGTTTGGAAAAATGTTTTATGATTCATCAGCAATAGCTTTGAACAATGTAAAGTCTTTGTGGGTTGGTTTCAGGGAAGTTGCCAGGCAACTGGAAGTTATAGCTTGTAGTCACACCTGGAGGCTTGTGGACATAATCAGTTGGTTTTGCTTTGCAAAGTAAAATAAGAAATTACTATGTTGAGACTGCCCAAAATGGAGTTTTTCCCATAATAGGGAGGAGTTCAGTGCTTGGCTGGGATGATGGTGCTTGGCCATGCTTGCCTGGTGGCACCTGGGGCTCCCTCTGTGTGCTGCAGGCAGCACAGTGCCCCAGCTCAGCCCCTCTGCCCCAGTGTGCAGCATCAGGACAGATGCAGGAGCCTGGATTGGTGCAGGCAGTCTTTCATATTGTATTTTCTGAGTGATGGGTAAAGGAACAAATCTACAGATTGTGTGTGTGCTGTTTTAATTTACCACTCAGAGGGTGAAGCTGAACAGAGTCTGTGGTTAATATGAATTTTAAAAAGATAATGAGATGTTTTGCCTCCCAAGCTGGCATACAATCTTGTTTTCTTTACTCCTCCTCCTCCAAAAAAACCCCTACCAAGCTCTTGTCTCCGATTTGTTCATAAATACAATATCAAACACCTCCTCTGTGCCTCTGATGTATGCTCAAATCTGTGTGCCACTGTGTTGATTCATCTGGAGGATGCTCGGCGTGTGAGTGGTTTGGCACAGTATGGTACAGGAGAGGAATCTGATAGTGAGAAAGGCAGAGGCAACGGCATAATTATGAAGGATTTCTTCCTCTCATACTGCTTCTTGTTATTTATTCTTCTCTCCATGTTTCCCTTGGTTATTTCTCTTCCTGAAATGAAAATAACCTGGCAAGAAAACAATGTTTCCACTCCCATCATTTTTAGGCAAGGAACACCAGGCATGTTTTTTTTAGCCTTGCTAACTGACGGATGATTATTCACCAATATTTTTTGTTGAAGCAAGCAGGCTTGTTAACTGTAGTGACATTTTTAGTGATGCTATGATATCCCAGTGTCATTGTTGCTTGATTTATCAGTGTCTAAAGGATTATTTTGTTGAAAAACTTACCATGGATCTTGCGTTTAAGGCTGACTTTATATGCGTATGACTACAAGT
This sequence comes from Orthonyx spaldingii, assembly GCA_013397795.1. Classification (NCBI taxonomy): domain Eukaryota; kingdom Metazoa; phylum Chordata; class Aves; order Passeriformes; family Orthonychidae; genus Orthonyx; species Orthonyx spaldingii. Next base: position 1,144,211 of record VZTJ01004015.1, on the reverse strand, counting down.
GTGTGAATTTGTATGAAAATAAGGGACAGAACTGTTAAGATGCTTCTTCTGTTTTGGGCTTTTGGCTCTGTGTCATAAAATACAAACTGGAGCCTTGAATTTCCATGCTTTAAAATGGCACACTTAAACTGAGAAATACTGTAATTGAGATCAGCTCAGCCACAGCCATCCTACAGTTTGTATCTATTTACTCCCCCTTCTCTCCAAATTCCTGACTCACCTTCTCTTTATTCCTAGACTTTTACAGGACTATTACTTGTAACCTCTGCCTCCCCACCTGCCCCCTCCAGCTACAGACACGGGCTATCCTTGCCCTCGCCAGCTTGGTCACCAAGCCCTGCTAGCCAGGCACGCCTTGATCCACTGCTGAGCCTCTGGCTTTTGCACAGGGCTGCCGTGGGTCTTTGAAGGGTTACAGCCAGCGTGGCTGGAGGAGTGGGATGGCAGTCGTGTTGGGGAGTCTGTGGGGTCACCCTGACTAGGAAGGGCTGAGGACAAGTAGGGATCCCATTCTTGGAAGAGAGAACACTTGGTGAGAAATCCCTTGGAGCAAAGCTTTGTTGAAGGGTTGGGGATGAGAAGCCCAGGAGCATTTCCCTGCTCCAAGCATTTTGTGCACAGGAATGCAAGGGTGCAAGTCTGGGGGCGCAGTTCAGTGCAGCTCTGGCAGCTGGAGTCTGAAGCAGTGAGTAGGATCATGTGGACACTGGGTACCTGCTTGGAGAGGCAGCAACAGCAGATGGTTTGAAAAAACAAAAATTCAAAAATGAAAAGATGTGATGCTTTTTAAACTCCGTGAAAGTGAATGTGCTTAGATTTCCTTGGAAAAAGATGCTATTGGAAATTCTGTGTAAGTGTAAATATATGAAGGCCGAAGGAGGTAAAGTTTTTTTCCTAATTAGGATAATTAAAAAGAAAAGCAGTCTGCAAGCTGAATGCCAGACACAGAGCATCACAGCTCCTTTGCTATAGCAGGAGCAGATTTATTCATGGAGTGGTGTCTCTTGTTCTTGTTCTTTTTCTCTCCTCTGGCACCCAGATTGTCCTGCCTGAGTGAAACCTCTGCACTCCAGGCTGTGTGATCCAGCTGGGGTTGTACAGCATTGCTGGTCAAGCCAGTATGATATTCCCCCTTCTTCCTCCCCCTCTCCCCCCTCCTAATTTTACAATGACAAAAACATGTGCTTCAGTCAGTCTTGCAGTGGCTCAGCTTACCCATTACCTCCAGTTCCCCCAAAACACTCTGGTGCTCTCCAGCCCTCTGAAGCAGGTCCACAGGGTTTGCTGCATTAAATCCAGACCACAAGGTTAAAGCTACGTAGATAGAAGGGACAAAGCACCCTATTCTGGGTAGTCCCTCAAAATCAGATCAGCTGTCAAAAAATTGTTTTGTCCTGAAGAGAGAGGTGGCAAAAAGGGAAGGCAGAGCACATTTTAGGGCCACGTGGGAGCCCTTTATGTGGGTTCTGGCCATTTAGTCTTCAATAAAACATGAATGCTTACCATAGCAACCACATCAGCCCCCTTCGAGAGAGCCACTGCTTGAATAAAGATGGGGGTTCACTGAAGAAAGTCTAACAAACACATGTAGATCTTTTACAGTGCTGTACAAGAAAACAATTTCACTTGAAGAAGCAGACATGTTTTCCCAGGAAGCATGTAAGAGTTAATACAATATGCTGCTAGCTTTCCCTGCCTCTGCTGCATGCTTGCTCCTGGGAATTGCTGTTATTTGGGTGGCAAAGGGGAGGGCAACCCTCATGGCCCTGCTGCCTGCACTGCTGGGAGAGCTTGCTCCCCAGAATATTTTGGATTCTTGCCCATTAAAGCTTTTCCCAAACTCCACACATGCACATTGAGTCACTATTTTCCTGAAATCTTATGCCTGGTAGATATTTTCCTGAAGTGCACCCTTTTGCTTTAATCCCTGCTTAATCTTACAGAAAGATGCAAACAATTTTGCAACATCCCTTTACCTTGGGAAGTCTCGGGGATGTTCAGCAAACTCTTCTGTGGCTTTTTATTCATGTGCCCCAAGAGAAGACTGGGGTCCCCCCTCCAGTAAGCAGGTTTGGATATAAAATGCTACTAGATCAGCCTTCTGGAAAGAGGATGCTTTGATTTGTAAAACTGGAAAGAAAATGTTGATCTGGGCAGTATTAGATTAGTCACAGATTAATTACAATTGTCAAGTATTATTCATCTGTAATAAGAGTGAATTCTTCACTCAAGATTCATAGCAAAATAACATTAATTTTCAAATAGAAGTAATTTAAATGGAAGTAAGACCTTCTAATACCACCATCTGTACAAGTAAATTACTTTCAGAGTAATTAAATATGCATATCTGGGCTGTGTACTGTACTGATGAACCAAGTTTTATGGAAGCAATATGCTTAAAAATCCCTTAGGTATTAAAGATGAAGAACCCATGGCATTTTGCATTCATATAACCATGAATAAGAAAAAATATTTTTTCTGCTGCATAATTTTGGGGAATATATTTTTATTAACTTTTCCAGGTTAATTAATATTTTTGCCAAATAGCAAATATGATCATTGTATTTATTAGTCTGACATTTCACAGGGACTTAAAGCTCTCTAAGAAGTTTCAGCATTGTGTGTATCTGAATTTATGATTGTGACACAGTCACTCATCTTCTGCAGATTCCCAGGAAGCAGAGCGGTGCAGTGAAACCGAAATCATTATGTTGACTGAATTCATTACTGCCGGACTCGTCCCTCCATGAAATAGCACTGTTCAGCCAATTGGGATTCATGGTCACAACCCTTCATGGGATCATCAGGGTTTATAGTCCATAACAAATACAAATACAGACAGGGACAATAACAGTGCAATACATCTGATCTATTACCCCACCTCGTGAGGCTCTGTCGCGAGTGCCAGAGCGGCCACTGGCCACGCGTTTTCTGTTGTGCAGATGAACGGCACAGTCGCCTAGCGAGGAGAGGCTGTGCCTCAGAACACAGCACTGACAGCGTGGTCTTCAGTGACTAAAACCTGTCTTTATGCTTGCAACACAATGTTCATGACTTATGTAAAGCACTGATGTGTAGGGGAGCTTTGGACATTTGCTGGAAGCATCTGAACACTGCAGAAGTGCTTGGTTGAAGAAATACCTGAAGTCAGTTCTGTGGAGCACTTCAGAAGGTCTGAAATCCCAGCAGCTCAACCCTTTCAAAGCAGCAAATAGACCTGTCTACATACTACCAAAATGCAAGAGCTAATTCAAGCATAAAGACACACAGCCGGCACAATCTCTGTTTGCAAGTCAGCCACTGCATGCTGCACGTGACTGACCCTTAGATATTTTATGTCAACTTAATACTGCTTATGAAACATGCAGAGGTTCCCTGACATCAAGAGATTTGTCTACCTGCAGCACTTTCACAGTTATCTCCTCAGGTTAATTGCAGGAGGCTGACAGTGGATGGAGGACAATGGATCAAGTCTTCCTGCACCCCAAACGTAAAATAAGAAATGGTGGCCTGAAACACAGAAAAGAAATTATGAGAGCTTCATTTCTCTACTCTTGGCCCTGTGCTAACACATGTGAACAAGTATGTTGTGTCAACCCTTTGGGACCTGCTTATGTGAGTTTTAGATCATACTTTGTGTGATGGAGGTGGGTGTTTACATAGCCAAGAGGAGAACCATTAGAAATGTTCTAATCTGGGAGGCATTGAAGTTTGAATGACATAATTTCTGACCTAGTGTAAGGCAGTAGTTTGGTGACAGGTTCAGCTGCATCCAGCCTAACCATGCACATATATTATGCTGGAGGTAGCCTGCATGAGTTTTCTTAAATTCCCTTTGTGTGTCTTGTCACCTTTGTCTCTGTTCTGTCCCTGAAGTCCAGTTTGTGCCCAGTCTGCAAACCCCAGCATCTGCAACATGCTCTGCTTCCAGCAGTTCATTTTCTGGAGCTACTGCTGGAAGACAACACTGTTTCTTAGCAGATTTTCTGTGAGGGTTGAGGTTGAAAGAGAACAAAAGTGGGAGTTTGGGTGTGAATGTGCTGGGTGAATCCTTGACAAAGGGGCTTTTGGCTCTGTGGGATGGCTTCTATCAAGGCTGCATATGAAAGACTTAGAGTAGTCCTGAGAAGACCTGATTTTCAGGTCAATGTTTGACCTGTAATAGACAATACGCAAATAATACTTATTGCTTTTGAACAGCAAATTGCTTTTGGGAATTTAGGAATTATAGCAACAATGCAGGGACATATGCAAAAGGAACTCTACATAGTAAAAAGAAACAACTGAGAAGTGACTCAGTTCAGCTTCTGAATGTGGCCACTTTGCAATGTCTAAGTCCGTGTTTATGCTAAAACAGACTAGCATTAGTAGCATAATGTAGCACATTTGCCAGTAATTTGAGAGTGGATCTTCCATGTGTTTGAAAATGACAAGGTAGGACAAAGACATTAAAATCCTCTTTTCTTCTGTATAACAGTGTCTTGTGTTGAGGGTGTCTCCAGTTCTCACAGAGGCTGGAGCATTATTTTCCATACCCTTTTCCCCCCATTTAGCTTCTAGTTACTTAGACAAAATTGAGAGAACTTTTTTACTTGCCGTGCTTTTAAAGCTTTAAAAGCTTTTTCTGAAAAGGTACCTATTTTCTTATCACTTTTTTTTTCTTTCTCTAGAAAAGGGCTTAATTTGAAGTTCTTTTTTGGCAGCTGTATTTCATTGTGATACATTATGTCAGGGCACATCAGTCACATGAAATTTATGGAAAAAAACATACCCTTTTTAGATGTCCCTCTCTGCAGTCCTCTTCAAAGCATGGTGTTTTTTCAAGAAACTAAACTATCAACAGCATTATGATTCTCAAAACATCGTGGGTGTAATGGCTTCATCTTACTCAATTATATAAATGTTACTTAAAGAAGGAATATAGAATTTAATGTGGTGAACTTAGCAATTCTAAAAAAAAAATTGACCATTTTCACCTATTAGTGATGTTTATTTTCAGTGCTGAGCAAGGGCTTCTCTTCTTTGTAACCAAGATAATCCTATGCTATTCCTTATTTTACCATTAAATGAGATACATTCTGAATTCAGATGAAAATGAGGTACCTTGATGAAAGTGGGCTTCAGGTGTCGCACACTAAGCATTGTACATTTCTCTTTGCTCTGATCCTCCAGCACACATAAGATTTCACCTCTTCACCTTTGAACAAGATTGCACTAACTTTGATCTTTTCAATTTTGTTCAACTCCAGGGAAGGAGCAGCTACTTGAAACATGTTATCATTTAGACTTTCAGAGGTTCTTTAAAAAAAAAAAAAAAAAGGAGGGGAAAGAAAAAAAACTTGAAAGCATGAACTAAAAGCTGTAGATTTTTATCTTGAACATCAGCTTTTGTAGCTAGTGTGTAATGGTTTAATATCAAAAACTGTATCCACATAGAACAAAACAAAATATAGATGTTAAAAGCACATAGAATTATTAAATACAAATTTCATTTTAGGTAAGCATTTTTCTGTACTAGTGTTGTGGATATCCTTTCTCAGGTCAAAGCATAAGCTTTGTGTTCTTGCTCCTTTGCTTATGGCCTAAACCTATTATTTGACCCTCTGTACTTGTGTGATATTAATTCATGATACTGACAGTTAATCTATTTTTATAACTGTTATTATCTGAGCAAAATAACAAAATAGGTTCTTCATTTTCTCTTCAAGTCTGAGAGTATGTAACAGTGGGGAGCAAAGTTAAAAGTATGATATTTTCAAGATCTTACGTGGTTTAGCAATATTCTTAAAATGATTATCACCATGTGCCCGTATGGCAGTTATTTTGCTATTATTTCAATATTATTTGGGTTTGTTTGGGTTTTGTTTGGGTTTTTTTTCTATTACAAGACAGATTTTCCAAAATATGTAAGAATTTTAAATCACAGAGCTCTACTGGGGCTGTACCAGCCCTAATGTAGATCTAAAGTCCTAGGAAGCTTAATCAAAATTCTTAATGATTACTAAAAGTTTACAATTTTTTACATTGGCTCCTTTTTATTCTTGCCTAGTTTGATCAGATGTGCAGTATTTCATCCTTGTCTTCTCTGCTGAGACTGCAGTTGTTTAGGGAGGCTCATGATAAGTAGCTCTTTGTGTCCATCCCCTTGCTTTATTTTGAGATTTGCTTTGCACAACAGTACAAATGGAGACAGTTTCCACCTTCTTGGATGTGATGCTTATTGAATTCATTTCCATTAACAAGCTATTGGAAGCAAATTAATGCCACATTAATCTACTCTTACATCTGATTTTTCCTGCCTATTCTAAGGATTGCTTAGACAACAGATCATCTCCTAAGTATTTCATAAAAGGTCTGAAGTTCTCTCCCTGCAAAAGTGGAACCATGATTAATAATTCAAAAGAGTAATTTGTGTCACACTAAAATATAAGCAACAAAATAAGTAAAGAAGATGTTGGTATACAGGTGAAATGATTGACAGAGTTAATGTCTACAGAGATCTTTGACATGGTTACTTACAGGGACCAAGTAATATTACTGGTTTATACACTTTTCATTTTCTTTGCAATATTCTAGGTGTCATACAGTCCTGGAACCAGGAACCTCAAGTCACATTTCATCCTCTGGTTTCCCTGAAGCTTTTAGTTACACATTGAAGTTACTGGATATGTTCTGTTCAAGGTATTTGTCTACACACTCCTCTTTAAGAGCCTTTGATCTGCTGTGAACTGACGGTTCATTGAGATTTTGGTTTGTTACATTTCATAACTCCTTTTGACCTGAGTTTTTGAGGTTAACTGGATAATTTATTTTGAGCTGCGCTTGATTTTCTAGCCTTACCATCACATATGCCTTTTGCAGGTGAGCCCCCCTTCTAAGCAATTTTTATGGTAGCCAATGCCTCATGTCACCACTTGACTGCCACCTACTCCAACATCTCTGTGGGAGGGTTATAACAAAGTCATCTGGACTCTTCAGTCATACAAGACATTGGCAGTCGTAGCAGAAAACTTCAGGTTCTCTAATGACAATGGGGTTAGTGCCAGTGTAAAATCAAAGTGGAAATGTCCTACACCAGAAGTACTGAAAGAGAGATTACTCACTGCCAGTTCTGGGGAGAAAATATGTGGGAGCTGAGCCTTTTAGTGTTGCCCAGGTACCCAGTACTGCAGTGTGTGGCAAGAAACTATCTGTGAGTCAGATACAGGCTGTTGCTTGCAGCCATCAGGGCCAAGAAAATCCACTCATATCCCAGTGTCTGCTGGCTGTAGTTCTGGACTCTGTCAATGTCACAGGAGCAAACTCTCTGTAGTTTCCTTCTCCTGACAGTTTGCTGCTGCCAGGAAGCATCCCAGGAAGCACTGACATTTTCAAAGCATTCAAGCAATGAGCATGGGTGACAAACTCATAGATTTGTGGGGGTTTGAGGAAGATGTCCCCATCCAGGTTTAATAACATCATTCTACTCCACTTTAATGCTTCCATTTTCCTAATTTTTCCAGGAAAAAGGACAACCTCAAATTTTTAGTCCACAAATCAAAGATTTCTCATTGCAGAACAACATGAAATTTTTAAAGTAATACATTTTAATTTTCATTTTTCCTGAGTATATGCAAAACAATATGATTGTAGTATATAGGACAATACCTATATTAAAGAAACTTTTGTCTAGGTAGATTTTCTTTTAGAGTAGTTGGTAGTTAAAAGCTGTCCTTATTGCACCGAGGAAGTAAAATCCACACTTGTTAGGCTCTTATTTCATCCTCTTTCCTATGGTCTCACCCTTTTGGCCCTGCTAACTTTCATGTCCATAATGAACTCCATTTAGCTTCCCTGCAGCAGGACCTTGTCTTTGTTAATCACTGACCCAGCGGTGTGAAGCTGCATAGGAGAGCAGGTTATTTTTTTTTTTTTCTGGATTTTCTCTACTTCCTTCAGCAGTTGTAACTTCTAAGAAACTGCAGAACAAACAAGTATAAAAGATCAGGAAGACGGCCTGAAAAAATAATGCTTAAAAGATGTCTCATTGTACTCAGTTCTCCTGTAGCTGCCAGCTACAGACTGATGACTGAAATCTTAGAAGGAGTTAATGAGATTAAGTCTTTGGCAACTGATTGCTTAATGCTGTCTTCTCATTCAGTGGTGTCATGTTTGGGGTTTTTTCACTTTTTTCTTTTTTTCCGTAGCCATATATAAACTTGTCATGGAGATCAGCTGGGACCTCATGGCAGAAATCTCATTTAAAACAACTGGAAATTACTTCACCTTGGCTCAAGCCACAGCATAAGAGATATCTTCTCCTCTTTCTCCAGCCCTGCTGTGAGTCAAAGACATTTTCTGGGCTGTTACTTTCCTGTGCTGAACGACCTTGAGCCTCTTCCTGTTGCTGCGTCTTTGCTTGGCTCAGCATGTGCATCCCTTGCTCTTTATAAATACGCCTGTGTGCTCGCCTTTGCTGTGTTCCTTTTTCTCCACAGCTGAAGGTATTGGTCCTTTGTCAGGCATTGAGACTCACATGTTTTAGTTCATAAATGCCTATAGCAATTTTCCATGCTTTTGATAGTGAGGATTTTTTTCACCCTTATTAAAAAAAATGTTGGTATTGTCAACTGCATAGTACTCATCTACTAGTGTGTTTCCTTTCTGCCTGTGCTTGCAGAGCGAGGGATAATTAGGTGAAAAAGTAGAGTAGTAGCACTTTATACTTGTTTTGCTGGGACATCAATTTGCAGATTTGTGAAGCGGGGGAGAATCAGCCCACCGTGACTCACAGCACAAACACGGCACAGTTGGAAGAGCCCAGCTTGGGTTGTGTGTATCCTTACTAACAGGGAAAGCTGAAATGCTAATTGACGTTGCAATCTGCTTCAGGTCAGGTAAAGGTCATCAGACCCCTGCAAATGCTTAATCCTTCCCATGGAAGCTTTGTGGGATTCCCAGGGATCCTACAAAAATAACCTTTATGTTTGCTTACATGGAGAATCTTTGCAGGAAGCAGAGCTGGCAGAGTAGTGGTAGAGAGGCGTGGGGATCGCAGTGGTGTCAGAGGAATGATGAGGCTGGGCACAGTCATCACCCTTTGCTTTTTTTTTTCTTGTTAAACACCATGTAAGTACTCCTGTGAAACAAAGCTACCACTCTTTGCTACCAATCATCTCTCAGATCTTCAGCCTCCTTGTAAAAGGCTGCATCAGCTTTTCCCAGAGATGAGCACTAGGATAGATTGAAGCACAAGCTGAATGTAACGGGGTGTAAGATGGAGCAGACACAACACTGAGCACTGTGCAACTTCCAAACGATGTGGTGAACCCAGTCCATACGTTCAGCAAGGTAATCTACATAAAAGCATGCCTTGCTGAAATATAGGGGCTGTGTATACACATACATGTGCATGCTGAGGTGCTCTACTGGGTCGAGGCCAGGATGTTCAGCACTGTGCAGGCTTAGCCCTTCCAGATGTCTCCAAAGATACAATGGAAAGAAAGTGACAGTCAGTCCCAGTTACATGGAACACAACCCAGCTTTTAAAAGGCTACTTTTGATAATTAGGTATTTTGTGTACTGTGGCAATATGTGAATTACGAAACCCCTAATAATAATGTTGTTCAGTCAGGGTAGCCTTGAAATTAGACCCCTAGCAGAGAGGTTGCACTGTATAATGATAGTACAGTACCATTTGTTTCAACACATTTAGCACTTGAGAATGGGATTTTTTTGTTAAACACCAGATGTTCTAGTGACCCGAATGCTGACTTTAAAAGAATACACAATAGAATAGTGTGTCAAGGTCAATGGCACAAATTAATCTGTATTATCATGCTGTCATATTATACCGTATGCCCCATATGAGAAAGATCTATGGCTAATGCTTTCCTTACGTGTAACTGTATGGGGTGTTGCAGTACACAGATTTTGAGTTTCCCAAGCCCTCAAACCCCTGTGAAAGAAATCTGATTCTTGATTTGATAGTTTAAATTGTAAATGTAACATTCTCACAGGGGGTGAGGGCTGTGTGGGTATGTGACTGTAATCTCACAGAACCAGAGAGACACGCAGCAGCACAGTGAGAATTATGTCTGTTAATTGTAAATTCTGCCTTTAAGGACTTCAAAATAATAACTTAGGTTGTCTGCATTTTTCCTTTGACAAAAAAAATGTGATAAGGCACAAATGAATAATTGTTTACAATTATTTTAAATAATAGTTCATCTGCAATAGATACTTTTGTCTCCATGAGTCCCCCATATCCCTTCTCCTCCCTGCCCTGTGACTTCTAAGCTATTGCTGCAAGATGGCAGGATGTCAATGCCCCCCAAATTGAACCTGTGATTTGTTTTTCTTTGATTTATGGGCTTGTAGTCAATAAACTTTATAAAGGAAAGTATCAGACTGAGCAATCAATCAAAGATAAGCAGATTCTTGTCCTTTAAAAGCATTTCACCCCAGTAAGCAAGGGCCTCATTCATCTTTTACAACCACTCTTGCAGCTTTCAGCTGAGAAAGGACTCGCTGCTGACTACATTCCCTTCTGCTGAAAACTCCCCTGTTCTGAGCTGAGATTTTTAAAATTCATTGCAGCAGTACATTTCCTTCCCATGTTATTTGCTATCTCTAAAAGGGCAGATTGCTTGCATTTTGTTACTAAAGGTAAATCTCCTTGCTGTGTAGAGAAGAAAAGGCTTATGTTTTAAAGTGTCAAAGGCATGGACTGTTGTTTTACAGAAACAGTATTCATTTTCTTTGTTATTTTACAAAACAAAACATAAAAAAAGGTTCCTATTTGGTTTTTTAGTAGTATCTGAATTTCCTTTTGAGTAAGGCAAATGTTATCCTGCATGTTTTGCTTCTCTGAAGCACAGATGGTGTGCATATGCAGATTGGTGATTTTTTAATCAAAACAGTGACACTTGGGAATATATGTAAGTATTGTAATAATGCATTAGTCAGGAGTGATGTTGTAACACACTGAGATCATACACATAAATCTAAGACACCATGTCTAGACACCCCAGGGAAGATGGCATGCCATGGGTTAGAGCAAGCATTAAGGAAGTGCAATATTTCAAATATGATGGGAAAATAATGCAATTTGCAGACTTTAATAAAACCATTGGGGAATTAATTTCACTAAGGATACACTCTCTTCCAAAACATCTATGTTTCTACATTTGCTTCGTAGATAATCAGAAGGCAAGACACTGTACCTGCTATCTCAGGCATAAGCTCAGTGCGATATCTATGAATTGTGCTGTACCTTTAATATGCTGAATATGAAAATAATCCCTTTATAGTGCTTTAGTAATACAAAACTGCATTATGCAAACAATGCACAGACAGCATAAGCCTTGGAGATTCAGAATTTGAAAAGCTTATAAATTAATCTCATAAGTGTTGATTTGGGCATGCTCAGGGAGCGCGCTCAGCTGTAAAACTTGACCGACCTAACCCTCTCAGTTTTAATTATTAGCTTTTTAAGTATCAAATATTAAATGAAGATGTGCAATTTATGACTTTTGCATATATCATATTCCATTCTCTGAAAAGGTTTCTTAATTTTTTTTATAGAATCCTTGCTGTCTTTGGCTGCTTTGTTGTTATTTGTTGTCTTGTATACCATACCTCTTGGCATATAATTTTAATCAGCCAACCACCTTTTAAATTTTTGCCAGCTGATACCTACTCACAAGCCAGTAACTTGCAGTACTATGCCAGGAATGTTGTGATAAAAATGTCAATTTAAACCTGGCCAAGGATGACTATTCCAAGTGAGAAACTTGAACAGAATACATAACACAATAGCACTTTTTACTTTCTGCCAGTGCAATACATGCAGGAACTTGAGAGGTTCCCATAATGATAACCCTCACAGTCAAAACCCCACTTAAAAGTTGGCTGCATTGGTAGCTCCATCAACCTCATCATCTCTTGTCATCTGAAAGGCTGACAGTAGAAAATCTTCAATACAACTGAACATTTTCAATTAAAAGATCATCAGCTCAAATGCTGGCTGTAATCAGTCCTATAAATTCTGCAGCTATAGAAGTTAGTGAATGAGGGAGCTCGGGTTTTGCCAATAGTGACTATGGTTTATATCCTGACCAACTGAACTCTGTTTCAGAAAACTTGGTGCATATATTAGCATGGAGTAAACCCAAACAATTCTGTATTTGCCCTCCTCTCATCTGTCTTTTCCTCTCTGGGCTATAAAGACACTCATCCAGTCCTTTATTAGGACTATAATCCAGTATACTTTGAAATCAAAACCTGAAACATGATGGGTTGGGACATAAGTGATTCTTTGAAATTGAATCAGCAGATTCTTGGAAAAGATGAGTTCACAGAGCTGGGAACAACATGGTGTGGCAGCAGTGTTGTGAGGCCTCTCTGCATGCAGCCCACCTCCTTCTCCAGAAAATTTTAAGCCACCACTTTTATTTAGTTCTTCCCATTTCAAAGTTAGATTTTGTCTTCTAGGACGTTCAGGAAATGTAAATGGGCCTCAGGGCTTGTGCAGGGGTAGATATACTTCTGCAAAACAATGATAATGAGCAGCTTTCATGAATCTCCATGGAGATTTCTTCCCTCTGAGCATCTTCCAAGGTCTTTGCCACAGTCAGGACAGAATATCTCTGGTTTTAGGCCAGTCTTCCTGTTGTTCTTTGCCTCTTCCCATCTAGCTGGTGCTATATAACTATTACTAGTGTATATTATATTTATTATATATTTATTTGCACAGTCCTCATTTGTCTTTCTCTTTCCTTCATATTCTCTTGCTCTGGAACCTGATTTTTGTTGAATTTCTGCTGTGTTTCCACCAGCACTTCATCTATGTTAATTATTGCCATCCTTTATATTACAGTCTTACATCCTTCATTCTTCATATTATGGTATCCAAAGTCTACCCACTTTAAACAGTATCACATAAAAATGCACTAATGTTTTAATTTCAGGATGGTTTTGCTAATATCAGTTCTTGTGAATGAAATGTATTACAGTCAGGTTCAATAAATATAATACTCACCATTTGCTAGAATAGAAACCAAATCTTGGATTCTTCTGTTCTGTGGAAGCTACTGCAGTTTACCTTTAGCATTTTCTCCCTGTTAGATGGATCTTTGCTCTGCTTCTTGGTACATATGAAGAGGTTATGTGCAGCAGCTCTGAGTCACATACATTTTTGTTTATAACACTATGTCTGATCTTCAGCAGCACACTTGCCCTGCTTCTCCTCCTTATGGAGTTCCACAGCAGAGAGAATGGGGTGAGGAAGGTGGCCTTGCCTTCTCTCCTGGTTGCATATCCATATGTGCTTTGGATCAAAACATCCTGTACATCTACTTCTCTAGCTCTAGGGGTGTAAATGATGGCACTGTCATTAGACTGGACTCAGCAGAGGGTCAGCCGTGGTTGGGGAGAGGGAGTGATGGGAGTGCGAGGCTCCCGGTGCCTGCCTGCTGCAGCCCCTCTGCCCAGAGAGGGCACAGCCTTCACTGGACGGTCAGAGATGGTCATTAAATCTGGCCATGAAGAGCAACTTGTCATCCTGCAGGAATATCAGATGCTAGGCAGACCACTTTAACCTTGCTTAACCTTTCACTGTGCTCCTCAGCTAATGAGATGAATGAGAGTTTTATTGGTGTTTCTTGACCTAGATCTTTTACATGACAGTTCTCTGTATCTGAGCAGCCTAATGCCTTATGTTTTGTAAATCAATATAGCTTTATCTATTTTTAAAAAGCTAGAAATGGTGGGTTTTTTAGGTCTACTATCACATCCTATAAATAATATTGATTTTGTTTAGCCTGAAAAACGATTTAATTTTGAATTGGCTCACCTTGTTAGTCAAATACAGTTCTTAGGTAAGTCCAAGCATGATTCTCATGCATCCCATTACTTTTATCCCTATGGTGTATGCAAACCTGGTGTCAATAAATTGAGAATGGGATCTCCTGTGCATAAAACACATCTAAATTTTCAATTTATGGAAGTTTTTCAGACTCTGGGATTTAATGGGCAAGCACAGGAAAGCACTTATAGCAGATTGCACAGCCTCATGTTACCTCAAATAATGCAAATGTTAGAGGGAGGTGATGGGAATGTGCAACGTTAAGCCAGCCTTACATAGTGTTATGTGAATTGCACTGGCTAAGCTAAAAAGGAAAACTTAAAAATTGATTTTATATTTACATCTGCAATACACACTTTTCCTAGTTATTATTTTACTTCTATCCTTCCATCCTAGCCATCCTTTCATTGATTGAAGTACAAATACTCTCATTGCCATTTGCAATGTTCTGAAATGAAGATTTTAAGACGAGAACAAAATACTGGTGTTCAAGGTTGGGGTCATTGCTCCATCTGTTGTCTGCTGTGTTTGACACAACCAGTTTTATACTGCATGTACAACTAGAAAGGACAAGTACAGTGATGTTTCTTGCAGGTGCTTCAGACACTTCTAAAGGCATTTTTGAACATAACTTCTGACATTTCCTTCCCATGTGTTCAAGACTTCTGTACCAGTATTTTCTCTGTTTCTGTTCTGAAATAAAGTAAATTGCTGTTTAGTTAGATGCTTGATGGAAGTAAATCAAATTTTCAAGACCAAGTCCAATGAGACAGCATTTTAAAATACATTTCTCATCATCCAACTCCATGATACAATTTTTATACAAGCCTTTGGATTGCATGGTAAATAGATAACCCATTTAATCTGTTCTCATGTAAGACACATAATCCTGATACAATTATCCTCTCACAGCAGATGTTTGACACTTTAGGTACCAAGTAGGTTGTACAAAGGTTGACTCTGAAAGTACAGAATGAATTCATATACAAATGCAGGCATGCTAGTGATTTTCAGGCTAATTTTTTATGTTAGCATTATACAAATGCAACCAAGGAAGTGATTAGTATGTTTCTCTGTTGAACTTCTGAAACATTAGTTTGTGTTTTATTACTTGCAACTAGCTTTTCAATTTTACTGTTATTTGCCTTTCTCACTTGGTAAGGACAAAATATCAGATTGAAGATTTACATTTTATGTGGGAAAAAATAGGAATTGCAAGAAGGTCAGTCTGTGAATTTTTATAGAAACCTCAGAGAAGCTAAACAGCATTAACTCTTAGTTCCAGAAATTATTGTATAATGTTGTTTTCTAAAACCACAGCATCATCTCACGACTTTAAAAATGACTGTGTGAAAAGCATGTAAGTCTATTTTGTATAAAAATGAAACAGAAAGTATTAATTTCTGCTTACCAAGCAGATGCCCCTATGAATTTGTGATGGGCGTCTAAATGCGGAGGTAAGTAATAAGCAGGTATTGACTTCTATTGAGATCAGTATCGAGATCTGTTGACCCAAAGAGGTTACAATTGACTGAAGAGTGGGGCAGTAAATCTTGTTATTGAACAAAAAGCTAAAGTCAATATATGTATTATTATAAACATTTTTCTTTTGGAAGAGATAATAAGGGTGGAGTGGTTTAAGACTTTAGATTTATATGGCCATGATAGCATACAGCTTCTTTTATTTAGTCAAAGGAGAAGAATGCCTGGGGGGAGGTTGTGGGGGTTTTTGTTTTGTTTTTTTTTTTAAATTTATTTATTTTTAATATAGCTTCACCAATCATGCCAAAGCAGTAAAGTCTGCATCAACTTTCACATCGTAAACCCTTATTCTCATTGTTTTATAACTCAGCTATAAAGGTTATTTTCAGATTGAAATTTGGCCTGCAAGCTCTTTGCCTAAGAATCATTTTTTCCCCAGAAGGGTGAAAGGAATAAAGATGATCTATTGAACTATTTATTGAATTTTAGAGGAGCACAGAAAATACGTGTTGTGATTTTTATATAATTCAGGATTTAGATTGTATTCCTTATTGAATATTATTTTCTGCATAAAGCTAGGATTTACTTGATCATAAAAGGTGGGGGCTGAAAATGTTCTTTCAGTGCTTTCAAACACTTGCTAATGTTAATCCCTGCCTTGTATTGTAAACAAGTATGATTTTTATGATTCTTATATTCTAGTCCATTCTATCATGCTCTGGTCAGTATGTTATATTTTAGGTTATTGCTTGGAAAAATAAAGAGGAGGCAGAGCACAGAAACAAAACCAGAAATCTGTCCCTCTGAAGACATTAAGCTTATTAATTAAAATCACATACATCCCATAGTGAGAGTGACTGAAGAAATAGCTGTTGAATTGCTATTTTATAACGTTTGTATCTGTTAGTGTCTTGACTGCCAGTAGAAATGATCCTTCAGTAGCTCAAAAATCCTCTAACAAAAATAATTTGTTGTTTTCCATTGCAGAAACCATCTGCCTCCTTCCTTAGTTCACAAGACCCTCTTATATTTCTCTAGGATTCAGGAACTTGTACTAATTTAAGAGACTCACTGAATCTCTTTAGCAGCACAGGCTACGATAAATGCATCAAACATATTCTCTGCTCTTTGTACTGACTTGCTGTGAATATAAAAACAAACCCCAACTTGTCACCCTTGTGTTGGAGCCATTTGGTGGCCTGGTCTCAGGGCAGAGGGGCTGCCCCAGGCTCACAGTGGAGTCCTGGCTGTGCCCAGCACGGCTGCACCGGCAGCACTGCGCTCTTTGGCGCAGGAGGGAAGCTTCCTTCTGCAAAGAGCAGAGAGGAATAACCATCCCATCCAAACCCCGGGTCCAAGCTCTACTCTGTTGCCTGGTGAGGTGCTCTCTGCTGCTGACACTTGATTCAGTTCCCTTCTGTGCTCCCACACTGGTAGCATCACTTGCAGTGGCACTCCGAGCTGGGAATTACTGCACTGTGGCCGATGGCCAGGACCTTTGCCCACCTTGGAGAAGTTCTGCTCCTGTCTCTGTAGAACCTCATGGAAGTATCATCATGGGAATTATCTGCACTGATCATCATGGGAATTATCTGCTCTTCTATCAGACCTCAGTATGGTGAAGCAGACCTTGAGAAGTATATGTTCCACAAGAACAGTATTTACAAATTCCCTGCAAAAAAACCCAGACTTATTTTTAATTGAATGTGATTTCCTCTCTCTATTTATGCAGTTTCTGTTCTGAAAATGTATGGGAGGGAAGGACAATGGTCTCATCCTCAATTTTGCCCCATTTAAAACATGCATACAGATAAACACCCTAACACTCTTTCCTCTATGTGACCTGAGGCCTTAGCATTCCACAAGGCTGACCATTACTTCAGGTCCTTTAACTTTTGTCCTTCAAGTAGCAAAGAGTCAAAACAGAAAAAAAATTTTGCAGTCCTTAAATATGTCATAGCTATATTTTTCTCTGTAATGTGGCGTGATCATTGGTACTTATGTCGCATCCGTAGTGGATCTGGCTGGGGTTGCTGGTATTGGCAGACAGTGCAGTGGCCTTCCTCCCAAACATGAATGAGAAGCTCAGCTTGCACTCTTACCCAATATGGATGAGCAGACTGGGACATATTGGCTTATTTCACCACAATTAGATAAATTACTCTATTTGGGTTTAGCCAGAGAAGATTGCCATGAAGAAGTTTGGCTTAGAGTACCTTGGGCTCCAACCATAGTCAACCAAATCTATGGATTCTTATACTCTGAGGCTTTTCAAGATAATCTACGTCAGCTTTGTCTGCTACAGTATATGAAGGAACAGTTTCTTTTCAAAAGCATGCATGTCCCTGGAAGCACTCTAGGTTTTGAGAAACCACAGCATCCAGCTCTACTTTGCCCACCTTATTGCAGTTTCTGTCTGAGATGCTGATGCATTTAAATTAGTTGCCATTTCCAAGCTATTATAAAGGCTATGGATGAAAATCTTCTGTAGCTACAAAGTGCCCACAGATTTATTCAAACCTACTGAAACTTCATTCATTTCCATTCCCAAGACAGTTTCCAGCCTTCCCCTATGGATATGCATGCTGTTTAATGGCACATGAATTAGCATGTCTGCTTGTTGGCACCAATGTGGTAATGGTGGCAGTTGCTGATAAAGCTCATTAGATGGAAATAAAGGATCTCAAGTAAGTTAATGGTGAAAAACATCTGAATTTAGTAGGAGCAGATCTGTGAACATAAAAGGAATGTGTAATGTCAGCATCATCAGGCTCTGGCTTGTGGCTTCTTGTTGTGGGGAGAGTTAAAATTCTGGTTTTATGTAATGTTGTTTTAGAAAATCACCTGCTTTTTGGTGTATGAGCTGCCTAAACAACTTGTGTCTGCTGGTCTCTATTTAACACGTGCTTATAGCAAGTGAATTGTAAGCTGGATTTGTGAAGTAGAAGGGAAAATCTACTTATAGTGACATCCTTTTGCTGAAGCTTATGCTGGCCAACTCTGCTGCTTCTGAATGAGATACACCTTTTTGAATATATACAATTTAAGCACAGTATTAACAGATAATACAAAAATATACATTCAGCCGATAAATGTTGGGCTGAATGTCCCATCTGAAAATGACAGCTTCTTTTCCAGTTGGAAAACAGTACTTCTGCACTCACTTTCCCGTGAGTACACCATTGCCTTCTTTGGTCATACTGAACTATTTTTTATTTACAATACAAGGTAATATGGTATCAGAGTAGTGCCATGCCGATCTATAATGTGGTTTTTAGAAGAAATTAGTGTTCACAAAGACAGCCAGATTATGATTGATTTGATCGTAATTTGCTCCTCCTGATTTTCCACTGTTCAAAAATTACTGTATTTAAGCTAGAGATGTGCTACTCTCACCACTGTTTGCCAGAGTGGGATTAATAGTAGAATAATGTTGAGCCAGACAAACTTAAACTCGTAAAGTTACTGACTTTTTTAAAAAGAGATGGGATTAGTGGGTTATGTGGGTGAAAATCTTTCCAGTATCACAAGCCTTGTATGCTCAAAGAAAGTTTTTATTATAGTCAGTGGGGGATGTTCAAACAATGAGAAGTTGAAGAGCAAAAATGTGATTCTAGCTGATTCTTGATCTTGCTGGGGGAGGCTGTGCTTTGATTTCTTTCAGGAAAGCACGGTGCACACCTGTGGTATTATATAAAACATTACATAATTACGAGAATAACACCCTGAATTTTTTCCCTTCAGCTTTGGCCTAGTCAACCTCTAATGAAGCAGCAAGTGTGTGGTGACTTTCATTCAGATCTGTCTTTGTGGCTTAGCTTGGAAGTGTGTGAATTTATACACATTGCCCTTGGCATTTATTTGCTGGTGTTGCTTTTGGTTATTTCAGGGAGAAAGCCTACTAATGTTCCCTTAAAATAAGTTTACTATTCAGGCCAGATTGTTGCCTTTGCTTTCCTGCCACGCTTGCAGCCTAATTGTATTTAATATCACAGTTCAGGGCTTTCCTCTCTCTGCTCCTTGTCACTCAGAGGTATTTAAAAGAGGATTTAAACCAGCTATTTTTTGTACTTAATCCTTGATCCCTTCTGCCCGCCCCCTGCCCAAGCTTGCTCATTCACTGGAAATAGCAACCTATGTCCACATTTTACTGCTCCAGTTTATAGTAATTTTGTCTTATGCCTTTGGAGTATAAATGATTGTTCAATTCAGACATTCAAAATGAAAGTGAAGTTGCCAGTGGAAACGGGTGACTCATTATACAATGAGTGAGTACAAATAAAAAGGTGCCTGAGTATAATAATCAGAAGATATTGACTTTTGTTGAGGTCGGGATCACAGTTTATTAACCCAAGAGGTAAATATTGACTGAAACTTTGGGCAGCTTTTTCCCCCTCCTTTCCTTATAGCCCAGAGAAGATTGTAGAGGATTTACTAAATAATTCCATCTGCCTGCACAGTGAGATGGAGACTTTTGCATTTTGCCTGCAGTTTTATGCTCATCTTTTGTTCTGGCTCTCCCAAGGGCAAAACGATTTATAGCGTATTTTAGAGGAATATTTAAAATCATGCTAATTGCTGTTTCTTTGTCATTAATTCCGCTCCTGACAAGCCAGAATCCTTCTCCTGAAACAAGTTTTGCTTCTGAGCACTTCTTCAGATGATCCCAGCCGGAGACTGGCTGTCTGCATTTTCTCTTCTGCCCTGGCCATTGCCCTCTCTGATGTCTCAGGGACCATTTTGTGTGTGTGTGTGTGTCTAAAAGCACCAGGGTATTGAATCAGCCATCAGAAAGATGCCCTTGGGAGCGGTGACTCCTTGTGCTGCTGACATTCTGTTCACTCTCTAGAAAGGGCTGTACAATCAAATTATTTGCCAGCTGCAGAGACCCTTGTTTGGCTAAAATGAGCACCCAGAAACCGCTACTCTGCTGTTTTGGAAAACCAGGCTTTTCCAGGCTTCCTCCATCTCTGACTACTTTGTGCTTCCAAGGGGCTGCACAGTTCTGTGCGTCCAAGGTGCTGAAGGATATGTCTGGGATTCCTGGGGCAGTTACGAGCCTTTTCAGAGCAGGGCACTTACCTGCTTTAAATTCAGTCACTTTTTTTGTTTGTGCTTACCTGTCGGGTTTTCTGTTGCTAGTAATTTATGGGGTGACAGTCATGTGGATGGCATTTTGCAGTGGGTCTGGTCCCTGACTCAGGAACCACATGGGTGCAGAGCTCCTGCAGGGCTGGCTGGGGACCAAGGGGTGTTGGCCACCAGATGCCACCTCACAGCCACTGCCACCACACCTGGGCAAGGTTTGTAGCCCCTGACCTTGCTGTCTTCCAAGCTAAAAGAGATGATGTAGTGAGAATTGGTGTGACTTTCTACTCTTACAGGCTAATTTCTAGATTTGCTTCTTTTCTGTCCTCCCTTTCCTCCCTCTCATTCTCCTTCCCCAATCTTTGTATTTTGTCAAATAATCTGCTGCTTCTTTTTTGGTATTCTTGTTGCCCATTGTCGTGTATCTTTGTTCTTGCATCCTCCTCAGAGTAAGATTTTTTTTCTGTTTAGAGTCTGATTTACATGAGTAATGCCTCAGGATAATCAGGCAGGATTGAATTTTCACACAGTTTTAAATATTACAAAATAACTCCAGTGAGCTTTTAGCAGGAGTGGGCTGCTTAGTGAGAATTGGAAAAGTGCTCTGAACCTGCTGATAAAATCCATCTGTGAAAAAGGGACTGCAAAGTATTAGTATCAAATTGTTATATATGAGAGCCAAGTCTTAAATCAAACTTTGTAATCTGTGGGTTTTGGTGGAGATGTGGACATCTGCATAGCAAACATAAGCCTACTGAAAATAAACTTTTCTTCATTACTTCTGTAGAGCCTTCAGGATTGATCCACAGATTCCTGAGCATTCATGGACTCCAGACTGGAAGCCACAGCCAAAAATCAGTTTAATGTTCTGGGAGGATCTTTCCTGCTGGAGCTCAGCTTTGCTGAGCTGAGGAACCTGCCCCAAATGGTGACACAGGCTGATTTAAACAGTGCTTAAATCACTCTGTAGCGTTAGAGACTCTAGTGCTTCTGCTGCATCTTGGAGACTCTAAGTCTGTTCTGCACACTTCTACGTGTCTGACTTGTGTCTGGTGTAATGCAGCCTGCGTGACCTGATCCACAGACTCCCATTATCTCTACCAGTGAGGCCCATAAAACACTTTTGGGCTCAGACCAAACTAAAAGGGCCAGAGGAAGTCAGTTTGAGTCTGAGCACATCTCCCAATGGACATAACAGTCCACATCACAAAATTTATATACATAATTTGAAATAATTGGCAACTTTAGGAAGCAAAGCAAAGAACAAAAATGGAGCTACTTTAGCTGATTATTTATGATCACCTTTTGTCTCAGATGTTTCTGTAAGAAAAATCTTGCCTGTTTGGTAGTTCAAATCACTAATGCCGAACCTGAACTACTCTGTTCTCTGCTCTAAATGAGAATCACACATTCACTGTCTATTTAACAAGTGCATTTGCTGTATTTTAAAATTTAAATGATTTGTCCCCCTTTATTCTCCACTGCTTAGGTGAAGATTCCTTCCCCAGACTCTGCTACCTCTCTGTTGCCCTCTAAGTACTTCATATGAAAGGTCATAGGCTCACAATACTGACTCCTTGCAAAGTTCAACTGGCTCTCTTTTGTAAGATAAAGCCATTCCCCATCTCTGTAGCCAGGGAGGTCCCCTGGCAGCAAAACAAATGTGGTTAGTTATGTGTGGCATGAACCTCAGCTGCAGTGGGAGCTGAGCTCCGGAAAACATGTACTGGTAATGTATCGAGAATTACAAGGCTAACCCATCAGCCTCTCTCAAGAAATTTAACTCTGAAATGTTTTATTTTGCCTAGGGAAAGTCTATTTGGGTCTATCATCTGGTTTCCAGGAAGGTCCAGCACTCCCCCCTCCCCTGCTCCTTAGCAGGACGGATGGCATATAAAGAGGTCAAAGAGACTACCAGTGTCATGCCATAAATCAGTGGTTCAGCTTAGAGGAGAGCCCAAAAGGCTTCTGCTCATCTAGTGTAAACTGACTCATTCTGCTGCAGCCAATAGAGGATCTGACAGCAGCAGATTTGCCCCAAGAGCTTCAAAATTCCCACTTTAGATTTACCTAACTGGTATTTCAGGCATTCTTTCTCTGTTGTCAATGGCAGAGATTTTATTAATATCCTCTTAATAAATATATTTCAACTACAGTGTCATAGAATATCCATACTTCCTTCCCTACCCACAAAAAAATACTGTGTATATGTGATTATAAAAATACCAGTAGCCAATTTAGTTTAATTTAAATTTAGATTTTGCCCTAAACAAATACTGATGTGCCCTGTATATTTTTACTGCCAGATCATGATTTACTAACTCCGTTTTGGGGGTTAAAGAGAGCATGACCTTGCCCCATATTAATATTTAAAGATTACCGTGCACATGAAATCAGATGCTGACACAAGTCTCAAAGGACTAAGAGGTTTTTAATCTTTTGAAGAAGCAGTGCCACACTGAAATATGTATTACTACATTCAAAATAGAGCATGTAACAAATGTCCCACTAGCAGGCATCAGAGACTGCAAATTTCATTCAGTGTAATATGGTCCACAAATACCAACTTTTTCCAGAAGGGAAATTGCAGTGCCACAAAGGCTGATGCTTGATACCATAGCAAAGGCCAGCAGCAGCATCTCAGACACTGCAGTAGAAGAATTTGCCATCCAGTTCTAAATGCAGGAGCCATTTAGTGCCCTTTTCAAGGCAATATATAGATTGTACTCTTTCAAAAAGGTGAACATTTATGTACATTTCTGTACAAATGCAATTTAGAACAGTTTAGGAACCGTGCGATTCGTTGATTTTGCAACAGCACAAGCTTAAAATATGAAAACCTCCTGATTTTCTTTTAATACAGTAAAAAAGAAAGCCAGAACTGTTTTAATAGAAAACAGAAACAGCTGATATTTAACATAAATGAATAATTTTTACGCTTTTTTTAGAGCACAATTATTTTCTTTTAAAAAATTCAAGCTTAGCCTACCAGCATTTTTAACTCATGTCTTTCCACTACACCTAAGCTTCAAACAAAAATATGAACTAGCAAGCTGTAGGAGAGTCTAATTAATTTCTCATTGCATTTTGGGTGTACTCAATTTGTACGAAAATGCTGTAAATGAGGTCTCTGGTTACAATAGTTCCTGTGTTTTGACAGCATCATGCAGGTGTTACAGGACTTGAAAATCATAACTGAATGGCTCTTTCCAGTCTCCTTTTGGGCGGGTGACAGAGGTGGCAGCCCACCATTCCTGGTCTCTTGTGTCATATTTCTGACAGGTAATTGCAGACTGGTGCCTCTGGGAGCTTGCTGTGGTGCTGACAGAAAGCACTGGTCTGGTTTGGAGGTAGTGCAACCAAATGTTAGATAGATGTAGAAGAATTTGGGTACTAGAGGTTTCCAGCCCTGAGGAATTAGGAGCCTGTGAACGTGCATGTTCATTTCCAAATCATCAGCTGAGAGTCACCATGATGTTTGCTGATGGCTTTATATCCAATGGCAGTAGTTATTAAAAGAAAAAGTAACCAGATCTGTTGTTTGGAAGTTAGGGAGGCAGTGCTGGAAAATTTGGTGCAAGGAGAGCAAGAGCATCCCTACTTGGAGGGGCAGGTTTTCTGGCCATGGGGTGTTGAAGGCTGACCATCCTTTTAGTGTTGGCTGTGCTGTTGAAGCAGCAGTGCTGTAACCTAACCCTCACCCGCCATTTCACAAGCAGGGTACACCTTCTTTGTTCCGTTTACAACCATTAAGGCCTTCTAACCTTCCTTTTCCCTTAGCATGTCTACCCCAGACCCATCCTTCTTCTGTTTGTGCCCTCCCTCAGCAAGGTTATGGGAGCAGATGCCAGAGAAACGTGCACCTCTGATTGAGTATGTGAAGGGGGACAGGAGAAGCTGCATGGAGACTTGCTTTCAGTGCACCCCAAACCTGTGATCTTAACTCAAAACATTTGCCAGTCAGCTAATCTACTTCCCTCTAAATTTGGTTGTCTTGTAAGATTTTTATGGGACAATATTTATTGCAAGTTTTTTTGGTCACTGTAAACACAATTTGATCTATTTTATCCGAAATGAGTGTTTTTCTCAGTGTGACTTACTTAGAACTTCATACTGCTAAGTCTTAAAAAAAGAATTTCAGTGAGTCACAAGTGCTGCAGGATGGCATGATGCCCTTCACAGAAGTAACAACTACAGATGCATAAAAAAATAAAATTAGAATTTGAGGATCTGAAGTTCTTTGCAAAATCTGCAACACTTTTATTATCAACATTGCTGATAGTACAAATGGAACTGAAGCAACTGATAAGTGTTCTGGTCCAATGAATTCACCTACTGCTTATGATCCTTCCAGTTGTATTTTTAACTGTTTTGGCATTCCCCATTAAATCGCCCTAAACAGTCTTCTTGCTGGTTCAGTGCTCTCGACCAGGAAGCTTGTGAGTTTGTGAGGATTTGTACTTGATCATGAATGATTCATGAAATGAGCTTAGAAAACTAAGTTTAACATCTTATTCAATGCTGAGGAAAAAAAAGAGCATCTTCTCCCATCCTCGTAACAACTTGGCTAAAAAGGAAGAGTCTCCATGTCTCATTTTAAACACTGAAATTCAGAGCATCTGTTGCCTTTCCAGCTAAACCTCATCTCTACTAAGAAGCAAGAGGAAGCATTTTAATTTACTACTGTAGCTGATTTGTTTTTCATTCTGCTCATACACTTGACCACATACCAGCAGCATGCACAGCCGGCTATTGGGGCACAGCTGACAGCCAGGAACTGCCTATGTCGCCGTTTCTAGCTCACATTTAACCACGCGTGAGATTTTTCTCTAAAAGCTGTGTCTGACATCAGTTGATCTTGTTTTTTCATTTGTTTACGACTGATTCTATATGTTCCTTAGGACAACAGACGGCTTAAACCCCGGGTGCTTGGTTCTGGTGCCTCACTTTGCTTCTCCTCTCCCTTGACCTCTCTGTGCACAGCAGACAGAAGTGCCCCATTTCCGATGGATACGTGTGGCACTCGTAGCCTGGGAACACGCATCACTATTTCCCTGCTGTGCATATTCCATACAGGCAATGTTTGAGTCTTGGTTTTCGCACCAGCGAAATGGGGATAATTGTGTTGCTTTGATGTGCTGATAAAAGTGCCTTGTGAGAGCTAAATATTTCTTTGTGGAACATGCCATAGCATGTTTGGAAGCTCTATATAGCAAAGAGTAGGAAGACAGTGGAGACATGGATCTGATGTAGAAAAATCGTACAAAACAGAGAAGGAGGTCCATGGTTATTCCCTTGCTGTCCTTTGTCTCCTATTCTAGCTCTGCAAGAGGATAAGGATTTTTTTCCACTTCCTTTGCTGAATGAAAAGATGATAACACAGCATACATCTAGGGACACCTGCTGAGAGAATAAACCACAATAAACATGAGCATGCTATGGTGAGAGACGTATTTTGCTTGTACAATAGACATTTTGATCCAGAGTTACAGAAAATTTAAACCTGTAAATTAAAATCAATTCAAATGCTTTTGTTATTCAACCTGATGTTTTTTGGTTTAGCTTTGGGGTTTTTTAAGTTGGAAAAAAATTTGATCTCATGGTTAATAGAATTATGAAAAAGAAGAAAGTACTTCTAAACAAGATCTTCTAAGGTGTCCCCTGGGACTATGATTTTAAACTGGTTTTGCATTAATTGCAGTTTCTCTGGCTGTTTGTTAGGCCATTGCCATGCTGTGTTAAGGTCTCGGTGCTTTTATCTAGCCCTCCCCTATTCTCTGTTTGTTCTTCAGCAAGGATGAGAGGAACCCTTACAGTATGCAAATACATAATGCTTTCTGTGCTTCTTTCTTTAGAGACATAAAAGGATTTTTTAAAAAAGGCAAGTTGAATACATGGCAATAAAGACATAAATCTTCAGAAGCAGGCAAGCTACACTCCCTCTGCACTTCACAAATGAAGCATGGTTTTTGCAAAGAAAGAGTTTGTTAGGAGAACCAGAGGAAGCAGGATTTCCATAATGATTTGCAAGAAAAAATTCTGTAACACATGGCACCGTATTTCCTTCAGAACTGCAATCCCCTTGGGACCAAATTCTTTACTACTTAATCACTGCAGTAATTAGAGATGATGTTGGCAAGTGTTCATTGAACGTTGTGTCATTTTACATCTTAAAACATTTTGGCGTTACTTTCCATTTCCTTTATTCGGTGTGTTCTGGTCCATCCCCTGGATGATTAGACACAGCTGGCCTTTGCTTTGGGACCAGGTCAGTTTTGCAATTAAGAGCTGTGTTGGTCTGCACTGATAAAAACAGGGACTAAATAGTTCTATTTACGGTTTATAAATTACTTTTCCACCAAACACTTTTTATAATGACTTGTACACAAGAGACTTGATGTGAAGCAAATCTCTGAGTGAAACAGAGGATTCCAGCCATGAAAAATGGCTCTGTCCTACAGTGAGCCTTCAAATGTGGAAAACTGCAGTAACAAAGTATGAATGAAGATCAGACTGCATGAAGCAGAGCTATGTAGATGGAGAATAATGTTGCAGCACCAAACCTGTGTGCATAAGGTGGCCATGATTATGAGGAATACCCTGGGGAGCACAGGCAGCAAGTGGCACCCACCAGCAGCATCTGCCTAATGCTGCTCCTTCCCTCTCTGCTGCTCTGTATAGGCTGGCCAGTGGGATGTCAGATGAAGAGAAAGGGATAAGTGAAAGGATTGTTCAACCCCTAAATCTGTCATTTGAAACTTCTGTTGGTAAGGTGGGGGGACTGCTGTTATGGTGTTAAGAATACCTCTGGAAATAGTGCAGCCTGACTTCTCTGTGTTTCAGGTCTGTGCCTGTAGCTGTCACTTCAGAAAAGCAGGAAAAGTTCTTCATACAAGATATCATAATAGCTGAAAACGGCAGGTGTACCTTTCAGTTTTCTAAAATCCAAGTATCATTAACTATGTTGAGTGACATATCAAGGCAGCAGTGCCCAGTGGAAGGTCCATGCACTACTCTTGCAGACTTAGATTGTCCTTCTACGCTCCAGATCTTAATCTTCAGTTTTCAAAATGTCTGTTACTTTCTTAAATAGGCTTTGATGAGGCACTGGAGCCTTTCAAAGGTTAGATGTGGAGGGTGCAGCAGTGGCCTGGCTGTGATGCACTCTTCTCCCTGGCCCCATGTGTTTGAACATCCTTTCAGCTGGACAGGCATTGCAGTGTCCCTCATAATTTGCCTTGGTCTTGAATAAAGACTGTTTTCACTCTCAGTCTCATTCCTTACAGGCTGAAACAGAAAATTCATCAAATGTAAAGTTCAGCTTAAACGACAATTTGTGTGACTAATGACCTTCTAAAAGACGAGGTGGTAGATTACAATGTCTTTTGAAATGCTTTCAGAGGAGAAAAAACACACAGTAAAAATTATATGACAAATATAAAAAAGGGAAAAGAAAACAAAGTTAGTAACATAAGCAAGCACTGGCAGCCATTATGCTTTTAAATTATCTCTCTACAGCCTACAAATCTTTGCTTTGACTCACGCACACCATACATATAGCAAAGAGAGAAATAATATTTTTTATTGGCACTCAATTATAATTGATATACTACTGTATCATTTTAAAATGTGTGAAAGCTGAAAATTGCACACAAAAAAAATTTTAAATGGCAGGCAAGGCACAGCATATAAAAAGTGATAGAACTTTCTTAGTTTTATATACATCTCTTTCTTTCCTTATATGTATGTTCCAGTGGCAGACAAAAAGTACTAATGAAAATTGGTAATACATAATAGCTCAAAACTGATTAAAGAAAATTACCCCTCCTTTTACTTCTGCTTACAAACCTTTTCTGCAATATTGATTATTTTTCAGAGGTATGTGATAATATCTATTCTTTCTGCAATTAATCCATATGTTCATTTTGCATGGTGGTTGTAGAAACCCTCTGAGGTCCAGAATTAGCAGGATACTGGTAACTCTAGAATAAAGTTAATTCTGTGAAAGTTTCTAAGAAAAAATCTGGCCTAAGGGTGATTGTGCTGCTGCTGTGATAAAGACATCTATTAGCGTATTAGTTGCCTGACATACTAGAGGACAGGTTCTGGGATAATTTGGAACTAGAATTCAAATTGCACCTGGTGAATTGCTTCCTTTCTCCAACACCAGCATTTAAAATTCCAGAGCTGTGGCTGTACAGCAAATGCATGACAAAACCACTATTTATGATTTTGTTTGTTACTCTTAAATAATTTTGATGTTTCTTTTTTATTTCTGTTTCAGAGTCTGTCACTTATGTATATCTTCCAAGAGATGATGCTAGTTTTGTGCTGAAAGTTGTATCTCTTAGTCTTTGTTACATTTATCACATATGCCAAAATGATACCAAAAGGGAGAATGTTTTTAAGCATTTTTATGTAGACAATTCAAGCACTACTTTCTTTTCTATTTTTCCAGTGCAAATGCTCCTAAATCACCATGAGGCAGAAGGTATTATGGGATGCACCTTAAGCAAAGCACTGAACAGAGAATGGCTGCAAGGCAAGGTACCTTGATAGTGCGAATGGGAGTGTAAGAGCACTGGAAGTTCCCAAATCTAGTGGCAAGAGTATAATACAGACAAGTTTCTGTATCTTACTTCACCTGGGTTTCCATTCCTTTTAGTGCTTTGACATCCAGTTAATGGATTAATAATAACAACAGGATGTGCCAATCCCTGCTGTTTGCTCTTTTCAAGATGACTAACCGTCCTTTGTATTGAAAGAAGACTGAAAAGTGTAAGCATGGCTTACATGGACAGCTTGGCTCTGTCCTACAGCCCCTGTTACTGGCAAACTGGACATTAGGCAGCCTTTTGCAACCTTGGGGGCACAGGCCTTGTCCTAGGCTTGCTCCCTCACGGTGCCATCAGGATCCAGATGAATCCAGAGGCAGCGTGGGCAACTGCCCAGTCCTTGCCTCCGGGAAGAAGGGCAGACTACTTTCTCCAGTGCTCTGCCATGCTGTGCGGTATTTAGATTTTTATATATTTTTTTGGTAACAATAAGAAACTCCTTGTAACACTTGAAGGCTGAGTTAAAAATCAACCTGGAAAGACAAATGGCAGAAATACAGCTGACTTCACCAGGTTTTCTGCTTTTAAGCTCAGGATACAGTTTGTTACTAGCTGTGGGAAAACAAAACAAGCCAAGATGCATCCTTTTCTCGTTGACATAAATGACCTATTTTCTCTTCTGAGGCTCAAGATACCCTGCTCCAGGCCTTCCCAAAAAGAATTTGGGTTCTACAACAAAGATAATTATAAGCTAGCCTCTGCTTTTGGTCACTTTAAATCCACATGGTATTTCACACACTATTCTTTGTGCTATCAGGCATACAGGAATTCTACCATGCTGCAAAAAAACCCCCCTACAGTGTAAAAATGAGCTTTACTTTCTAAGTCATGTCACAGTAAATTGCCTTTGAGTGCATTATAAAATTTGTCATACTTCCTGCAAGAAAAGTTGCCTATACTGTATTTTAAATATCTGTTTCTTCAGAAGACAGAAAACCTGCAAAATGTGAAATTATCTTTGTCTATGGAAGCACTATAGTCAGAAATTTTCTTAGTATTTTAAATGTATTTTGTATGAAGTTATAAGTTACATCTGTGGCACAATTTCCAGATGTGTTTTACATAAATAGGGATTAAGATAAATGTAGCAGGTTGAGCTAAAATCCCCAATCAAAATTCCAGTGCTTTTGATTATTTGGTTTCTGGATAACAGCTTAAGTGATGTATCCTTTTAAGAGTTATATCCTGAAATGAGGGATGCATTTGCCTTCCAACCAGGAGACCAAGCACAGCACAGGTGAAAATCAGTAGCAGTTGTGCAGTGGGTTATGTCTATGTAAGAGTTATTTATATCCCCATCATCCTGTCACAAGGAGTGCCCCTCTGGTTGGGAGCCTTAGCGGAGAGGTCACGGGCTCTAGGCAGAGGTAGACTGAGTTTCCTTCTCAGGCTTTGATGGACTGTATCAGGTCTGTCTCTGTTACCATAGTTTCCATTTTGTTCTCTAGATAAGAAATGGAAGTGTATAGTTCACAGAGGCCTTGATCAGTCGGTTGACATAGGGTCCCTGCCTGCGGTGAGGTTTAAGGGAATGAGAAGTAACTATGCAGAGTCCTGTTGTGTGTAGGTAAAAATCAGTCTCTTTTTTTCCTTCTCCTTTTTTTTCTTTCCTTGTTTGCTTGCTTTCAGCCATATCTCTGTTCATACAAAGTTGGTGTGACATCTGATTCACCAGCTAGGTAAAAGGATATCTTCACACAGTTTTATAAGAAGTATTGTCTAATGATTGTGCCTTCCAGAAACTCAGCTGCCGTGTGCCCTTTTGTGAGCTTGTTCAGCTCCACCCCTCTTGGCTACGGACATTATATTGGGAGTCCTACTCATATCACTCTTTTTGCACTACTGTTCCCTTTCTGTTCTTGGGCTTCCTGCACTTGCAAGTCCACTCTGAAATTTCAGAGCAGCAAGGACAGTGTCTGTACTGAAGCACTCAGAAGTTATAAAAGCAGTGGCTGCAGTTAACCACTACTAGTAATACCTCTTTCACAGAAACAGTCGTTGCCTTCAAATATCCTCTCCATCCCTAAAATCACTGTTCCTTCCAGCACAAGAAAGGCTACATGAAGGTTAGGAACAGGCCTCCACTGCCCATCGCTCTCCCTGTTTTACTGCCAGTGGAAATTTCAGATCACTTTGTTCCCATGCCAGCATCAATCCCCCTACTTTCTTAATCTCTGGGCAGTGGCAAGGACTTTGGATTTAATGCAAGTATTGTTGTACAGAAGCAGTATTCTCTGTCACTGTTCCTTTTGCCTTAATAAATAGATACTATCTGCAAGCGAAGGAAGGCAGTATGTGTTTTCTTTTAATTTCTTTTGCAGGCACTGTTAAGAGGTAGGGAACTCATTATGTTCCAGCCAGACAGGAAGTTTTATTTACAATTTCTTACCTTAGTGCAGCTGTGGCAAATTATATCAGCCCTTCAATTCATGCATTATCATTACTTCCTCACTTTCATACCCTTTCCAGAATTACACTACCACTGACCTGATGAACCCATTTTCTTTTAAAATCACTCCTATTTTATGTTTAGAGATTGCTTGGGAAAACTCAACGGCAGCAGCTAAAAGAGCAGGCAAGTTGGCCGTGTATAATCAAAAGGTCAGTCTATTTTCAGGTACTTCTTTAGGGCTACTGCTGAGGAAAGCAAGGAGCCATCTGTACCCGTACAGGTGTCAAAAGTTTGTTCTCACACACAGCACAAAGGGCAAAGCCAGGGAAAACAGCCACTGACTCCCCTGATGCCTCCTGGAGGCTGCAGGGTGCTTGAGAAGATGCTCATCCCAGCACACAACAAATTCACCTTCCGCCTGCACAGAAGCAGAGATTCACTTTTCGTGCTGTCGCTTTGAAGGAAGGGGACTCTTTCCCAAGCACTGACAGCAAGACTCACAGGTGGAGGTGAAGTGAATGGGTGACAGTATGATAGGGATCAATGGCTCTTTGAGGTTTACTTACCTTTTCTGCAGAGATCAAAACTTCCAGTGTGAGCTGCCAATACAGCCCTTTGCAGTTTCCCCTTCTGTTCAACTATCCCTGCTAACTACATCATCATGGAACTATAATGCCAACCCCCAATTCTGTATTTGTGGGCTACATCTGAAGCCTTGAGCTCCAGCAACACAGAATCCCTTCCCTTTTGTGGCTCCTTAGCCAGCTTATGCCTCTCCCTAAAAAACACGCTTTAACACCATAGATACTAAACCTCCAATTCTCCAGCTGAGCAAGGCAGCATAGCAGGACAAAGAGCTTTGTCTTCTCTTGAGTTTGCAATAGCTTTCCCTTCCAGGCCAAATCCATCTTTGGCTCCCTTTGGCATCTCCATCTCCATCATACATTTTGTGCTTTTGTTACACAGTAACTAATATGCTAAAATATTAGAGAATATACTAAAGAAATGTACCCTTTTATTGAGTAAACTCTGAATTTCTGCTGCTCAGTTTGCTATGAGTTGTGAATTTGCTCTGAGTTATTTTTACCATTGAGAATTGCCAGGCTTTATACCATGTTTTGCACAGGAACTCAGCTGCCCTTTCACTGTTGTGTTTGTAGTTCCATTCCAAGAAAGCTGCCTGCTGTTTCCAGGTTTATCTTTCTTTCTCCCTCTTAGTATCCTCTTTAAATACAAGAAATGCAAATAATTGATTTAAATTTTGTATTTTGCAGGTACACTTCCTGTTGAGACTTGACTTAGGCCATCCGGTATCTTCTCCCTGCCTGGAGAAAGCCTTTGTCCTCTAGACCGAAGACAGAAAGTAAACCTGTTTGGTCTGCCCCTATTAACCAGCAGTGCTGAAGGAAAAAATAACTTTTTCCCTGTGTTCAGCACTTGAGAGCCACAGGATTGAGACTGCTTATTCAGACTGCTTTACTCTTTGGTATCATCCAATGGGACAGGCTGAGTCACTACTCGATTCTTATTTTTCTTCCATCGGAAGGTTTCAGCTCCCGTGGACTGCCATGAATCCCAAGCAATGATCCTGGTTTTGTCCTGACAGCAACCCCCATGTTTCCATGGGATTTCCTGGATCGGCAGTTAGAGAGGCCATTCCCGTGGGCTCTGAACTCCTCGTCTGCTTGGGATGATGGGGAGGGCATCAGCACAGGCTGCCATATGGCACCACCTGGGAGACTTTGTGTTACTGTTTGTGCTGCCCTTCTCTCAACAGGGCAAGCCCTTGGGACACATAAGGATGTATTCAGTGACTGAAAGACATGCACTTGTCCCGCAAAAGGTGTCAGTTCAGTATTGCTGTAGATGAGAAGCAACTGTTCTATTTCTGTCCTTAGTCTGAAATAATTTTCATTTGGATTGCTGATGGTCCTTCTTTGCTGAATGGGACTTCTGCATAATGCTAAAAGGAATATTCTGTTTAATATTCTGTTTCCCAACCCTTTGTCTTTCCTTCACCCAGGATAACTGCCAGCACATTTGTGAGTTTTTCATTTGAATGAAATTCTGCTCTAGCTGTGGGCAGAATATAGAAAAAATCAATAGCTATTAAGATACATGATACTGCAGGATATGGGATCCTACTGGTAGAAAAAGCAAGGATCATTTATTTATTCACATACCCGAGTGCCTGCATTCATAGTCTGACCTCAGTGCCCAGGTCCTGCTCTTCCCCCAGGTTTTCAGTGGGGTTTTTTGTTGCTGAGCAGAGGATGTTTTGCCCATTTCATTCTGCTGTGTTCTGTGCTAGTTTCTTGTGAAACTGGCTTCAGCTACTTTCCCAGGGCTCACATTTATTTGTTCAAGAACAAGTTAAGAACGAAGAGTGACTGGAGGTTTTAAAACCCATTTTCTTTTTATCTAGTGTTCTGTTAAAGCTTTCCTCCTAAGTAGCTTACAATAATATAAACAACCTGCAGAAAAAACTTCTTGTCAATCTACTGCTATAAATTCCTACAAGTCCAGGGGCTTCAGGAGCTGTATATTGCACCGAGAGACCTTGGAGTCAGAGATAACTATCAGATAATTCACTCCTCTAGAAAATACTCCCCTACATTCAGAGCGAGTGGAGAGCAGGAAGGGGGAAGAGAAGATGGGAGGAGGTGTGCTCAGAGCAGGGGCAGGAGTGGGCACCTGGCGTGTGGGATGAGCATGGAGCCCACGGGACACACGAGTGCAGCAGCTGAGCGAGTGCTCGCCTCTCCCTGTGCCCCTGGCTGTTGCTTTCCCGAGCTCCTTGGCTGCACACCTCTTCCTCGGCGTAAAACACACATTTCTTTCTTTCAGCTTGTGTGGGTGCAGCCCAGGATCCAGCCCCCGGGGCTGCTTTAGCACAGAGAGCAGCCGTGGCGCTGTGCTGCTTCGGCTTTGGAGGGGCTCAGGAAAAACGAGCAAAATCTAATTAAGAAGAGTGAAATACAGTAGGGTAAGCCAGCTGCATTGGAGTGTGAAATGGAGCCATTATAAAACAAAACACTGTACAGCAGCAACTCAGGAGCTCCACAGCCTTGCAGGATGCTGACAGACTTCCCTGGCACCGGAGTGGGAAGGCGCCAGTGAGAGCTGTTAATGTGT
Source organism: Orthonyx spaldingii (assembly GCA_013397795.1). Taxonomy (NCBI): domain Eukaryota; kingdom Metazoa; phylum Chordata; class Aves; order Passeriformes; family Orthonychidae; genus Orthonyx; species Orthonyx spaldingii. Next base: position 1,109,653 of record VZTJ01004015.1, on the reverse strand, counting down.
CAGACTGTCACTGGCCTGGCAGGGCTCTGCTGGTCAGCACAGCTCCTCCTCAGAAGGGGCAGCAGAGAGGGCAGCATGGCAGGGCAGCACATGGCCTGGCCAGGCTGGGAAAGGAGGAATGGGAAAGGGGGTGATGAGAAAGCACTAGTGCAACAGAAAGAAGAGGGAAAGGAAAAAAAGCTGGGCAGTGAGGGGTGAGCATGAAGGGCAGGTGTGGAGCAAGGCTGGGCCTTTCCCCCTGGAAAATGAAAAACTCTGCAGCTATTAGAGCATGGGTTTCCCATCCGAAGTGCTGGTAATGGCTGTGAGAGCTGCTCTGCTTGCAGGGTGCGGCGCTGAGGCCGGGCATGGGCCACCACTCTGCTCTGGGAGGGATTCAGCAGCTCCATGTGTGTGAAAGTTTGTCTCTTCAGTGACAACTTTTTTTTGAAAGAAACTCCAAAACAACACCCCTCCTCCACACACACACTTTTTGAGTTGACAGTGTTCTGACATCAACAATTAAACCTTTAAAATACAGAAGTTGTATTTGTTCTTCATGATGCTACAATTTATGGAATGATAGAATTAGCTCTATTATTTGAATTGAATTTTTGTAAAAATGAAAAAAGTTATTTAATCTTGCTGGAAAAGCATCTTTTGAAACAGGAAGCCATTGTTTCAATACCCTTAAAATATTTTTAATAGTAATTGCTTGCAGTTGATTCTTTCTAGAAGTTGGAGAAGGCCATCTTGAATGCATTACAGTAAGTTAAGCCCAAGTGAATCTGCTTTCAGGTATGCTGCAAAGGATATCCACAGTAATAGGATTAGTACAAAGAGAACTTGTTGTCTTTGTATTTAAAATCCTAAGGTTAATTTGTCTTGGTTCCACCCCTCCAAAAAATTTTGTAACAAATTTCTTTTGCCAGTCATTACTTAATGATGTTTCACTGTTAAGTGCTCACAAGAAATATCTAACACCTGCTGGGAAAAGTTATCTGTAAAGGTTATCTCAGTAAGGCTTGGATGTAAAATGTCAAAGGACAACTTCATCTCTTTCCCCTTCTTCACCCCCCATCCTTGCTATAGGCAGGAAAACCAGGGGAACGTTTGCAAAGCTGTCAGACAGGCAGGAGCCTGCTTCCTTCCAGCCTCTCTCCTTTCTCAGGAGAGCCTTAGGATGTACTTATTTAAGCTATCAGGGTGTCCTAGGGCAGAAAACTGAAGGCAGAGAAAGTTAAAAATGTGCTAAAGCTTTGCTGGAGAACAGCAGCCCACAACACCTGCCACTGTCACCTGAAGGACAACTGAACATGAGGCCAAGGGGCACCTCCTTCCTGTGTGAAGGGGAGCACCAGCCAGGGACCCTGCTGCCACAGGGGCACAGGAACACAGTTGGATTACCCCTGGCTTCAGGATAACAACTTGTTAGCTTCAGTTCCCTTTTCTTCCGGTTTCAGCACTCTGCTATTCCCCTGCTCTGAAAAAAAATGTGGCTAAACACTGACCCCCACAAACCCCAATGTGTTTAATGCACCAACTTCAGTTTTAGTGGTATCTAACAGGTTTTCTGATTCTGCCCCCCAAAACCAAGACACTGCAGATCAACTTAGAGATTCAGATTCAAATAGTGATTTTTTTTTTTTTACACTAAAGGTGTTTCTTTGGAACAGATATGATACATTTAGATGTTTTAGGGGTTTTTGTGTTTGATGACTGCAAATATTTGTGAATGCACCTGTTTAATGTAGGTGGGAGACCTATGTAGGTCCAAAGCTGCTCATGGAAAAGTCTTTGCAGGATCAGTTTTATGTTATACCCCACATTTCTCCAAAGCAGCAAGGAAGAAAGTCTTGGTGCTTCTGAGATCAGTATTCATTCTCCACAATAGTCTAGGTGTTTGTTATTAATAATCTGTGTTACTATCCATCTGTGGTCTGTTTGCAGGATGGAGAACCAGCAGCAGCAATTATGATCAAGCCTGGCTGCAGTCTTTGGCATTGTGTGCTGGCTGGGGAATAGAAATTCTTCTTCACCTTACTTCTGTGAAGGCAGCAGTCCAAAGCTTGGTGCATTCTGTACTTTGCAGTGCTCTTTTTGACCCATGTGCCTCTTGCACCCTAGATGAGGAACTCCTGAAAGCTGAGTGTGCTCTTTGTCATTCCTACTCAGTGGCTTTGTGCAATTATAGAGTCCCTTCACATGGTTGAGCATTCCGGCACCTCTTTGGGAGTGCTAGCAAGGGCTCACAACTGGCAGATTTGTAGTGCAAACTGATTAAAACAGGAATGTCCTGGAAACCAGAGAAACTGGGAGTCTGATGAAGGTCTGGGATTTGTGACTGCAGAGATTTTTCATTAGTAAATGCAGCCCATGGCGGGAGACACACACTGGTCAAGGTCAGAATGATAATGTTTTTATCTTCTCTTTTCCTGGTGTTTCTCAGCTTGGTTTCAACTTTTCTGTTATTTGGGTTTCACATATTTGTTTACTTTGTCTCCAGTAGCCAATGCACAGAACAAGTGTCTGATATCAGAGGTCTGATTGCATTCAGTGTGTGAGTGTTACAGTCAGTGCTCTCTGCACTTCCTCTTGAGTATGCTGTGCTGTGCATTGAATGAACTGGGTAAAATACCTCTTGTGTATCTACTGGAATCAGCCCAAGGTGGTTTTGCCAACACAGTGTCTCTCTGTCAGTACCATCTTTCCTATCTTGATGTTGCTGTGACAAGATTTTTTTTTTGCCTACGCAATATCTTGATAATGAGGTTTATTGACTTTACCTGATAGAGGCATTTTGCACCTATACGAAAGAATTTTGAAGATAGAAAGTCTTTACAACACTCCAGAAAACCTGTCCAGGTAAAGTCTGATGTGTGACATGTGTATGCCTGTTCCCATTCATTGTGGTTTTAGAGAACTGTGTTCACAATGGGTAACAAAAGCATAGAAATGCCTCGGGAGTATGAAGGGACTGTTTCTGTTCCTTAAGCTTTGATAACATGTTGACATCCTTAGTGAAACTACAGAAAGGGTCAATATCCTTTGCTGTCTTTTCCAGTGACATGTTTTGGAATATTTCTCTCTTTATTCACATGCCCTCTCTGTTCTCAGGTGAATACAGTAGCAGCTCTCTCTTATGGACAGCTCTTCTCTATTTTGTGCTGCGTCACAGAGGTACAGATATCTGACAGCTGCAAAACATGCCTCAGATAATTCACTGAATCCTGGTGGTGTGACAGGCAAAACCCTTGAAAATCCCCACTGCTTTTGTAACTGCATAACAGGAAACCCCTGATGTTGGGTTCATAAAGGATGGCTTTGCAGGACTGTGAGAAAATCCTCACCATGGTTTTGGAGGTTTATAAAAAGAATATCTCCGCTATTATTTTTGTAACAAACAAAGTTTGCATCTCCTTTCAAGTTTATGACCTTGGTAGCATAAATGCATACAAAGCTTCATCACTGGGTTGATACATTTCTTGCATTTTTTTCTTAAACAGTCATTTTCCCCTGCAGATATCCTTGTCCCTTATGCCAGTCTCCCCTGCTTCTTTTTTTGCAATATGTGAAAGCCTTGGCTCCAGCTGTTCTGTTGTTTGGAAAGACCTCAACACAGCTGGTGATTACACAGAGAAATGTTGTTTAATGGGCACAAAAGGACCTGATGGCTGCTAGCAGATTCCTGGTCGATGGGCAGCACTGCTGCTACCCTGCTGGGACAGGCCATGTGCCAGGGTGCTCTCTGGGTGTGCCTCGGGGCACAGCCCTGGCACAGTGGCACTGATGTCTGCTGCAGCTCTGAGACAGGAGCTCTTCCCAGCCTCAGTAAGTCCCTTCCCTCTTCTATTCCATGTGTTTCCCTGGACTACCTACAGACCTACCAAGAAAGGCAGATTATTATTCTGGACCCTCTTTTTCAGAGTGAGTGTTGAGAAGGGAAAATAAGGTGCAAGCACAGCCTTTCCTCTGCTGGGATCACAGTGAACACAGTGTTACTGTGGTTTCTGACTTGGCACATTATTTCCCTTTTCTGGATTAATCCCAAAAATATTGAAAGGTTTGTAATAAAGCTGGTTGTGTTATCAGATATCTTTGTAATTACAGGAACATGAGCTGTGGCATGCACATCTGTATCCCCCCAAATGACTCTACTGCAAAGGAAGTTTCTCATTATATTCTTAAATAATAAATCTTTTGCAGCCACCCCCATATTGTTAATATTCATCAGGGAAGGCTAGGTAGTCAACAGCAGAATCCACAGAAGGGTTGCATATATGGTAACAGAAGCAGAAGGGGTTTCTCTTAGAGCTGGAGCACTCTACATCCCATAAACATCTCCTGAATTTGTGCATCAAGGCCATCCCTGAAAGCTGGGTATGTTAGTAGCAGTTCTTGTGCATCAAATGAACTCAAGCATGGATTCTCTGTTGCTCACCCACAGCTTTCAGGTGGTGATACCCTTTTTGATCTTGATCTGCCTGTGTTTGGACCTGCTGACTTGGAGGGGAAGGGCTCGTGTGTGGATGTGACTTGCCAAGCAGCCAGCTTGCAGCACACTCTCACAATGCAAAAGCTCCTCTTTCTGAGTGTTTTCTGCAAGAATAGCTGAGATAATCAAGCCTTCAAAGCAAATGGAGGAAAAAAAAACCAACCTTCAAACCAAACCTCAAAATTTTAGCCAGGGCTGTTTCCAAGCTCTGTCAGCAACGCTTAAGTGACTTCTTTGACAGCAGAAGTTGTAGGTGGAAAAATTTCACAAAAAAAAAGAAAAAAGGAAAAGCATATGCGCAGCAGGCCTGTGAAACAGCAGTGCTAGAAGACAATTTTTAAAGGTCAGAATTATTATAGGACATTAATTAGCAGACTAATAATGCTTAAATTGCCTTAGCAAATTTAGACATTGTAACGCCACATGCTGCAAGGGATGCAGCCACCTGAAAAGAATTTGGACACTTTAACAGAAAATATGTCCTGCTCAGAACAGAAGAGCATAATGACAAAACAATATGACTTCCCTAAAGTAATTAGGAGGTGGTAGTGAGAGTAAATAAGCTTTTGCAGAACACAGTATTAGTGAACCAAATGAGAGCAAATAAACTGTGCATCAAGTTTCCTTCAAGTGCAGGAAAGAGAAGGTAGCTAATCCTGGATTGTAACAGTGGTACTTGAGCTGCTAGCAAAAAGCCAAAGTGTCTTTGCAAACAGGGGAAGTTACAAAACAGACTGGACATACTTACCAATTCCTGATCCCAAACGTTCCCTAACCATCAAAAGTCTTTGATGCATCGGTGAGATCTTCATTTGGCCCTAGAGAGCTCAGGTAGGGTACATAGATTTCAGGGACAGTGGCTGTCATGTATTTGCATTGCTAAGATAAATGAATAAAAAATAAATCTGAAACATATTTATTTTTTTTATTGCTCTTAAATTCAAAGCAGATAATGGCTGGACATTTATTCCTTGCAATTCAGAAGTTAATTTGCTACTTCTTTTTTGATAATAGGACACTGGCTAAAGAAATACTAAGATACTGTTTTGGGGGAGTTACCTGTTTATCTGGTAATTTTGTGCATATTTTAACAAGATAATAGCTATTGGAGGGGAGTAATAATCAATTTTTAAGTTTTCTTCCTTTTTATGGGTGGCTGAATTGCAGAATTAAAATTGAGTTTTGAAGATGTTTATATTTAGGGAATTGGCTTCATTCATTGTAGACAGAGTGTTTCTGAAATTTGGAGTAGCATTTGGCTTCCATTTCTAGCCTTTCAGCTTATAAAAAAGTGCACAATGCAGGGTAGGTGTGTGGATGTACCTGTACACAACTTATCTATAAATATAAAGGCTTTATAGACTTTGTATATCATATATACACATGAAAGACATGTATGTGTATGAGGTAGATATCTATGTGTGTATATGTGTTTTCTTAGCAGTATTTGCCAAGAAGTGGTTCTAGTTCTGCAATATTATCTTAAATAACCTGTTAAAGGTAGTTGTGAGAACTACAGCTAATTTGTCTTCTCAGCTGTGTGAAGATAATTCCAGTTAATGTTTTACTGTGAGTTCTGTGTTAGAGTATAGAAAGAGTTGGAAAGAGGCTGCATCTTCTAAAACATGGAGCAGGGACTTTAAATTTAACCGTGTCTAATATTTTTCCATTATGAATTTCCATTGAATTGGCTCAACAGCCCAAGATAAAATCAGCTGAAGATTTCTTCTTTTTTTCTTCATTTTTGATAGGGCCATGTAGATTGAGGTTAGAACTCTCCAAAGATTGTCCTCTGAGTGCCAGCTTTTAATGAATCCCATTTGTTTTCTTGATTAAGTCTGCTATTACCCCTGTTTAGTCTTGTCACAAGCCCATTAGCCAGAATTTTCATATCATGGTTTAGAAGAGAAATTAGCCTAGAAGAGCAGCAGTTATCATCAGTCAATTTTCAGTGTATTTAATATAGTTTGCAATTTATGAATTCAGGAACCTGTAGCCTCATACACATCTATTAAAAAAGAAAAAAAAACAAACCCCAAAACCCAAACAACTGTTCTTTGTGGTGAAATTCACAGTCCAGTAAGAGCTGCAGTCAAATATCAGGTGGTGATAACATTGTGTATAACTAGTGTACACACAGCCACAAGGTCTGTTTGGTGAACATGCATCTGACAGGCTTGTCAGGTCTATGATTTGTGTGACAGAAGCTTCTTTAGGAAGAATCAACTCTCAAAAGGTTTGACTGCTTATTTTCAAAAGATAAGCATACAGGAGGCTTATTGAGCCTTGTGGTCAGTCACAAAGTGCTCAAGAGCTTTGGAAGTGCTTAAAAGCCACGTGGTTGGTACATTGAAAAATGTACACAGGTATAGAAGGGTTTTTGAAATTCTTGACTTTCTTGAAAATATTGTGAGAATAACTCTTTAGGAATTAAAATGTCTCCAACCCTTTTCAGATTCTCTAAATGAAAAGAGCAGCATAGGGTGAAGTGTACTTTTTAAATGACATTTTTTAAATTTCAAGGGATGCCATTTCAGTCTCTCCTGGAAGTGTGAAAACTTGGGCAGCGGGATTTGCAGAGCTGCCACAGAAGTATTTCAATGGTGAAAAGAGCCAGAATGAACTGCAGCTGAATTACGGGGTTGTGCCCTGCCATTATTCAGTAATGGGAAACATGACTTTGCCATGTGCATGGAAGCCAACATTTCAAATATTTGGACATCATGCCATTACTTAATATTACCCATTCACTGCCCTCTTTCTCTTTTTGTGTTTTCTTTGTGCCACTCTAAATGACTAGGCTGGCCTGCTGGCATTTCCCTTTTTCCTTCTGCTTTTCTGTTTTCTGCCTCCTTTTCTGTAATTTCTGAAACTGAGTGGGATCTTGATCACTCTATTGGCTTAGAGCTCCCACATCACTTTGTATTGGATGAACAGTGTGAGAAACATCCAGTAATCAAAGTGAAAACAACTCCAATCATATCACTGTTCCACAGGAGCTCCTGAAGATGCCTGGAAGAATTTTCTGCTTTTCTGGCCCCAGAGGCTGTTATGGAGAACACCAGTTGGTAATCACAGCTTTTTTTTTTTTCCTTAAACTATGTGAATTACTGAAGGAAAATCTTTTCCCATATCCTTACCAGAGTTGGATCAAAACAGAAGGACCCATTTCATCACTAACAACGTCTAAATTGCTTAATTTCTTGGCTGGATGGCAGAGAAACATCTTTACAAAACTGGTAAATGACCGTGACTACCTCTCCAAAGAATTATCTCCTAAGAATAATTCAGATGCTGTAAGAGAAATGTACTCTCACAAAAAGCAGCTTTTCCAAACCCCTGTAGTTTCCCTGCACAATATTCTCTCTAGCTACATGCCTCTCTTCCCTCAGTAAATGTATTATAACCCTTTCAGTCTGTTCTGCTTTACATACTCAACACCATGAATCTCTAACAAGGTTAAGGGTGAGTAACAACTTAAATTACTTTCAAATACAGCTGAAAAGCCTATTATAGATGCAACCTTGAACTTTAATTGTATAAAGACAGCCACTTCCTTAGCATTCACACTAGTGATAGAGTTTCTTGCTTGTAAGTCTGCTGGGACTTTCTGGCTATGTTGGCAGCTATTTATTCTGCCTCTAGACTTTGAAAAAAGAAATGTATATGTTTAAACACTGGAACATCACAATATCTATTGAAATTTGTAATGATGAAGGTTGTAACATATTTGAGGTGGAGAAGTCAGTCTGGTTAATTATATGTTATTCTTCCTGCTATTTTACTAGGCTACACAAGAGGCTGCTGAAATCCAGCGTTTGTTTTCAGATATACATTCGTGCTTTTTAAGGAAATGATTGTAAAGAGCCAGAGAATGTCTGAAATTATGTTGCTCAAAGATTTCCCAGCATTGGCACAAATGAAGCAAATAAGGGTAAGCTCAAAGGATCCATGAAAGGTAAACAAATAATCTCCCTAAGGCTGGCTTATAGTTGGTAATGGAAAACTCTGGAAGTGCTTTTGTGGCACTCATAGTTTCAAACCTTTCTGGTACTTCTGACTGAAAAAATCACCACCAAAACAAAACAAGCAAGACCCAAACAAAGCCCCCCACCCACACCTCCCCCCAGTCAGTGTATTGGGCTAGAATATCTATGGACTGAAAGCTCCCTTCACAGGAGTGATACCTCTCCCATGGACATAGCAAGGATTTGATGGCAGGGATTACTTCCCGAGCTGGAAGTTCATACTTCATACCTAAGAAATTTCCATTAAACTTTACAATCAGGGTAGCTGCAGCAAAGGTGTTAACATCCTTATGAAGGTGGAAATGAGGCAGCTTACAAACGCATCTCAAACGCTGATATCAGCTAGAGGTCTGCTCAGTCCTGGAGCAGCTGTGTAAAAGACCAAGTGAGGTTTTCTTTGTTTTGTTTTTACCAACACTGGGCTATGTTATCTCATGTTTGCTAAGCACAGATATAAAAAATTTTGGCTTGAATATATTTGATCAAATAATTTACCTCTTACTTAGATTATAATCCATTTATCAAACTCATTCATTTTCACTTAATCAAGGATAATGTGGGATGAGTATAGCTTTCAGAGAGCTACACGCTGGAAAGGAGAGCCCTCTAATCCTTCCACTGCCTGCAATATTCCTTGAGCCTCTGAGACATAAAGCAATGCTCTGAGCCACTGATCCCTCTGTGGCAGCCTCTCCCTTAGTTGAAACTTTTAAAGATGTTTTTAGGCTTTATAGTTTCATACTAACTGTTCATTTTAGCTAAGATATTCTAATTCAGATTTATTAGAACACAAAGAGTAGCACTTGAAAAAAGAAAATTGGATTCAGAGTTGCACTGAAATTTCGTGATCCCTTGGCAGAGATGTGAGATCTATTTCCTCTTCATTCAGAAAATGAGACTCAAATTTTAAAAATGAGACACATTTTGGAAGATTATTTTCTAATTTTATAATTCAGCTAATGAAATGCAGCTAAGTGAATATAGCACATAATATTAATTAACAGGAAGATGCATGTCCTCTTTAGGATACTTATCAACAACATTGGTGAAGAGATGTCAGCAGGAGCACTGTGGTGATAGCATTGGGATATTACGTAATGTTGCATGCACCGATCCTGAATAATATTGACTTATGCCAACTCCTAAATCAGCTCAGCCCCTTCCTATTGCCCAAAGCCTCCCCATCTGGAAAACAGATTCATTTCTAGGAAGAATGTAATGAGATAGTACTCATGGTATGGCCTTTTGACTGATTAAACAGTCATATGCCCAGTCCCTTTACGGTGCCACAGAAGGAAGAAAAACTAGTAAAAAAACCAGAATTAATATACTACATTGTATAATAAACAATGTAGCTTTCCTGCTATACAGCAAGCTACTAGAAACTTTGAAAAATGCAAAGAAACATTTTACTTCCTTAAATGTTTTTTCTTTTGAGTATTGAGCAATTATGTGTCTTAGAGGTGGTTAATTTTGTGAGCAGAATATTAATAATTTATGAGTGTGTTAAAGGTATTGATCATACAAGGGTAGAAGCATTATGCTTGAGCTCCTTCTGTAATCCATTAAAAAGGAAGTAAATTGCTTCAGTTTCATGTTAAAATACGAGGCTAGCAGACTGTAGTTTCAAACATATGTAAAGCTTTTTTTCTGTGTAAACTGCAGCCATCCATCGTTGGTGTGGTGGTTAACACACAAGGGTTTGCTGTGACTCAGCCACAGACATTCAAACCAGAGGCTCTTTCTCCTTCCCCCAGTGCCCTGCCCATGCCCCCTGCAGCCCTGCCTGCCTGACCAGCCCATGAGCCCACTCCTTGATCGGAGCACAGCTCTGCTGAGATCCTCTGGGCACCTTCAGGGTCTGATCTCTGCAGCCGTGGCAGCTGGGCTCGATTTCTCCTGTTTGTGGCCTGGCTTTGGGCTTGGGTCACTCAGTTGGAGGTAAATTCTCCTGAGGAAATGGCGGGGGATATCTGCTGTAGAACCAGATCTATAGCTTGTCTTTTTTGTTTACCAGCCCTGACTGTTTTGTCATGGTTGAGCACAAATACCATAAACCATTGTATTTATGCAAGGTGAGTACTTGCAGCGAAGTCCATAAGGCTTCTATGGATCCAGGAATCTACCTGAATGTGACTGCATCAGGGACTTTGTGTATTCTTGGCTTTGAATTATTACCCCATTTTATCATGGTTGCATGAATAAAGCTTTAATCCTCAGGCACAGGATTGTAAGATATTTCTGACAGGAAGAAGCATAGGAATTGAAACCAATCAGTGCAATCCCTCTCCTCTTATTCCTGTTCTAAGGTAGAAGGAAGAATGGTATAAACCAGAGGAAATAAATAATTGGTGAATAATTTTATTAATCAAATTCCTTCAGGACCACCAATCTCATTATTTGTTTATCAGCCAGGTTTCTACTAAATCTATTCACAATTAAAAACAAAATTACCAAGTGAAAAGTATTGAACCAATCCTTAATTAGGGCAGCTGAGATGTCTTGTATAATTAACTGGACTTTGTTCATAATTATTTCCTGATAGTTTGAATTGTTTTCCACAAGTAACAGAGCAATAGTAATGGTAATACCAAGAAATCTTTGATTTTTCAGAATAGAATAATGGCCAGGCTTATTGTGCTTAAGTTGCATAAGACCTATTTGTTCCCACTGACAGCTGAAAGTAATCACATCAATTTGTCTGGGCCACACAGGGAGGTTTTGCAAAATCAGTTCTTTTAATGTAGAAACAAGTATACATCCAAACCTTTGAAATGTGGCTTTTCTAATGTGTGTTTTATGATGGTCAGCCTGAGGTGACTCCTCAGACAACCACACGTGAATCCTGGTCCAGAGAGAGAGAGAGATTAAAGCTATGACCATGCTAGGTCCTGTCAGTGAAATAAATAACTGAAATCAGCTATTGCTGGTACTACAGAGATTAAAAAGCTGCAACTCAACAAAGATCTTCCTGGGCCTCCTAACCAGCAAGGCCCCTGAGTGACCCTGTGCCTGGGGGGCAGGGATGAGGCTGTCCAGGAGGTGTGCCCGCACTGGTGGCCATGCCAGGCACCAGCACCACACAGCCAGGCATCAGCAGGCACAGCAGGGAGGGATGGCATGGAGCACGTCTTGGTTGGTGGCTGTAGAAACTTCTGAATTTAACAAGAACTCACTAATGTAAGTGATTCTTTGTGAGAAGCTAGAAACAAGGTAAGCAGTTTTTATTCACAGTTTATTACTCCTTTAGTCCTCCTTGTTGATGCTGGCTTAGGGCACAGTGTCAGAAAGCAGGATGAATGCTGCAGGAGTGCCATCCATAGCCACTCTTACGTGGGAATACATCCATCCCGCTGTGGGGAAGCCTCAGCAGACTCCAGTCTATGGGCCCCTTGGAAAGAGGTGTTTGCTAGACCACTGCCTCTGATTTCAAGAGAATGAGTATCTGCTCTAATATAAGAAAATAGTAGTCATGTTAAAACTCAGGGTTGTTTGGAATTCATTATGAAGCTGCATAAAAGAGCATGTGGGTTAAACAGGTTCACTGCTAATTAATACCTTTACTCCTAACGAAGTAACTCCTTGCTCCTGGGGTTAGGCAGCGTGTGAGAAGAAAAACAAGTGGGAAGTTGTCTGCAGGCTCTTTCAGGACTGAAACAGCAAATGAGGATGTGTAAAGTTTAGAGAGACAAGCACCAGCACAAGGTGTAACTCATCGCCACCCAACTCACAACAGCACTAAAGCAGCAGGGCTGAACTCGTATGATCAAAATAAGACTTTGTTTCTAAAACTCCAAAGTTCAGAAAACCAACAAGGGTTTTCTTTGTATAATTTTCTGTGAGATTTGCTTAACGTGAGTAGTCTTCCCAGGAGAGGTCTTGGATGATGCTATGTTGTATTCAGGCTAGAGAACACAGAATGAAAGTTGTGAGAATTATTCATCTGCCTCTGTCCTCTCTTCCTGGCAAAGATTGCTTTGATCTGCTCATCTGTAAGGAACCTGGTGAATTTGGGTCATTGCTTTCGGATCACCCAGTTGCCAACAGTGCAGCTAAAGTCCATAAGCAGTTGAACGCTTTCAGGATGTTGAGAGGATATGAGCATTGTGACTCCTTGCTCCCAGAGGGTAGAAAGCATGGTGTGTTGTGTTGTCCTGATAATCATTCCTGTTTACATCCTGTTCGTGAATCAACTGACCCATTGCCTATGCATGTTATGTTATTAACTAATGTCTAATTCTTTTTCCACTGTTGAATTCCTTGCAGCTCTCTTTAAAGTTTAGTAGGTAAGAAGATTAAAACATAAATGCCATTAAATATGCTTTAAATATCAGACCTATTGAAATCTTCCCAGGTTCTGTATCCTCTTAAAAAATAATCCCTATTCAAAACAGAGAGGAAATGTCATTTGCATAACTGTCTTCTGAGTTTAAGATTGGATTATACAGGGAATTATGTAAAATAGCTTTGGAAATCTGATAATGAAAAAAACTTTGGGCTTTTATTTCTGACATTTTAAACTCTATAACATTTGGGAAAGTTTTCTGTGTTGTACATGGGCTGTTAACCTCACGTGTACAATTTTCTTGCATAACTTCGTGTGAATTAATGGTCACAGAGTCTGAATTCAGATTCAGTCAAGCTGGATCTGCTGAGATTTGAAGGATCTCAAATTATTGGATCTATATGAAGTTAAATTTGGGGTGTGGGCAGATCAGGATGCTGCTCTCAGCCACCTTGTGGGATGTCCTCTGTCTCCATGTGGAAGTCAGGAAGAAAATAGCCAGAGGCTAATGTTAGCTGAATTACTTATGAATGTCCTTCCATATCATCCTGTATGGGAATCCCACAACATCCCCAAATAGAAGTCCTCAAAATTTCAGTGCCCATTTAGTAATGAGCGCAGTTACTCCAATGAGTCCCTCTGAAACAGGCCAAATAGAGGTCCCATTACAGCCATTCCAGTTTGCACATTTAAGTGTTGTAGCAAAAGGCTCGCAAATGGTCTGGACAGAGCTTCTTGGCTGCCCCAAGCCCTGCAGGTTGTGTCCAACACAGAATGCCAAAGCATCTGTAGGACGTTTTCCACAGGTCTGCTACCAGAGCTGGGGAACAATGGTATCCTCGCATCAGTGTGATGTGCCAGGGAACAGAGCTCATTTCCGGGAGGAGCAGACAGGATTTCTCTCCAAGGTTGGTAGATATTCTGCTCTGTGGGGCAGAGAGAAAAACCCTTACAGCAGCTTGGCTTTTTGCATCAATGCATACACAGCACAGGCTTTGGCAAAATGTCACAAGACCTGGAGGAGAGTACTGTGATGGACCCTGGAGCCTGGGCATGGCCTTGCCATCTCTCTGTTCCCAGCACACACCAGGCCTGGGCCACACAAACCACGATGGCTCTGTCTCTGTGGTCACCTCCCCGGGTGCTGGCGTGTGACTCCCTGTGCCTTGCCCCTCACAGCAGCTGAGCTGGGAGACTCATGTAGAAGTGCTCCTGACAAATATTGACCACAGAATTTAGCATAAATACGCAATGAATCTATGAGCTAGTGGGAAACCTTAAAGCAAACATGTTTAGGACAGAGGCTTTCAAAACAGGCCAGGAAAATTCTTATGCCAGCAAGAGGTGACATGTGCCTATTCTTTCTTCAGCTGGCTAAGCAACAGCGGGAGTGTTTCCTACTAAACAGCCTCATTAGCATAAGAATAACTACAGGGTAAATTTTCAAGCTCATTCCAAGTGAATTCAAAGGGAGGGGGGGAAATATTCTTTTAATATGCGCAACTCATGCAAACAATGATATGAAACTAATTCATTTCATCATATTATCACCATATCATATTAACTTAAAAGAAATAATAATGCAACATGGAAATGTTTGCATATTAGAGAGAACTCTCATTGTACCCTATTAGCACCATATCGTATTAGTATTAGTATTGCATCAGGCTATTATGCTACAGTGCTAAAATGATGAAATCCCACTGTGAAAACTGATATTGAATTCTTGTAATGTTTCGGAACCATTTTTAGCACTGAATATAAATAATTCATGGGAGCAGATCTAATGAATTGATGAAAAACCCCCATCCCCTGACATTGTGAGAGTATTTATGAATGTAAAGTCATGAACAGGATGGGTTTTTTTTAATGGAGACGGGCTGGGACTGAAATATCTGGCTTATTACTTGACCCAGTATGCTTATGTCACACAGAGCATCAGGTTGAGTAGCCACATTTCTCAGTTAACATGGCAAAAGTGGTGTCTAAGAAGTGGCCTGTTCCAGGATCAGGGGTGCACAGCTCACCTTTCCAAATGGGCTGTCTCAGGGAGCTCTCCATGACGTACTGAGGCCTCTGAGCAATGAGACCCTGCCCAGCACAGGGTCACTGCACTAATGCCACTCTGGTCTATCTGCATTGGCTTCTTGAGTTGTTAAGGTCTTAGACTAATGGCTAAATGCTAATGAGAAAATATATATTTAACTTGCAGGCTTTTATGGAATTATCCTTTCACTTACCCAGCATTTGATGCTATGGTGTGATTGCAAGGGTAGTTATTACCACAGGCAGTGCTGAACTTTGTTTTATGCAGATGTATTGCAGGCAAACCGGATCCCATGACTCTTTAGGAAAGCAGAGGGCTGTATGATGAACTAGTGAGAATTAACTCAGCCTTTAAGGGCCCCATGAGGAACAGCTGAAGCAGACAGCATTGCCCCTCCCTGTGTCTGGGAAAAGAGGGAGCGGCTGTGCTGGCACAGGAAGCAGGTGAACTGTGTTCTGAGTTAGTCACTGATTTACAGTCTAAATTACCATCACCTTGTTCCTTTCTTGCTGCTCTCTAGCATCTCTTGGCTTATGCTGCAGGTCTCGCCTCTCTCTCCTCTGGCATCCTGTGTTTGTGTCCGATTCCATGCAGCACTGATGATCCTCAATTCAAACCATGCTGCTGCATGAGCTATAGGAGAAGTGGTGACGCAGGACCCCTTCACAAATCCATTAGTTTCCTTCTCACTAAGGTGTAAATTCAGAGTAGGAAATGCGGGGAAAGCAAAGCTGGATTACTGCTTTCTTTGCATTCCAGAAGGATGTTAGGATGCTGGCATGCTGTGTACCCTGCCTGCCAGGCTCAGAGAGAAGTGCCCTTCTGAGCCTGTGTATGCCATGTCTTGAAAGTTTATTGTGCTCTACAGGCTTCTCCTTTCTTCAGCAGTCTGGGATGCATCTGCTGTGCTTGCAGTGGGAAACATAAATCAGGTGGGAGGAATGGCTCTGGTTTCAGTGCAAGAGGCAGTGATGTGGGGGAAGTTTCTCTAAAGGTCATCAGGAGTCACACACTCTGGATACTTTCACCTAGTCTGGAGATTTCAAGGAAAAAAATACAACAGCAAGCTAGGGGATGCTTTTGGTTTTGCAGGATACAAGGTCAGTACATTATGACCTTGTTCAGAGCAGAGAAGGAGCTGATGGGGAGTGAGATCCCAGGAACAGCATTATGCAGAGTAAGAGTAGGTGAAGAAATATGAACTGTATCCTGTAACCTCTGACAGATGTGCTATGCACGTGGCTGTTTGCTTCACGACTGGTGTGAGCAATGGATCCATTCAAGAGAAGTTTGATGGCACGGTAGTGGGGGAGTGTTTGTTTTCTCTCTGCTCATTTTTTTTCCCCACGCACAGTTTTGGTTTTCTATCCTTTCCTCCAGAAAATACTGCTGTAATCATTGCAGAGATGAAGAGAGAGTTCTGCTTAGCTCCCATTTTTATGTTCAAAACTGGAAAAATCACCAAGTGCTTGGAGTTTATCCTGGCCAGTTCAGCTCCTTCTAGGTTTCACTGGTGATATTAAATTACACATATGTTGCTAGTGAAAATAATTTTGGTTCTTCCTGTAGTCAATATATAAAGTGTATAAATAACATGTTAGAGAACTGCTTTTTTTTTTGTGTGCTGTATTTTTTTGCTAAGTTAAATACCAGACCTCACATTTATTTGTAAGGTAGGTAGAAGAGAATTTTCCTCTGAGAGCTGCAGAGACACTTCAGTATTCACCTAATTCATACAAAAAATAATGGACTTTTTCATGTCTGAACCACAGTAGTAACACATGCCGTCTCTACACCAGCAAATAAAAATACGTGCTTATTTCACCAGAATAGTTTTTACATGTAGATATAGACAGATAGGAAATGGACCCTAAGTTAACTAAACAGGCAGTATTTTTTTGCTGTGCTTCCAAAGTAGTATTTTAAATGGATTCAAGCAGCTTGTTTGTCTTACTGAATTTGTTTATATGGGCCAGTATGGCCTAATTTTTCATGTGGAAGCTCTTCTCCAATTATAACTGTGAATCATTTTAGGTGAATGTGACAATTCATGAATTTTCCCATAGCTATAAATATCGGACATTTACAAAATGCTCCTTAAGCTCCAAACATTTACTCCTACAATTACCATCAAATGTTGTGGTAAGCTGGAAACAACTACTGCTAGTGAAGATCACTGTATGGAAAAGTGAGTGAGATTGTGGCTGAGAGGCTCCCTGTGCCCAGGAAGGACATCTGTGCTCCTGCACACACAGGAGGCAGGTCCTGGGCTTGGGGCACAAACAAGCCCCAGGGACGGAGCCCGGGGTGGGGGGTTGCAGTCGCTGCCTCTGGGGCTTGGTCTGAGCACTACAGAGGGTTCCCCCTGGCTGATGTCCCACCTGTCTTTGCTGGTGGCGTCTGCCAGGCTGCAGAAGGGTGAGCTCCCATTCTGGAGAGATGCAATTTCCTCTGTCCGTGAGGTAAGCTGCCTCCTGTGAGCTGTTTGCCAGTCAACAGGTGTGGCGTATCCCAACTTTAGGAAATGCCTTTTCCTTTATTAACTAAAAATTGCCATATGCTTTATTAAAATTCTGGCTGTTGCAGTGAAATACCTAATAGGAAATATTATTGCAGATTGGACTGTTTCAGTGCTGGCATTATTTGTGACATTCATGAACAGCTCTTTCAGTGGCATATTGGATCTCCCACAGAGACTGGTATTCAAACATCCTACTGTTTTCTGGGCACAAGTGTTCATGTCTACTTGCCGCTCTAAAACCCTATTTTAATCATGAGTTTGAAGCTTAGATTTTGTTTCTGCTCCTTGTGAATGAATAAGGCTGGTGCAATTCTGCTTTTGCACTTGCTTGGATTTGGCTGCTGTGGGGATAGGAATGGTTGCGGTACAAGTTAGCGGCTCCCAAACGCGTTTCGCTATTTCAGTATTCCACAGCTCTGTGCTTCCTATCATCCCCCATAACTGAGGACTGCAGACTCCTCCTTGCTGCTGCAAGTTTTGGTCCCACTGCAGATGAGGGAGACACATCTGCATGGCACATTGCAGTAGGGTATCAGGAATAGCCCAGTGGGGCTGTGAAAGAGCTGTCAGATTTACAGATTTCCCTTCTTTTTGGGTAGCCTGAATCTCTGTACATTTCCCTGGTGTGCAGACATACTCCAGTGATAACTGCATTGTATTGCTCTAGGAAAAATTCTTCTTGTGTGTGCTGTACTCCTTCATCTTGCCAGGAATCACTGAGAGACCAGGGCAAGGGCCAACGTCCCAGACTGTTCCCCTGGATATCTGCCCAATCTTTTTTCTTCCTTACCTCTGATACATCTCTACCATACATCTCCTATAGTCTTTGTTTCCCTGCTCATTCATGTTTCCGATGCCAAAAATCTAAAGCCAGACCCCCAGTAGTATTGACCTCCTTGTGCCTGTGTCTGTTTCTAAATAGCAGGGGGGAGAATTTCTATCAGAATCAGAAAGTACATGGGTTGAAGATGTCCGTAGCTCTGTGTGAGCTGGATTGAAAGCAGCTCCTTAAAAATTCAGTTGGTTTTATCATGGTGAATACAGCAAACTTGTCTTGTTTTCCAGAGCACCTCTCAAACAAGTGTGTGCTCAGGCACCAAGACAGGCCTCAACCTGAGCTTTTAGGCTGGGACTGTGAGCTGAGGTCCCCAGGAGCTGGAGAAGCCTGGATCCAGTGTGACATTAGTGCCTCCATCCAATGTGCAGCAGGAGGGAGGTGGTGCAGTGATGAGGTGGGAGACAGCCTCTCTTCCCAGCACCCGGCAGGATGGTGAGAGTGAGCTCTGCCACCCCACGCAGGCAAATATGACAGTAGTGTCACTGTGCTCCAAGGGGTAAAAATGGTGAGAAGCTTCTGCAGAAGTTGCCTTTGGTTTTTGGGAAACAAAAACCATGATCTTAGGAAGCTTCAGGAATCTGAGCAGTCCTTCAGAGCATTTGGTTTAGACAAGTAGAAGTCATCAGCCTCATCTGTTTTTTGTGGTAAGTATTATGAGTGCTCATCTGATGAAATGCTAAATGAGCTATGCCGTGTCACTGCTGTAAAGATTTCATTACATGGAGGAAGTTCTGGGTGCTCATTTACTCCACACAGAATTTCTCAGAACAGTGACTCTGTCCAGCAGCTCTGTTATTTGAAAGGAACACCAAGACTGGTGCTGTGATAAGCAGAATCATAAATTTGTGAATAGTCATGGACGTGACAGTGAGGGGACAAAATCATGGATGTGAAATGGGTCTTAGGCAGATGTTGAGATGGTTTTGGAAACAGTCCATGAGCTGCAAGGTTAGACTTGTAAAGGGATGGCAAGATTGTGCCAGTGTCCAGTTCATAAAGTGTCTAAAGCCAGGAAGGAGCTGCATCCACAGATCAGTGTATGTATGGGTGGACTCTGTAATACCACTGGACCCACATTCAGTCGTGCCTGGACAGAATTTCTTGGCACTGTGGAAGGAGCCCATACGTGTAAAGAATGCAGTGGCTTGGGAAAGCAGACCCAAAATTCTCATTGGAAGCATAGCCCAAATCACGGCCTGGCCTTGCTTTTGGTGAACCCCTAGGGAAGGCTTATGCTGACCTGGGATCAGATTTAACCCTGGCTGCAGAGACAGGACTCACCTGCCCGTGCAGAGGGACAGCCCATGCCATAGCAGGATCCTGGCAGGCAGAGGATGCTCTACACCTTCTCCAGCACAAGGCTCTGCCAAGTAACAGCAAAGCCAATGGTAGTATGCCTATGGATTTCATATGGATTTCATGCAGCTTTAACAGGCTTCTGCACAGAGAACACCTTGCACTTGGCAGAATAATAGCTGAATTGCTCAAAGTTCAATTGCAATCAAATCTTGCTAATTTGTGCCCATAACTGGAGATTCAGTGAAAATGACAAAACTTTTGCAGGTTGCGGAGTAAGTGGTACACACATTTTAAGAAGTGTGGGTAATGCATTACAGAATTCATTATCACCTTACAAACTTCTTCACGCTCTGCAAAAGGGATGAATGCTTTTAATTCATTTATTTTGACAAGGTTTGTTTCTTAAACATCTTTTGTTATAGCTGACAAGTTTGTACTGTTAAAAAAAGAAGTAATGAATCGTAATTAAGGAGACATTATAATAGCCCCTTCTTAGCAAGTCTGTGCCATTTTTTTGGTTACAGCTTGTGGCAGGCGTGGATAGAAGTGATTGTGTGGCACTTCACTCTGCTCACAAAAGCCGCTGATGCAGCCGGTGCCTGGGAAGTCCTTTCTGCAAAACAGCAGTTGTAGTGACTCCATTTGTCTTTCTGTTGAGGAGCTGCTGCTTTTTAAAAAATTGACAAAGTAAACAAACAAAATAATTCTCATTTGGCATAATATCCCAGGAAGAAAAAAAAAAAGTTAAAAAGGAATATTTTCTGTCCTGAGGAGGGTATCTCTGCCACTCTGACAGTGTGTACATGGAAAGAGTTTGACTGAATGTTTGTTGCTATTCTTAAAATCATAACTGTTTTGTTCACTGCTAAAGTATTGTATCTCATTGAATAAGAAATACAGTTTGGAGGAAAACAGATCAGATTTGCAGGTCAGAGGCTCTGCAAAAATGGGATTTGAACCTAAGCGCAGCAACCTTGAGGCAAGGCTGCCCTTCCTTGAATGCCAGATGTGCAGTGAGGGTAATTACCATCGCCCACGCCGGCGCTCGGGTTCAGATGGCGAGTGAGGCAAAGGTCAGCTCCTGGCAGGAATCCTCATGCGGATACCTGGGCTGCCCCGGGCTGCAGACTGGCGTTTGTCTTTCTTGCCAGCAGCACAGTGGTCACAGGTACCTGTATCTGCCTGTGTGCCGCTTGTAAATCTATAATTAACTACCACAGGTTAAACAGACTGAGGAAATAACCGGAGTCTTTTTGAGGAAATGTGATTGTCAATATAGCAAGACCCCTGAATTACGAATTCAGCAATGATTGCTATTACAGAGATGGCGTTAGATTAGTATCATTTTGTCAATTAACCTTTTACAATTCATAGTTTATTAGAGCCTAGAACAATCCACTCTTAAATACTTTTTTTTTTAAACGTGACTCTTGCTGCTTTAAACACTTACTACCTGCTCTTTAGCCTTTGAACATAGACTGTTATAGTTGCTTAGCATAATGTATAACCCTAGGTCACAAAGCTAAAGAAAACCTTTTTAATTTATGGAGGATTTCATTTTAGATGAATATTTTGAAGAATTTCCTAACTTTTTGATGGCGTTCAGGCTGACCCAGGATACAAATGTATCTGTGTTCCTAGGTCCAACCACTTTACCCTACTATAATTTAAGCTTTTAATTTCATAGCCTACAGTGCCCTGGCTACTTAGCAAAAGAAAAAAGCATTCTTAGTCAAGACTCTGTAATAGAGAATTCTTCTGCTACAGCAGATAAAATGACAATGACAAAGTAATTCTCATAAAAATTATTATTTTCTAAAAATACTTTAAAATCTCTATTGTAGGAAAGGGAACAGATAGTAGTTTTGATAAAAAAACACTTGAAAAAACGGTGATATGGTTTCTTTGCTATATAAATACAATTTTTTTTGCTACAAATAGTGTTGCTGTAGCTGCAATGGTAAAGGGGTAGGAGAGAGAAAAGGTTTGCAGAGAGAGGTAATATTTTTTATTAGAACAATTGATATAGATGAAAAAAAGCAGAAATGCTTTCAGAGGGCTTGTGTGACTGAGAGCTTTTCCAGTTTTTTTTCCCCAACTATATCAGCTGGTCTAATAAAAGATAGTCTCTCTGCCTATAAACCTTACCATTTTTGTATATTGCTGTTTCTGTGCATGTGATGTGTCCACTAAGAGGACAAAGCATTCTACAATTCTTAAAACTGGTATAATTCAGTAAAAGTTGATTATGAAATACTAAAAAAAGTTAAAATGCTTCCTTCAAATGCTGAGAACTTGGGATTGGCTTTGTGTTTGAAAGAGAATAATTGTAACTCCTGAAGGAACTACACACAAACGATAAAATGTGGTCAACTCTTCCTTTCAGGAGCTTTGAAGCAGCAGTAATCTAACAAAGCACCTTGCTCTTGCTGTGCTGACAATGAGTCCAGTGTACAAAAAAAGAAATTAAACAAAAAAAGACATTTTAATTTCAAGGTTCACTGAAAAAAACATGAAAAAAAAAAATCAATGTTTGCCAAAGAGAAAGACAAACTCTGAAGGGAAATGAAAAAATGTATTTACAAGATTCAAAGAGAACTCTATAAATAATGGAACAATAAAAAAAAGGAAATAAAATATTTGTCCCTCTTAACTCTAAATATGCAGGTAATATTTCCAATAAATCTACTACATGAAACGGCCTTAAGGAATCATCCAATTATATTGTTATCAAGAAATTGTTAGGAAAAACAAAATGACCCTCAAACCAAAGGAATGTTTAGAGCAGTTGCATCCCCCCAGGGCTGGCAGGAGGCTCTGAATCCCCCGTGGGTTGCCCGCAGGACAGACAGGGCTCCTGCACAGCTCCGTGCCCATGGCCTGTGGAGCAGCTCTGTGCGTGGATGTGCCTGGCGTTCCGAGACAGGCTCGAGCCTTCTACCCGCAGCTCCTGTGCTCGGGCCGGGCACGAGGCCGTGACGGGGCTCCGTGGGCCTCGTGCCCGGCCGCAGGGTCTGCAGCCAGCCTGGCCACAGCAGGGACAAGGCCAGCCCTGTCCATTGCCACCCCCTGGCCCAGGGTGGCCCTGTGCCCCGGGCCTTGTGCCTGTGCACACCTGGCCGTGGCGGCCACTGCCCGGCCACTGCCCACAGAGCGGGCAGAGAGAGCTGCGCCAGCCCCGCTGCTGCCCTGCTGCCAGCTCACAACAACCGCTGCGACTGAAGGCTTCATGCAAACTAACACCCTCATGGCCATCCACGTGTTCTTTGAGCGAGGGCAGCAGCAGCATCTCCTCACCCCTGTGGACGCAGGCACATGGGGCTGGCTGTACAACTCTCATGTCTTCAATGCCATTCTGTGCCCCAACAGTGTCTGTGAGCACAGGCCAGGCCTGCATGCTATTCATGACTGCATAATTAACTGCAAATCGGTTTTGATTAGATTCCCCCAACACATGGTCTTCTCCTGTGGGTGATTCAGGGATGAGCAGGGCCAGCCTCAAGAATGTGGTGAGGGGTAACGCATTCTCTACCTACACCTTCCTCCCAGGGCTGCTCTCCTCTGAGATTAAATTGATTTTCCACAAGTACTAGTGCCAAAGATCAGGCCAGGTCTTTCTACCAGGTCTCTAATGCCTTTCTCCCTATTAGTTTTCTGATATTCAGCTATTGGAGCTTTCAGTAAGAATGTTTAGGTCTTATATATACTTTGTCTGACATATAAAACATTTTATAGACTTTATCCATTTAATTCTCTACAGTGTGCAGTGTGCTGAACTGGCATTATCTTCACTTCACTGATAAGAAGATTTACATTCACACAAAGCCAGACTGGAATTGGGGTAAGGACTGGGCTCAGAGCTCCAGATGTGGTGATAACCAGCTGCCTGCTTATGGTGGTAACTCGAATGGATCTGTCTCACCCCAGAGTGACTCTGAAGGTCAGGCTTGGATTTCCTTATTACAGGCACCTTTTTGTTTCAGCTTTGGCTAAACCTCACTGAATGTGTGGGGTTGTATTGGCCCTAGCTAAAGGCTACCCTTCCTTTCATATAACAGAGCAGGTAAGCTTCCTTCGGCAACCAAAGGGGCTCCAAACTGAAAAGGAGGCATGCATCACTAGCTGCAACAACTGCATGTGTAAAATTATTCAGAAATTATCTTCTAGGTACGTAGGCAGAGAGATGCTTCTGTATGTAAAAGAGAGAAAAAGAAGCAGCACAGTGGCTCAGGGAGGGAACAGTGCAAGTGTTGTCCACTAAATGTTCCCATGATTGTGGCCCGGAGGAAAGTGACAGGGGACAGGATTTTTTGGCTAACTTCTGACTTGTGGTAAAGAACTATAAGAAAGACCTCATCTCTGGTATTTAAGTGGGTAGATGGGAATTCATCCTGAACCCAAAACCCAAACCACTTCATTTGATCTTCCTAACTAAAAAAAGCCAACTTGGTTTGTTTTTTGTTTGTTTGTTTTTCCCTGGTTAATATCATGTGTCAGAAGGGATCATAGTACTTAATTTATAGCCACTATGTTGGACTGCCTGATCAGCATCAAAACCATTTACAAACTGTAGGTTCACCTAAGCATATCAACTATGCTGTGCTGTCCTCAGTCCTCCAGAGCATGCCTTGATGCTGTTGGGTTTGGAAATGGTGTCGGTGCTGCTTGGCTGGTTTGCATCTTACTCCAAGAAGCTTTTAAAGAACTCAGTTCCTGAGATAGACAGAAATTTAATGATTTAAGTGAAGCAATGTCTTGTCAGCTGAAGAGTTGGTTCAGGGTCTGTAAATATGATCAAATGTACTGAATATAGTTCAGGTTGGATTCACAAGTCTGGGAGGAGAAATCGGCTCTTACTGGACAAGGAGATTTTATACCCAATAATTAGGCTAAATGAAGCTGTTGCACAGAATGGTGGCAAAGAGCCTCATTTTGTTGGCATGCTATAACATCACATAATACATGAATGTGTAGTGGTAGGTGCTGCTTTTTCCTTCCAAAATTTTTATTAAAGCCGTAACCATTGACACTTCATTCCCTGCCAATTCCTCTCCTCCCTTCTCTCATGCTGGCAAAAATACAGCAGGAGACCTAAAGCTGTAGGCCTTGGCAGGATCATGTGAATCTGCTGAACACATACATGCTGCTTAATTCATTGCCTTAGCAACTGGAAAGTCTCAGATTATTCTGCCTTGTTTATTGGCCCTTTCAGAGCTAATGTGAGCAGTAACGATCATGCACGGGCAACATACAGCATCCATTAACTGACTGCACCTGCAAGGGCCAACAAACTCCTTTAATCCCAAAAGTTTACCTGTTTCACAGAAGTCAGGTATTCTTTGGAACACCAGCCCAACAGCCACGCTATGCATACTGACTGTACATGTCACCCAGCTAAATTTTACATGGTGGCACCAGTGTCAATGTACAACAGTTTCCCTTTGCTTTGTGGGCACACACATGACTGCTCAATGTGCAAGGGAGGAGGTAATCTGGCTTTTGGAAGGCAGTGTGCAGATGGAACCCTTGATTGTGCAGTGTCACCTTGGTTTCTTCTCAGAAAGCTCGTGGATCTGCAGAGGAAGAAAGGTCCAGGGTGTTACTGTAAGCAGGGCACGTGGGTGCCTGTCTGGGTGTACTGACCATTGTCAGCAGCCTCACAAGTCCCACACTGTGTGTAAGGTGGCAGCTGGAGCTCGGTGACACACGGCCCTGTGCAGCGTGGGCCCGTGGCTGGCCGGCCGTGGTGGCCACGCAGCCTTGGCTGCCATGCTGGGAGAGAAGCTGTGCTGACAGCTCCGTGCTCCCATGGAAGTGCCTAATGAGGGAAGTGCAGATGGGCCCGCTGGGTATTGAGTAAACACTGCAAAAGGAGCTGGTTCAATAGATGGGGATGTCTCTGTTCAAGTGCAAACATTATGTTCATGTTTCATTCTTTTGATCTAGCTTTTATAGTGCTTATTAAAACAACCTTCTTGGCTGAATCCTTGCTGCCCGATGAGTGTGTTCCTTGACTCAAAGTCCAAGAATGACAATCTTTCCAGCTCTGCTATAATGGATGATGACAGCCCTAGACTACTTTTCATAGTCTCTTGGAACTTCTGCATGGTTTTCACTCTAGAGTGACCCCCTGTCCCTCATTCAGGTCATTTTATTCCTGAGGGCATCTAAGAGAAGTAATTGGATTGCCTGATTCTCCAGGCTGTCTTTCATCTAGATCCAAAGGCTGTTACATGAGCATCTACACACACATCAGTCCTGATAAAAGCCCTGTCTGTTTCTTCAGTAAGACTTTCCAGAAAGTCTCCTTTTCTCTGACAATCCATGGTTGTGGGGTCCCTATGCAGCTGTCCTCATACACTGCACAGTGTCTTAAGACCCTGAAAATATGCAGGAAAAAACCACTCCCCACTTTTTGCTCTGGCATCTTTCAAAACCTGCCAGCCCTGTGGCAGATTCTCCAGCCTGGTTTGGGGAGCCCACAGCAGCAAAGGGTTCTTCACTCCCAGAAAGCACAGGAAGGTCCCAGAGCTCGTGTCGCTTTCTCTATGAGATCTACAACAATATCACCACTTCTAAAGTAGCTGCTTCTCTATTTTTCTATTTTTGTGCAAACACAAGCTGCCTATTGGTAAACTCTGAGCTTAAACATCTAAGTGCTGTCAGGAGGAATCTACATTTGCTTCAACGCAATTAGGTGACTCATCGCTGCGTCCTTTCTTCGGCTGCATGGAGCAAAGTCAAATCCCCCATGGTTGGATGAAGCCAATTCCTGGCCATCCTTCTATGAATAAGCCCAATACAAATGCCTAGAAACATTTCACAGACTGAACTCAGAAATGTGCTCCTTGACACGGAGCCACCATATTAAAGGTGTTGAAGTGCAAGTTGTGTAAGCCTGAAGAAATGTACAGAATTAATGAAAGGAATGCTGCATAGTCCAGACTTTTTAGAGTACAACATGAAATAACATCTGGGTTTCTTCACAGACTTTTTTTTCATGTCTATGAAAACTCTGATTCCATATTTACTAATAAATAACTGAGTAACAGCCTCTTACTCCGGTGAGACAATTCCATACTGGGAGATTTTCTTTAAATTTGCAGCTGCTGGCTATCAGATATGGTTTGAGGGTATTGGTTTTGAAGGCAGGTATTTTTCCCTACATACTTCTTCCACTGCCCTTCTTAAAAGATGCACCATTTCTGGTGAGTTTTTGGGGGGGAGAAAAAAAAGTATATTTGAGTTTCAGGCTGTGGTTTTTATGAAAAGAATGTAATGCATCCTGGAGCTCAGAGACCACTGGGGTTGTATTAATTGATGTCCAGAGATGAGCAAGTCTTCTATTTTAGATCAGTCCTCCTCCTGGAAGAAACATGGAATAATAAGAGGGGCTGTCAGCAGAGTACCAGGTAAGTGTTGCTGTGGGCCAAAGGGCTCTCCCTTTCCCTAGAGCTCTTTTGGGAAATCAAAACATATTTACTTGATGCAACCAGTAGTGAAAAGACTGATGTTTACAAATGTCACAGTACAAACAACAAATTTTGTCTCTGATAGACCCGTTTCCACCAATATATTTCAATGGTTTTTTTTTAATAGTTAGAATATGGGCAGGGGAAAAAGCCAGTGCTTTAGAAGCTCCCCTCAGCTAGATAAAGGTGAGGAATTAATGTTCTTCCAAGTCAATGCTCTTCAAACAGAACTCTGATAACAGTAGTTAATCTTTTTGTGTCTGCCTATTTGTGGGAGATCATATTGGGTTTGTCTTCAACCTGGTTTGCTTGAACAGCACAGAAAGCCCAGCTCAAATACTTATTTTGTTCAGGAAGCACTTCAGAAAATTACTGATGCTGCCTTTGAAAGCTCTGCCTATTTTACAAAGCGGGGAGGGGAAAAATACTTAAAAGTCAATGATATGAAACTAACTAGATATATTTGAAATATTGATTACATATATCTTCTGAAATAGGGTAATAGGATATTCCTAGATATTATATGCATGTTTATATGTCTCTGAAATGTTTGATTAATGTGCACCTAATCCTTCTTTCTGTTAATAGACCATCGTATTTCTTACTAAGAAATGAATTATTTGACCACTGGTACAAGTGGCTCAGAGAAGACCATTTATAATGCTGCATCTTCAGCTAGTGTTTCTTCAGCAAGTAATCTTTGACCTGGAAAGCTATTTCACTGAAAATGACTAATTTTGCCAATTTTATTTTTTGCATTGAATATGATTTTCTGGTGGCAGTTTAATCTATCCTAAAAGACTTATTTTATACTTTACAATATTGGTAAAACATAAATAGAAAATAGACAAAAGGCAAACCTTCATAAAGTAAACCTCCAATTCCACTTGTGGAGAAGTTATCCCAGAACTTTGAATTTGGAAGTGCAAAGTGATGTATTGGTATGCAGAAAGTTAAAAAACACCAAATAAACAACAACAAAAAAGAAAAACCAACCCAGAATTGACTAACCCATGCTTTTCTTTGTTCATGAAATGTATTGTCATTCTACACTGGTTTTGAGTTTGCTTTCCATTTTTATTTTAAGATTATCTCACATTTGAGTATTTTCATCATTTTCTATACCACTTGTTTCGAGCAACACCACTCTTCACATCTCTCAAAATTGCTTAGTTAGGAGATTCAACAAATCACAGGTACTGATAACAACAGTTGCTCTCTGCCAGCCTCGTCTGTATCAGCCCCAATCTTGCCATTAAGACACTATAAGCAGCACTTCTATATGCAGTGATTTTCAAAATTACAGTGCTAAACTTTAAGAAACAGGGATGTTCATCACTTCTGCACATTCAGTCGTAGGCTCACTGAGCATTACACAGGCAAACAAACCATGACAAGCCACAGCTGTGGGACTGGGTGCGTTTTGTGGAAAAGCTGCTGAGGGTTAGTTTGCTCCTTGGCAACTTCTATAAGAGGAATTGAGCATTTGCATTTGTAGTTTTGAGAGCTCAATAAAGATGAATAGGTAACTAATGTAAAGGTCCAAGCACTCTGAGTTTGGGTCATAGCCCCAAAGACAAGTCCTAGTGTCTAGATTCTTCCAAACCACAACTAAAAAGTAGTAATTTGGAATTTCCATCCACTTCAATGAATTTCACAGATTTCAGCCCACCCCACATCTGACATTCATGAAGAGCCCTTTACAGAGTATTGAGTTGTCACTCAAAATACGCAGACTAAAAATATGCAGACAAAATATGTTGCTTTGAAAACAGAAAACACCCACTGAATCCACCTATCAGTAAAATCCAGCCTTGCATTGACTTCAGCTTCAGTGTGGGGACACCTGGGCCTTTTCTGCACTTGATTTTTCCCTGGAATGACAAGAAGTAGCAGTAGGTTGCATGGTATCAGTTGGCTTTGAAATGGAGCTTTTTTTATCCATTTTATGGATTAAAGTTCTTCCTATTGTGTCAACTCTGACTTTTGTAAAGCAGAAGAGAAGAACTTGAAATAAGACTTTCCTCCTATCCCTCTCTTCAGCTCTCTCCAGACCTTAGACCTCCCAAGGGCTTTCAGAAGCAGGGGAAGAGAAATAAAATTTACCCTGGCTGAAGAAAGCAATAGATGTGATCAGACTCTCAATAAGATATGTTTTAGAACCTCTGTTAAAAGGAAAGTGGAAGGGGGAGGAGAAAGTTTCCAGAAACCAGCTGTGTAGGAAGAGCAAAAGATTATGCACAGCTGGAGTGTGTGAGATAATGAACTCATGCTCCTGCCCCACCCCTTCTTCTTCCTCCTCTTCCCCCTATACTGTTATCTGGGGAGGTGATAAACTCTCTGGTGGTGAAAAAGGTTAAGGAAAGTGTTTGGTTACTTTTTTGAAGACATGATTTTGTAATTCAACAAGCTACTTCTGAGCTGAGAGAGTTGGGAAGGAGCAGCTGTACCTGCCCAGGGAGTGAATAAGTACCTGTGTTAAGGGCTGATATTGATACTTTTTAGCTGTGCAAGTACTGTAGTTAGCTATGTGTACTTAGCAAATGAAAGGTAAAACAGTCTTCTTATTGTAGCAAAAAAAAAATTATGGGTAATTGATTTTTATTCTCAAAAGCTTCTGCTGAAATATAGAAGTATCTCTATGAGAAGCATCCACTTCTTTCCCATGAAGAACATCCCAAAACATTGCCATCTAAGCCAGTCTAAAAACCTGGGGTAAATCTGTGCTCTGTGGTTTGAAGTATAAGGAATGCAGGAGAAGCTGGAGAAGCTCTCCAGTGAAGCTAATTCTGCTCTGTTAAGCCATGGTCCTCCTGGTTTGCAAAGGAATTACAGAGAAGCCTTGCTTGAGGGAGATGATGTAAGAAATGGTTTCTAGAGATTTCTGGCTCTCTCTATTTTGAAAGAGGCCTATACTTTGTTACAAAGAAAAAAAAAAGCAGTTTTTATTATTTAAGAAAGATAGCTCCTAAGCATTTTTATCAAACTCAATACTAAAAAAGGGAAAAGAAGTATTGAGCATAGCACAGGAAGCTTTCAAAAGTTGGCTGTTACAGGAAACAGTATTGTAAAGTACATTTCTCTTAAGAACATGCAAAAATATTCTCTTATTCAGTTTTGCTGTCTTACTGCTAAGGTCTGGGAGAGGCAACTTCTAAAATGCAGCTCCTGTACTTGAGGTGACATTAAAGCCCACTGGGACTGTGGATGTTGGGCTGGGTGCTTCTTGGCCTGACCTGGTTATTTGGGTCCTGATGATCAAAGACAATGAGTGACACCAAGCAGGAAGCCTTGTCCTGAAAGCCCCAGCTCCTCTAGGCTCCCTGGAACTGTTCCTCCCATCCCTGGGCTGGAGCTGAGCCGTGAGCAAGACCTTCCTTGCCAGGGTGCAAAGTGTTGTCAGCATATGCTTCAGGATGGCATGATGAGCTGCTAATTAATGGAAGGGAAAGACAGCTGCTGAGGAAGTGCCTGATTAATCCATATTGGAGCAAAAGAGGGTGTATGAAGCCTCTAAATTTAACACAACTTTAGGAAAGTGTGTCTTTCTTCAGGCTTGCTTGTGAGTCAACAGCTCTTGACATCCAGTAAAGCTGAAGGAAAACCTGCAAAAGCAGTGCTAAGCTTTTGAGTGAAAAGTTCAGACAGAAGAGGCAGAGAAATGCAGATACTTTGTTTTCCTCCTTGCTCAATTGCTTGAAATTTTTCTTTTTCTGAGCTGTGATTGATATGCTCATATCTTCTCCTCTCAAGAGAAAGCCCCAGAACCACAGCTAGGCCTTGGATCTGGGCAGGAGCGAGTGCTGGTGCAGCTGAGCTGTGCTTACATTCCCCAGGGCTGTGGGGACAGCAGTCCCAAACGGTGCCCATAGTCCAGGGAAACGTGATGGCATGGGAGCAGCAGGCAAACCCGCAAGATGGAGCACAACACCTGCTTCTTGTGTGGAGTAACAGGCACCTTCTCACAGAGGCAAGTTTTGCTTCCCTGGAAATGAGTTTGCCACCATTTTTCTCTTCTATAGTTTTTTGTTCTCTTGCGTCCATATTGATCTGTTCCACTTGGTTTGGTTTTAGAAATAACTTTTTAATGCATGCAGCTTCTAACCCTCAGGTCCCTGCTTGTCACTCTGCAGCAGCCAAGGAAGGCAGGCCAGGGCAGCAGCCTGTAGTTGCTCAGGCACCTCTTGGACTGATGCTGTTAGGAACACTCCACAGAAAGATTGTAAGGGGGTAGTTATGCTAAGAATAATGAATACCAGCAATTCCAGAGGGAAAACTTAACTGGGTACTTAGGTAGCCAGTCTGATAGTTAAACAATCTTAATTTTCCTTAATTAACTTCTGATACCTCCCCTTCCTCTCCAGTGGGGCTACTAGCAGAAAGGAGACAGGGGACTCTATAAAGTATGCTACAGAAAGCCTTCTGTAAGGCCTTTACATGTCATAAATCAATCTTTTTGTCCCATACCC
Source organism: Orthonyx spaldingii (assembly GCA_013397795.1). Classification (NCBI taxonomy): domain Eukaryota; kingdom Metazoa; phylum Chordata; class Aves; order Passeriformes; family Orthonychidae; genus Orthonyx; species Orthonyx spaldingii. Next base: position 1,078,220 of record VZTJ01004015.1, on the reverse strand, counting down.
CTTCAGGTAGAAGCTGTTTCAAATGACATTGAAACATTAGAAATAGGAAAGGATAGGGTTTTTTCCCTTCCTTACTGGTTTCTGAAAAGCATGATTTATAAGCTGTCAATCATCTCCAATGATCTCCGTCCAGTGTTTATTCAAAAATCATGTTTGGTGTAGCTGAAAGTGTTGTTACTAACTGATGAGCAAGTCAGAATGCTGAGAATGAGGAATGATTGACATTCTTTAAGGTAAAGTGGGAGACTTCATCCAGCAGAAGCTGCCACTGCAACAGATGCTGTTATAGCTTCTGACACTGATCGTGATGAGTGGTGTGTAATGTCAGTAAAAGATGAGAGGCTACAACAACAAAGTGAAAAAGAAGCCTCTGAACACGAATCCCATGGCACCCTGGTAGCAGTTAATAGCCATGACTTCCCTGGCTAGAAATATGACTTAAAAAGGTCAGGCATATATTGGTTAACTTATCACCTATTCAGTAGATAAGCACAAGAGCTTACTAATTAGTGATCTATTATTATTTGACTCTAGGTTTTGCGGGGGGGGGGATGGGGTTTAATAATTTTGGTTCCATTTTTTCTACGGCTTTTGGCAAACATTGCCTGGTTCTCTTTGTATTTCAGGTTCTCCTTTTGGTTAAATACAGTAGATATTTACAGAGAATAATTCATAGCAGAGCTGCACATGGTCCTGAATACTGTGATGCACTCAGGGGTAATGCTGCATTTTGGGCATCTTGCTAGCAATATCAAACAGCAAGTTTCCATGTGCAGTTATAAACTTTGTCCCTAAGTATGAACAATTTTCAGTTTCATACCCCCTCCCTCATTTGGCTATGGAGAGTCCCTTGCCAGGTGTAGTGGAGCAGCATGTGCCTGGTGAAGGCTCCCAGGAAGCTGTTTGGAGTTGGGCCAGGACTATCAGTCTCAAGAAAATCTCCCCTGAGCAAGGAACCTTCAGTTACTATGAATGAAGGTCCCTTTAGTAGCCTTTCATTAAACCCCCAAAACTGTTGATAGTGTTCCCTTAATAAACTATAATGTTGTCTGCTAGATGACAGAGTGGGTGGACTTTTTTTATTGTTTCTCTTTCTGGAAGGATGTTCAGCTTTAAGCCATGATGTAACTTGTCCTCCCAACTTTATTCTTACAAGTGGAATTAAAGCCTTTAAATTGTTCTGTAAGTTGTACAAATATTTACACTGCTGCAATGTGTAAGTCAGTCTCTTGTCTACATTAGTAGTAAAGCTTGATGTGGTTATATCCAGGTCTCTTGACACATGTGCACATGGTAAGAATGAAGAGAGAGAAGATCCAGGGCTGAAATGTGACTCCTCCTTGACAGCCCACAGAGCTGTGGCCGCATGCTTGTCCCTGGGTGGAGATGTGGCCCTGGCTCCTGTGATGGGGATGTGTTGCTCTGTTTGCTGCCTCCAGTGAGCCACCCCCATGAGACTCCTCCTATCTGCCTCACAAGGACAGAGCCCACCACCTTCAGGGGGGTTTGACTGGTGGCCAGGCACCCCGAGGTGCTGCTCAGGAACAAACTCCAGCCCTTGCCTCTGCTTCCAGCAGGGAAATGCCACAAGGCAGAACAGGGTCACCTCCACTTTTCCTTCATTTCCTTTTTTCCTTCATTTCTCATTCTTCCCTTTTTGTTCCTTTGTGCTTCAACTTCTTTAATTGCTGTTGAACTCTGGGGTACCATAACTCTGTTTTCTTTAAATGCAAGAACTCTCAGTGTTGCCTATTTGGGGACAGTGTGTTCAACAATGCAATTTTTCTTCATAAAAGTGCTTTCTCTCACATGAAGAATTTTACATGTGTCTCTCCAGGAGCTACAGCAAATCCAGTTTGACGGTACATGTTTTCATATGTTCGGTTTCAAAAAAAACATTATCTTCTTCCTTATTTTTCTCTTTCCCTGTTTAGCTTCCTTTGGGTCTGGGATTTGTGCCCGTATCTGTCTACACTCAGGAGGTGCTGGGGATCCAGATGCGTTCTGAAGGGCTGGGTTACTGCTTCCCACTCTCTTCTGTTGTTTTAGTGGCCCATGAAAATAGCTGTGCAGCTGTGTGGTAGGATCTGGGTATGTTTTAAGTGGAAACTGCTGCATTAGTCATGCTTAATACCTGTAATCAACAACACTATTTTTGTCTCCCAGCAGTGCAGCAGATTTGTTTCAGTGGGGTTTTTTGGGTAGGCACAGACCCCCTGGATGTCCACAAGTGAGCCAGGCAACCTAATTAATTTTCTTTCCCTCCCATTTTGGGGTGTTTGGCCTCATGAGGTAGGTAAGCTCATCATTCAGCTCCCCAAGGACCATGCTGTGGTTTGTAAAGCACCTTCACCTGTGTGGTAGGAGCTGGTGCAGGGAGTGTCTCCCAGAGTTGCCAGTCTGCTGGTGGATGTGTTGGCCAGTCCTGTGTTCCCATGCCATGGACTCTGAGGTTGAGAGCTGCCTGCTGCACAGTACCTGGAGCTGCAGTTATTGCAGCCCATGAATTCCACAGCCCTTCCAGCCTTCTGCACTGAGGCTGACACTGTACCTTCTCCAAGGCAGGAGGCAGGGGAACTTACATTTTAGTTATTTGTTTCTAAAACACAGACAAATAAAACTTTTCAGAAGGCCTCTTGCAGAAGCCTGGTAAGGCACCATTTCTCTCCTCCCAGCTGTGATCATTGCTAGGTGCTGTGACTTTCTGGAGATTCTGTTGCTGTCTGTACACCAAACAAGGCTTCCCTTCCTACTCCAGCCTTTCCCTCAGGAATTGTCCGTAGTTCAAAGACTCCTCTGTAGGTCCGTGGGCCTTCAAAGAAGACCTTTCCTTTGTATAGCAGCTTTGATACAAATGAACCTCGGAGGTTTAACTGCCAGATAAAAGTAGAGTGCATTAACCCCCACAATTGCTCTAATGAAGCCAGGGTGAAGTTGTGAAGTCTGGGTCACAACTAATGGATGAGCCATTAACACCTCCCAGGCACAACAGCACTTAAAAATATCAAACAGAAAATGCATTTAGTGACTTTCAGGTGCAGAGCTGGTCACGGTGTTGTGAGAGCAAGCCTCATGAAAAGATTGTAATTTCATTGCCTCTCCCCTACTCTGCTTCCTGCCCTCCATGTATTTACATTTAAGGTCAACTCTTCCCAGGAAGGTTTTTGCCATCATGAATCTGCCAGATGGCAGGTAACATTTTTTAAGTGCTTAACACGTCAAGAACTCATGTTGATCTAGAAACTTTATTTCCAAACTTCCCTTCCGGTTCTGTACTGGCAGGTATTATTGGTGGCTTATTCACTGAATTTATATCAGAAAGATTTGAGGTCCTAGTATCTATCTGAAAGGATTTCCTGCTGGATAAGGTAATTTTCTCCTCTAACACCAGGAGACTGGATTAAGATCAGTTGCTTTCCTGCATGATGTTTAATGCCCTGGGTGGATGGGCAGTGGAGTCCTGTTCCAGCAGAGAGTATGATTTGTAGATGTTTTGCTACAAAAGTTACAGCTCACCCTCAGTCTAGTTTCAGAGACAGAGGAGCCTGTTTAAATAACAGATGTTGTTGAACGATGGAGAATGTTTCAGAGGACAGCAGGCTTTTACTGGCAGGGGTTTGCTGCCTTGGACTAAGATTCAAGCTCTAAACATGACTTTGTGGAGGTGAAGACCTGAAAAAAAGGGCTCTCCAAAACTCTGTGAGGTTGCTTCTTCTGTTAGGAACTTTTACAGAAAGCCTGGTTATGCTGCAGGTCTTGTTCTGGACCTTTGGCACTGACTGCAACCTGGATTATGTTCTCCATAAAACAAACTTGAGTGCTTTTTTTTTCTTTTTTTTTTTTCTTTCCTGGCAAAAAATTACTTGAGCTGGAGCTAGCCTGTGAGCTGACCCTCTGTTGCCATGGCTGAGCCTCTGCCCTGCTCACACTCCCCATGTGTGGGGAGAGGCTCAGCCATGGATCTCCCGCCATCTCCTGAGCAGCTGTGCTGGGGCGTTGCTGAAGTGGCCTCACTGTGATCCCACACTCAGCCCTTACAGCCACGGTTCCCTTGCTGGCCTCTGGAAAGTTTTCATCTCAGGCACCCTGGAAAGACATTTCTGTTGCACTTGGGAAACACTTTCAAGCTGTGGCTGAGTGCATGTCTTTTGCACGTGGCCTTGTTGCAGCTCTGAGTTAATTCTACCCACCTGGGAGAGGATGTGGGTCATCAGGAAAGCTGAGGGGACCAGTCTGTGAAACTGCATTCATGCAGATGCACCAGCCCCTGCCCCAAGAGCTAGATGATTGTATAAGGCTGTAAATGAGGAATTCCCTTCCAGCTCGGCATTGCTGTGATAAACTTGTGTCACAAGTTTAAGCTTTCACCTGCATGTGAAGAACCTCCCTTCCCCAGCTGTGCATCTTTTGCATCTGCCTGGCACATGCCTGCAAAAGCCCCTGTGAAACCTGGCTTTGCTGTGCTGGCATCTCCTGGAGCTGCAGATGAAGATATGTTTGCACAAAATGCTCTCTGCTACTCCCTCAGCGTACTGGAGTGTACAGGTTGGATTGTGGAGTTGTAAAGGGAAGATGTATGTCTTAATTTCCTGCCAGCAGTTTGTTAGTCTATAAAAGTGAAATACAGAATTTTTATTTAAGCCTTCTTGGTATGATTGTTTTCACACTGAGCAAATACTGCATACTAAAATTACAAGGTGGGACAAGAACAGAGTCAGTAGCATTCCTCTTAAAACCTCAGCCTGCTTGGTAAGATGTATCTCCTGTCTAATTCTCCACTTGCCTGTCAAACTTGTACCACTATCCACAGGCAGAAGAAGGAACTGCTGCTGTAAAACTACATAGCCTTTAGACTTCCAGATGAATCCTTAGGGCATAATTTAAGGAAACAGGGTCATGTGTTGGACACTGTGTCTTGCACGATGGTGTCATTATCTCTTATGTATTAGCAGGCTACTAATGCTGACATCTAATTAGCACCAAGAAACTGATTAACTCTCAATAGGGTCAAGAGAAAGAAGAAAAATAGATCTCAGGCAAGCAATTAGGTCATTTATTTAATAAATTAAAAACTTGTGATTATAAGCTCACTCTGTCATTTTTTTTCTGTACTGCTCAGCTGAAGGCAGAAACGTTAAAATAGTAAATGTAACCCCATGTTAATGGCAGCTTATTCAAAACACGGAATGCAAAATAAACCCACCTGAATTTTCTCTAATGGACAATTTATCATCCCAAACAGATGCATTTATTAGACAAAAAGTTGCATTCAAATACCAGTAAAATACATGGAGTCTATTCAGATTTCTTGTTCTTGTGATTGGGCTGTTCCACACTATGGAGGCCAAGTACATCAATGATGCTTCAACACACGTTTGTTACATGGCAGACATTTATGTTTATTGTGTACCTTCTGCAAACAAACCAGAATGCTCAGAAATGGCAAATCAGATGAATATTGTGCAGGCAGCAGTTGCCATCTGCTTACACATCACATTTGCCAATTAATCTTAATTTTTTAAAACAAGGCAAGACTTTTTGGTTGTTCGTTTTTGTGAAAATTAAGTAAAAAGCACCTATCTGTGCTATCAAGTAGTGCATTCCACTCACAGAACCTGGTGTTTGCTGCCCTGACTATAGTGACACAAAAAGGTTTGACTTTTCATGCTGGAGTAGCCCTTCAGAGCTTTCTAATAGACAAGTTGCCCATACTCCCTTCTTGCATACTCAGTTTAAAGCATTTCTTAATTGGGTTCATTTAAATGCTAATTTTATTGAATTCAGACTCCTCTAAATCACAGAGGTGAGTTCTTGTCAGACTCCTCCAGTAATAATAATATTTCAAACGGTTTGGAGCTCAGATTAGGTTTGGACAAACACTAGCAGGCCAGCTTGCATGTCCAACATTGACTGCAAACTGCGAGGTTTCTGGTGTCTTCTTCCTGTACAAGGTCTCTTCTTCCCTGCTGCAGGCTCAGCTTCTTTGTCACCTGCTTTGAAACTCTCTTGCTTACAATTTAAAGATTGCCTTTTTTTTTCCCCAGTAAAATCTATGTCTGTCTGATGTCTATGTACTACAAGGAAGTGCCCAAATTTTTGTTAGTTGAGAACTGTTCAGCCCTTCATAGCCGTGTTTGTAGTTTGCTGTTTGCCTGAGAACTGCAGTTCAGTGCGCAGTTGATGGCACCACGTGCTTACCCTGTGCGTGTCACACGGTGTTTAGCTCACTTGTGCAGGTATCTGTGGAGGCTTTTGGCTGTGCTGGAGACTTGTGGAAGTGTGGTTTTCTGTTCAGCATAGAAAGTGATGCCTGCAGTGTCTGGCGGAGGGAGCAGCTGATGGCGTGCTCTGTCCCCTGGCCTTTCCTTCCTGGACTCTGGCCACGTGAAGTACAGGAGAAGGAGAGCTTCCCCACGTTTTTTCCAAAGATACTTTTAGAAGATCAAAAGGATAATCAGACCTTTACCAAGGCTCAAGATCAGTTTGGAGCTGTTAGGGACAGGCTTGGAGGGAGCTTGCTGCTTCTTCCTAACCTGCTTCAGTTGCAGTGGGGACAGTGGCTGGGGAGGAGCCCAGTGGGGTCAAGTTCATGAGCAGTCTCCAGAAACTGCCCTCTCCCCACTCCTGCCTCTGGATGAGCTCACCCAGTGAACTCACCAGTGTCACTCTGGGGACTGGAGTGGTCCTGGCTCGAGGTTAAATGTGCTCAGAGGCAGGGGAAGTGCCTGGGGCCAGTGAAGCTGAGTCACTGCTGTGCTCCCACTAGTACTGGTCCTCTAAGAAATGGTCTGACAAGTCCCTGGAAGCAGCAGCACACTCTGAATGCCTGTGGCAGGTCCAGAGTTGATTCGGGGCTTACACAACTGTCTCTAAATGTAAAAATCAACACAACAAAGGTCATTTAAAAGAACAGGAAAATAACCTCACAAAATGTTTTTCTTCTCTTAATGTTCTCTTCTTGTTATTAACACAAATATATCGAGGATGAAGTAGAGTGTGTAGCATCAAGCAGTGAGAAATTAATCACTGGTACCTAGTCTTAAACAGTTGATTTTTTTTTTTTGAGAATGTCTTGAAACAGTTGTCATAAACACCACCAAATGCAAAGCAGCTTTCAAGATGACTTTTTGTTATAGGCATATTCCTGAACTATTCATCTGTGTTAAATGCATTTTGCCTTGAATCATATGTCATGTTGCCAGAAAAGAGTTGTTTCCATGCCAACTCATTTGCAACATGGGGGAAAAAAATCAAAGCTACTAACATCTGCAAGATGTCAGTACTGATATAAGCCACTTGCAATGAAAAACACAGAACTGCAGGAGGGTTTGCCAAATAGGCACTATATATAGGGTAGAATGTCATAAACTAATCGCCGAACAGTGCATTTCCATTCCTTTTTTGGCTGTATTCTTGATCTAATCTCTTTGCCAGAAAAGGCTTGCAGCAAAAGGAGCATCAGTGTCATCCACATGCATTTCTCTTATAAAGAAGGAATTACTCGGATTTGTTTTTCTGACTCAAGCCTCCACAAAAGCCACTTAATTTAAAACATATAAGAACTTGTACAAGAAACTGCTGCTTCACTTTCCATACTATTTCCTTTCAATTCTCTCGGCTGCGGGGTCTCCTTTTATAAAGGTCCTATTCATCAGCAAGATTAATGAGACCTGGTGTCTGAAACTGTGGATTCCATTTCACAGCTACTATTTCCTCTGCATTCTCCTTCCCACCCCCAACCCCCTTTTTTTTTTTTATAAAAGAAGATTGTTCGTTTATTATCTAAGTATTATGAAATGCCAGAGGCTGAGGCTCTGAAGCCCGAGCAGTTCAAATATCAAGGTATATTTAATTTTAAGATGATCCAAACATTGCTGTATTTGGAGAGACATTGGAGGTGGCATTACCTTTCTTTTTTTTTTTTCTTTTTGGAGGTATTGAAACAGTTCTAATTTTCAAAAGTTGTCTTTAATACATTGTTGTAAATCCGTTCTTTTTATATCTGGAGAGTACACCAGGTCACCTGTTGCACATGTTACCAAGTCCATTGTCTCCTCTCACATGGCTGTCAGGGCGTTTGCTCGTTGCGATAGGCGAGGTTTGGTTTGCAGGTGGGACGGGACTGAGGGCAGCCACACCAGCGCATGAACCTCACAGCCAAGTGCTCTGCTGGACACTTTGAGCTGCAGTGCCCCATGATCCCTGCACCAATTCCATGCCCAAGCTCTGTGCTAGCCTTGGGCAAAGGGGAAGGTGTTTTCCTCAGTGGACAGGCTGCCCGCCAGCCCCCAGCGTGTGCGGGGTGCCATGGCATGGTGCTGCCAAAGGGCTGCTGGCAAAGCCTGTCCCCTGGTGCAGCACTGGTGATCACACACCACAAGCTTTCCAGTTAGTTATGCGTAATTGCTAAATTTCACAAAGGAATATTCATGCTTTCTGAGTGTTGCTTATCCCATGAAAGCAATTACCAGAGTTGTCACGGCAGCAGTGAACAGAAAGGAGTTAATTTCATGGGAGTCATCTTTGCATAAGAGAGATTTGAAATAGCAAATTGAAACATTTATGGCTAAACCTTTTGTAAAGAGAAGGTTTTGCCATAAATGTTTGACTTGACTACCTGTACTTGTTAGTAAGGTGGGGGGGATGGGAAGTAACTGATCTACTGTATTTCAGGTATTTTCATTATTTTACTTCTACTATTTTTTGCATGATAAAATTCTCATAGAGATCATTTTTATACTTCAAAAATATCTCAATCCAAATTCATATAACTTTGCTTTATTAGAATGCTTCTACTGAGACTTTTTAATAGAAGACTATCACAGACAAGCAAAATTGAGAGCAAATGTAGGAATTTATTCCTATAGAGCATTGTTTATTTCACTGAGTTTCGAAAGTTAAACATCAAGACCGCTTAAGGATATGAAAGATTACCTGTATTTTTTTTTTTTTTTTAAATGAGAATGAAGTACTGTGAGCCTTGGTATTACTGCGCAGAAGTTATGGTCTTATCACCAAGACCATATAGCACACACCTCATGGTGTTGTTTTTCCATGCAAGTTCAGTGTATGTATTTATATGTATATACATACCTTGCCTATATGTTAATATGCACATTAATATATGTAATAGGCTGGGTAAACAATGTGAAATTGGCTTCCATCTGAAATACATTGTAAGTTAGATTTCTGATACAACTGTAATTGAAAGAGATTAGAAGGTATTTAGCTTCTTCTTCTTAAAATGTATGTGCTTTGTACAGTGACAACAGTATCCTTTTAACTAAGCAGTTTATTTTTTTTTTTCCTGTGTGTGTACTAACTCAGTAGAGCAGGAAAACCTCTTTAGAAGAGGCAAATATGATTGCAAAATGATTTTTAAGAGTTCATTTGAAGTCAGTCAGGCACAACACCTAGAAATGCTTTAAATTGGATTTTTTCTTAAATCAGATTTCAGGTTGACAGTGTCCTATACTGTTATGCCCAGAATTATAACCTGGAATTCTGTTGCACTTTGCCTATCGCCACTCTCAAACAAGTGCTGCATCTCTTTCCCTTTGCACAAGCATTAATGCAACAAGAACAGCTCCGTTTGTGTACACTGAGCCTTGAAGAAAATTGAGTATATTTTAAAAAGGGTTTCAGCTTCTAGAAAATGACATGACAAGACAGTCTTTCTAAAGAAGGGCTGGGGTGTGTTCAGAAGGAGGCCTGGCTCAGCCAGTCTATTGGGAAGAGCCTGTGAACCCCTGCCTTGCTCGTTACTCCCCAGGCAGGGGGAACCAGCCCTTCCTGTTGTCCCCTTTTCGCCCCTGCTAACGACGGCGCAGGCGAGGCGAGGTCGTGGTGAGACAAGAGCAGCCTTGGCCTTTCTGCAGCAGGGCTCAAAGTGCTCCTTGTGGGATAATTGACACAGTTATGCAATTACAGACACTTAGCATGAGGTTGGATGAGCTCTTGACCAAAGGGGTTGATCGTGTCATGCTTGTCACTCGAAATAAATATTCAATACTGCCTAGCTATACTATTGAGAGAAAATGACCAGCTGCAGGAACTTGAAGACACAAGTTTTCAGATCAGAATCCTGTCTGAGCACAAAGTGTAGAAATGTGTGCAGGGAAATGCAGATACATTAAAACACGTGGTCCCGAGAGACCCCAGCCTGTGTTGTAGCTTATGATAGTTGCTACCATTCCTGCAGCGTCCTCCATTATCATTCCAGAGAATGAAGTTAACCCAAACCAAATGAACAGTCAAATGAAGTTGACCCAAAACACAAGTTACAGTATTAAAGCACAGTTGTGCCCTAACAGACTATTCTGGGAGCTTGGATTTCTTAAGGTGAAACCTTCATTCTTTATTTTTCAGAGAGATGAATAATGGCAGACAAAGCAAATCTGCTGCTACCTGTCTCTAGCCTTTTGCTTCATCTGAACTCCTGTGGCTTCCCCTCTCTGAATGTCAGGCAGTGCCATTGCCCAGGTCCTGCTCTATCTCCATGCTGAGCCTTTACCCACCATCTGATTCATCACAGTGATTTTTCATCTCAATTTGATATGTGAGCTGCTGGCTCCACTGCTGTGTCACGGCTGTCGCTAATTTGGCATGACTTGCATTGTGGTAGGTTATTCAGTCTCTGTTTTTTCTTTTTAAGAGTTTTGAACCTGAGTCCATCTCCTAGGTAGGGCATTGTCCTCACTTAACACAAGCACTTCACTGATTTTGCTGTGTTGTGATCACAGAGTTAGTTTTAAAATAACATTTGTGTCTACTGCCTGCATTTTCTAAGGCAGTGGTTACTTGATGAAATCAAGGATTGCTGCTAGACTCTGCTGCAGGAAGTGCCTTCCTCTCTCTTGACTGTAGCAGGGAGGAACTAAAAGGGCTCACTTCACTTAAATAAAAAATCCAGGATAGCTTGATTTTTATCGAAGTTTTGTTTCTATGATTCAGTTGTCCTAAAGATCTTTGACCCATCAGTAAGAGATGTTATTGAGCTTTTGAGATTTTCTGTGTGATGAGAGCATGACAATGGAGTCAGCAGGTGATGTATTCTGGTGTTTTCTGTGAAGACTGGGGACCTGTGATACTGGTTTGTTTTTCAGGACAGGTCAAATACACAGCTATCCTGTTCTTTGGGGTAGTCCTTAAGCATTTCTTTTCTTAAAACCTTTTCATGGCTAGGTCAGTTGCTTTCTGTAGTCTTTTGTAGCTCCTTTTTGTAATAAGCAAGTTTCATTATGCCTTCACCTGATAATTTAATATTTTGATCAAATTACCTTTGAACCCTGAGCCTTTCAGTGTGTTTTTCTGACTTGAGTGATCTTCCATATACAGCCTTCAGGAGAATACTTTTTAGAGGGTTTCAAGCCAATCATTCAAATGAGATATTTACAAATTGCTAATTCATCACTCCTTTGAAACTGGAGTGGCTTTTACATCAGACCAACAATTTCCACATAACTGAGCCCAGGGTGAGCATCCTGTAATTGTCCCCTTTAGTCTCCCAATTGACTGCACATTGTTGTCTTTGTGAGCTTATATTTCTGCATGTATTTTCTATGAGTCTGTCTTTTTTTTCCTCCTGCTTTGAGTGAAGGAGTTGCTCCTTTTTATTTAGAAAACATGCATCTTCCTCAGGCTTTCATGTTGTGCTTCTTCCTCTCTGTGCTAAACATACCAGCTAGTGCTATCAGTACTGAATCTGAACTTCTCTGCCATTTGAGGACCCAGGGTGCCAGGTATTATCTCAGGATGTGATTACTCCTACTCTCAGTATTTTTGGCTAGAACTATTTCTGAGTAATTCTTAAAAAAAAAAAAAAAAAAAAAAAAGACACTCAAACATTAGCCCTTTCTTCTCTATTCATGGTAAATCCTGTTTCTTTAAGTCTTGTTTTGCTCCTGGTGGGCTTCACTGGGAGAAGATTCCTGCTGTAGATTTCAGTGGGTTGCACAGGGCTCTTGCTTAGGAAGCCCTCAAGACCCCTCTTACCTTTATGTTCTATTACTGATGTTAGTGTTAAAAAAAAAAAAGGCAGTATCAGGTTGTCATTAAAAATATGGCTTTTCAAGGTGACTATAGTGAGGTTTCTGTAATTTTTTCAATTAAACTTTATTTAAATATTTAAAAAATTCAAGGAACGAGTTCCTCTTGCAACTCTTTCTCAGCATCCTGGTAATTTTACCTACTATTTTCTTCTTTTTGTAAAATACAGTAAGAGCCTTGCAACTATTTTTGGACCAGCTTTTTTTCAAGTGCTCAGTCACATTGTCATGTTTAAGCTACATAAGGTTCATGAGGAGATATGTAGTTTCAAAGAGAAAGCGAGCTTTAAGGAAGTTCTTGTCTGTACAAAGATTTGTATGTATGAACTCCTTTTCTCCCTATATCCCATATCTAGAGTAAGATATTATTTCAACTTACAAAATTTGTTTTGCCTCCATCTTGAGATTATTATACTTAATGATTCTCATTGCTACAGATACATTTATACTCTTTAAATTTGTTTCAGTTCTAGCAGTGCCCACAACAGGTGATAAGTATTTCCAAACACTTAAATGCAATTTTGATGAGTTTATCTGTCCCCAGGAATCCCCATGTGATGCTTGTTTTAAATGTCTTGCTGTCCACTAAGGGAAATATCTGTTGGACAACCACAAAAGCTCTTGGGGTACCTGTGTTCCCTCCATCTTGAATAGATAAGTATCTCTTGCAGGTCTGCTTAGATAGGTTTTCTTTATAAGCAAATATGGTTTTATCAAACACAGTTGCTTTAGGTTTAGGTCAGGTTCTGATATTCCCTGGTTAAACAGCAAGGTACAACCCCTCCAGTTCAGACATTCCTGCTGTAGGGATTGCCCCTCAAAAGGCATTTCTGAGACACTAAACCTCAAGTCCTCTGAGCTGAATGAGTATTTGCCTTGTGCCTTGATAAAGTCAGTCTCGCTTCCTGATGGAGCTCTGTCACAACAGAAAAGCTGTTGCTCTGCAGATGTTAAAATAGCACAGCTTTGCTCGCCGCGAGCAAACCCAGTGTTGCTCCACCAGCCCATCTCTGGCACGCAGAGGAGACTACATCATCAACAAGAAATGTTATCCCACTTTCTGCTTGCAAATAGAAATGTACGTGCTTTGATTTCCCTCTGTAAATGCTTTGTTCTGTATTTCAGCACATTTTAAGCTTTCTATTCTGTGTTAGCAGTTAGAATTTTCAGATTGGAGCAGAGGTATTACAGAGGAGGGTCAGAATTAATTCTGTGCTAAAAGAGCTGTTCTAAACAGAAATAGTGCTGATGCACTTTCCCTTTTCACCTTACAGGGGGAGATTATATATGCATCACCTTGGGTTTACTGTAGGCTGTGCAAATATCCCTTTTGCAACAACTTGAGGCTGTGCATGCCATATTTAAATACTACAAATATGCAGTTGTTACAAGCATGCTTTACTGACGTGAACTGCTTTGATCAAATGTTCACCAGATATTGTGACTGAGCAGCACAGGAACACACAAAGCATTAGCTGATATTGCTAGTGAAAAGCAAAACCAAACAAAGGCAACATTATGTAGCCCAGTCTACTCTGGAGATAGCATTCCTATTAAGAATGTGGTTATTAAGTTCAAAAAGCCCAAATACATGTACCTCTTTCGAAAGTTTAATCTTGTCCTTGAGAACCTTATATGAAGCCATTAGCACTCAGAAGAAATCTACTATCAAGAAATTGCAGTAAGGGACTAAATTGAAAGCAGAATGGGAGAGTCTTTTTGCTCCACTGTGCCAATTATGTTGCCACTTTTGTTTCTGCACTGCAAGACTGATAGGGATCTACAAATGCTTAGATCCCAAGGGATTTGAGCACGTCTGGTGAAAATTGGAAATCAATAGGAGTCTATAATCGCAAGCAAACTGCATCATTTTCATGGGGGTGAATGATGGCAGCTATCCAGAGATGCCATGGATGTGGGTCCATCAAGTGTATTTGTTGGAGCCTTCTGCTCAACATGAGAAGTACAAGGTCCTGGTTTCTTGGCAAATTAAGCATATGACTTGCCTCTCAATTAGCAAGGGAAGAGAAAAATGTTCACTGACCTTTCCATTCAGATGAATATTTTGTAGCTAAAGAGGAGGAGTCATTTTCTGGATGTGAATTTTAAACGTATTGGCAGTCCTGCTGAGGAGGCAAACGTTTAGTTTTCAGTCCTGTCACTAGACTGCAAATTCGTCTCAGGTCTGGCTTGAAGCAAGTTTCATCTCCAAAGCTGGGAGGTAATTTAGTTTCCAGGGTTATTCTGTCCTGGCTTTTGCTTAAGCAAAGGCTACCGATTCAATGTGACAATGAGAATTGCTATCCACTAGGGGCCAAACTATGCCCACCAAAGGCTTGATTTCCTTTCTGAAGCACATTTCTTTACTAGCAGTTGAAATTGCATGCTTTTTTCTTTTTTTTTTTTTCGAGCCCACTACTTGATGTGTTCAATCCCAGACTGTCCTTGAGCTCTCCAAGTCTCAGCCTGAATGCACAAGATACAGTTCACTTGTTCTAGAGAAATGTGCAGCAATTATGAATATTATGACTGTATTTGTCTACAGGGCAGGCAGGCAAGATATAAAAGTCAGTCTATTGATGACAAACATAAAAGAGGTGTTGGTTTTCGGAGATGGGGGAAATTATGTCTATTGAAGGCTCAAATCCAATTTTTTCAATGTGTGTAATAGCTGAAATGATCCTGCTCCCATGTTGAAGAAGGGATTATGAAAGAGCTCAACAGGAGATGGCTCGGTAAAGGTCTGATTCAAAGCTCAGTGAAATCACTGGACAGTCCTTCAAGCCAGACGTGCTCCTGGACCGTGTGCCCCTGGTACATCTCTCTGCTTCCTTCAGTGTTTGAGAAAACTGACAAATGGAGGAAAGCACTACTGAGATACACCAAAGCACACACCTGTTTAAATGTTGATGTTCTTTGTGGTCATTGGCAAGCAAACTCTAATGCTGTAGGCTGTTAATGGGAACTTGGCATAACCATTATCGTGTATCTTTCCACAGACTCTAAAACTAAGAATTCTGAGGTTGTTCTTGAGCTTTTCTTTCTCCCACAAGGTACTAACAAATGAGCTATTGGATTAGTTACAGCTTTCATTAAAATGTAATTAAAAGATGTCATACTTTTATAGTCGGACTCAGCTGTAGCCAAACATATGGGCATAGTAAAGCATTTCACAGAACTGAAAGATTTTGTGGTCCTGCTGAGAAAATGATAGCCTTACAGCTTCTCACTTAATTATTTTAAATTTAATAATAGCAATTGTTTAACTTCCCCTCATTCTAACAGAGCAGCTTTTAATATTTGTGGCTGAAATGCTCAGTGGTGAAGGTAGTTTCTCTGCTGTGGATATGGAGAGCAGCTCGGGGTCCTGAGTCCTGCTTAGTACTTACAAAAGATGTCTTGGCACCTTGTCACATGCATGAAACATTGCAGGTGCTCAGGAGAAGGGACATAAACCCCTGCCACTCCTGTCTGGAGAGGACACCCTGGCTGCCAAGTCTGACATACTTGCTGTGTTCTCCACTGCTGGAGCTGTGCCATTGGCAAATTACTTCGAGACAGAGACAGGCTGGGACGCTGAGTATTTAGGTCACTTCTCTAGAATGGGAAGTATGCGGCTTTATTACAGTCATTTGAAGTTGTACAAAGTCAAGTAGCTGAAAGAGAAGGAAGATCTCTGCTAATAGCCTGGTCCCGCTGCAGTCAGGGCACAGGAGCTGCAGTTCAAGTCATTGCTCAAGAGCAGGGATCCCAGCAGGGCCCCCCATGTCACTAAAGGCTGTAAGTTATGAAGTTTTCCGTGCTGGCTCTGTGCCTTGGCATAAGCACCAGTGTCTGGGTGTGAGGAGGATGTTCCTGTGTGGGTGAGCCTTGCCCTGGGCTCCTGCTGGCTGCAGCTCTCCGTGTCCCTCCATGTACACACAGGTATAAGAAGGGGATAAGTGCTGCTGCCTATCCAGCCCACTCCTCTCCACGGAGCTGGCTGTAGGCATAAACAAGTGGTGGGAAATTGTTAGGGGAAACGAGGGGTCTGTGAGCCATGGGCCTCAGAGATGATGAGACACTGGCCTCCTCTGCCTGGACAGCTGGAGATGGGGAGCCAGGCTGCCACTGTCCAGGACAGGGCTGGGGAGAGGGTGATGCAGGGAGGTGCCACAGCTGCTCCATCTTGGAGTGCGGGGGCACTCGGTGTGACTTCCCACAGCACCCCTGCTCTGCTCTGCCTTCTCCTCTGCATCACCCTGAATGCCAGCCAGGGAGGGACACCTGCAAGGGACACCTTGGGATGCAGGCTTTGTTCCCCTCATTTTTCAGAAGAGAATAATATTCAGCTTCTCTGAAGATGTTATCTATATGCAATGTTCTCTGTACCCCACTCTGGGAGATAGCTAGGGCACTTTGAATTATAAATGCAGAGAGAGTTCATTCTCTGAAAGTAGTCGGGGGGATGCTCATTTATTCTAAAAGGTTCACAAATTTTAACATGGATTCAAAAATTTAATTTAAATATGCATTACTTATTGTTATACACTTTTTCCACTTGCTTGTAAAACTTGTTCAGAAATGAGAAATCACATTCTGTACCCATTGCGGGAGGAAAAAAATATAATAAACAACCTTACCACAATCTATTTGCATGGATTACCTGAACATTTATAAGTAACTAATCTGTTCAGGGGAACCAGAATCAGCCCGCTTACATGAAAAATGCAGACATTGCAAAATATAATTTGAGAAAGAATTAATGACTCTCCAGTACCATCATGTATTGCTAGTCCCAGGAAAAAAAGTCTGTATCACCTTGTATGTAATATTGGGATATTGAGAGTACTTGCTCAGTGTAGACACTGAAGTTGGTATGTATGCAACACAACAAGCTCTACTGTTATTGGTGTTAATATTAATTAATTATCATTAATATCTGGGTCACAAAGCAATGACAAGGTAGAGAGGTTTTTCTGTGCCAGCAGCTCCTGCTTGTGTGCCCCTGCTGAAGGCCTGCACAGCCAGAAGTGAGCAGCTGGGTGCTCCCACCCTGCATGCACCTGGATCATGCAAGATGATGGTGTCACCACTGGGGGCCATGATAAAGATTTCAGTGGGAGAGTAAGATCAGTAGCATTGCAGGATTTGAAACAGTAAGAGAAAGAAGTACATTTCTGCACTCTTGTGACTGGTATATGGAAAATGTTTCTATTTCACAAGAGCTGCTTTCCTAGACAAAGCTATCAAAGTATTACTTTAAACAAACCAGCTTCTTCAAAGGACTGAACCAAACCTATTTCATCATGTGTGTAGTTTTCAAAAGGCCTAAATGTGAGCCTGAACCCTCCAAATGCTGTGAATCAGGGAAGGCTAGAACATAAAACTGGCTAAAATATTCAGAAGTTAGAAATTAAACAGGTTGTAGTAAAGTCAGTTTTATTTGGGGTACGAATTCCAAATAAATGATACAGTGTGGGACTGCCTGCTCAGCTATCATGGACATCTGTCTGGAGATTATTCCTTAACAAAAGAGTCTTAGAAATCATTCATATAGTTTGTATTCATGTCAGGTTTTGGTCACAGACAAATTCACACATTCAGCAATGTAGTTAATCTCCTAGATACCCACCACAGAAGAATAGGGATTAATACATTTATCTTGTAAAACAATGCAGTCCTCCTCTGAATTACAACCAGAAATTAGACTGGAGTTATCAAATATGCTCAGTGAGGTTATGACTCAAGTCACTGCATTGTTAAAATTCCCATCTCTTATCGCCTCCCGTTTTGAAGGCTGAAGCCATTGAGTGTCAGCTGCCAACTGGGTTTGCTGGAGTCAGGAAAGTGCCTTCTCCAGCAGAGAATTTCTGCACAAGGGCTTTGCCTTGCAAATGTTATCCACAAGTCCAGAAGAGGTATCGGGAGACGCCCCTGGACTCGGTGATCCATAAAACATTTATGAAAGTCAATGACTGCTCCGTCAGGGATTGAAGCCATCATTTACATGGCATGCCAGCGGTGATAAATCCGTCCCGCAGATGTGTGGAGGGCTAGTGCATGTCATGCTGTTTGCCTGCTGAAGTCTCTGTTAAGCCTAGAAAAACTTACACTAATCTCAACCTAAAAAAAACCAAAACAAAAAAACCCCAAACAAAACCAACCCAAAATAGAAATCAAAAAGCCACCGCTATCTGTAAGGGAAGAAAATTTCCTAGCTGTAGTGTTGGAGAGGGGAGAGAGGAAGAGCTCCTTCATTTCCTATTCCTTCTGAATGTATGTGGCACATATATTTATAGGTTAATGGTACCTTTGAGGAAATACAATTCTCGCAGTGATTAACAGAATTTTTATTTTCTACAAGCCGTGTTACAAAATCCACATAGTTCCTGCCTCCTAAATGATAATTAATCTGCTGGTGTGCATTGTCCATCTCAAGATTTCCACAGCGCGACACTGGCGTTTCTCATTAAAATGAATCCTGGAGGCACTTTGTTATTGTTTAGACTGTGAAAACCACTGGCGGGGTTTTTTTCCCCCTCTGTATGTTTTGTAAGTGCTAAACGCAGAAGGAATTTAGCACATTCTTTAAAGGACTGCACATTAATAATACATTCTCGACCACAAAAAGAAAGTCAAACTGCTAAATGCTAGTTGTTTAAGTCAACAGCATACAGGAAAAGACAGTCTCCCTTTAATCTTTGCTGCAAAGGGATGCCCTTGTAGTTGAGACAGTATCATCTCCAAGTCGACCAACTCTTGCTTGATGCCTTGCTCTTGTGCCTTTTAACACTGCTTTAGGGGGTTATTTCAACAGCATTGTAGATGACAAGGCTTGGATTAGTGAAACTTTTCAATTCCATCTTTGTTTTTGAAAAGACTGCCTGCTGTATGAGAGCACTTGTAAAGCTCTTTTTATGCATCTCAGTCTCTTGCCATAGGTAATTATTTATTAATGTAAACCCTGCAAGAAAGATTGACTGTGTCAAGAAGAAAGCAAGGAAATAATAATCTAATAAAATTCTACCCTGATGCCCTTGTCTGATCCCAGTATGACAGTCAGTAGTTCTGTCTTTTTACCACCTTGCATCAGCTAATTCCCAAATTCAAAAGCAGTTTTGTTCAGTAGTGCTAAGACTGTACCAAAACAGTCCCGCTATTGGGATCCTGTTCCTGCCAGCTGATCAGTGTTGATAATGTTAGTGCTGCTCTGCCTCTAAGCCTGTGGCAATGCTGCAGTATTTACACAATACAGAGGATTAGGGTTCGTGGAGTCACTGGTGGTAGTTCGAAATCAGCTGTCACATGGATAAAATGAACAGGGGAATACATGCTAGGGAAGTGGGTTTACTTTGGGTTTAGGTTTTGTTTTCTCTCCTAACCCCAACAGTGCCGTACACTTCTCTCACAAGCTGCTTTGATTTCAACACTTTCTGCTTTGTGCTTGGACAGGCAGTGCTGCCTCTGCTGCGTGTTGGGGCTCCAGGCCCTGCCTGTGGGTGTAGAAGGGTGCCCTGATACAGCAAACCTTGGGGCTCAGAGGAGGAGGCTGGAATGCTCCTCGCTCCATTTGGCAGTGTGGTTAATTTCTGATTATATGCTCTGTGAGCTATGATCTTCTGTCTGGCTTCTGACATAGTTGTTTAGGGACCAACACTCATGTTGTCCATGAGTGTGCTTGAACACTTCTTGCATCTGCTGACATGGTCCTCCTCCAAGTTCCTGTGGCAGCACCTCCTACACCTTTGCTGCTCCCTGTGTAAGGAAGTGCTTCCTCTCACCTCTTGTGAGTTAATCTTCACGTTCCACCAGATACCTCCTCATTCTCACACCACAGGGATAAATTCTGACTAAAACCAGGATGCTGCTTTGCACTTATTCCACTCACAAGCAGTAGACAGGCTTTATTAAAAACTAAATTTAAATCTTACAGCTCTGTGGAGAATGAAGGTATAGTGAGGTTTTCACAGGCTCCTGGCAGACAGGAAGGTTTTGAGCTGTCAGGTTTTGAACAGGCAGAAGTTTTGCAAAGGCTCTTAAATTACGTGTAAATGTTCAGTTTCAAATGACTCTGAATATAGCCTTCTTTTGGTCATTTTAGGGAGGGTTGCTCAGATCACACAAAGCATCAGCTTCTGAATTTTATTTTGTCTTAAAGTAACTGGCAAGTCAGTTGTTCCCTCGGTCATGCTGTGTGGCAGAGGGACAGTGTGGCTTCATCAGGTAAAGTTTCCCTTATGCAGAAAAACTTTG
Source organism: Orthonyx spaldingii (assembly GCA_013397795.1). Taxonomy (NCBI): domain Eukaryota; kingdom Metazoa; phylum Chordata; class Aves; order Passeriformes; family Orthonychidae; genus Orthonyx; species Orthonyx spaldingii. Next base: position 1,057,938 of record VZTJ01004015.1, on the reverse strand, counting down.
GGTTAGTTACAAAGCAAAACTTCATGATTTCCTTCTTAGGTTTTTGATTTATTTTTTATTTTTTCCCCGAATGGCAAAATGCCCAGTGCAAATCAAATCCTTCAATTCAGTTTCCAAAAAAGAAGACGCTATCCTGTATGCCTGAAATATTAATTAAAAAGAAGCAAAAAGAGAAAGATTTGGACAGATCCCAAAGCAGCTACTCAAATATAAATGTCTGCAACTGTCATATGAACTTCTCAGTAAATGAGACTATAATCCTTCCTTCCTAATGTGGAAATACTACTTGATTAGCCCAATTAAGAGCGGATTTCTGACAGAATATTACTTTAGGGTGTAGTTTCCTTAAGGATGAAAAGATGCCAATTTAGAAACAACTGTATGTTACTCTTGTTAATAAAAAATGGAAACAAGGAATGACACAGTAAATTAACCATTGGAATTACACATTCGCTTGAGTTTCCCTTCAAAGCAATATAAAGGATGTAGAGCAATTAGGCTATTTTTACATGGAGTGATTTGGTAAATCAATATCCTCCATTAAACTTTTAATTTGCCCAAGTAGAGCATGATCACTGATGTGTTTTGGTTTGTTTGGTGGTGTGTTGACTGGTTGGGTTGGTTTTTACTGCTCCTTTTTAAGAAACAGTTCACTTGAACAAAACCCCTTGTTTGACCCTGGTAACCTCCATTGTTTTGGTATTATTTTGGTTTGCTGTCATAGTGGTCTGTTGACGAGAGTTGTTTCAAGAGGCCTGTCTGTGTTTAATTGTGATGCCCATGCATGTGAGCATCTCTGAGCTGCCCACTTATGCAGTTAACTGCATATGAAAGCCTGGGACCCTCGCTGCTCCAAGCTGCCTGGGTTCTGGTTTATGTTAAACACTCTACCTTGCTGCGGCATTACCAAGTTAGCCTGAGATCTCCTTGCAAGCATTTGTGGATTCAGCGGAGGCACAGATAAAGCCTATGGGGAAGCCATGCCCCTTGAAATGCCCCTGGGCAGTGCTGTGGGGCTGCGAGGGCTTCCTTTGGGTGAGCAGAAGGATGTGCCAGCAGGATGTGCCAGCAGGATGTGCCATGCAGTGCCAGCAGCCCGGGAAGTGCCCGGTAGCCGCGGGGTGAGCACCAATGGGAAGCACCCTGCTCTCGCCTCAGGCACAGCGAAGCTCCCCTTGGCATCTGCAACGTGGGGAGCCAATTTCAAAACCTTTATTGTTTTGTACAATATAGTGTAAATATTTAACAGGGTTGCTTAAAGTTCTTTGTGTTTGCTTAACTGAATCAAGGCAAGGAACATCAATTTTCTGGGAAGATTTCTGCTGTGCACGATCAACAGAATTTCATATTGAAAGATAGTTTATCCATGCAGTCACGCTTATTTTCCAGTTGCCCAAATTAAGACAATCTATAAAGAAATGTTCATTTATTAGCAACTGGTGTTTGACAGTTTATTTCATGTAAGCCTCCAGCTTTCCTTGGCAAGCTTATTTGCATAATGTGTTATTATGTCTAAATGGAAAACTAAATGCCTCCATGTGGTCTTTAAATGACAAGTGCTTGTCAGCTTCATGCAATATTCAGAAGTAATAGATCCAAATCACAACAGCACTCACTATGATGTACAAGGAGAAAAAGAAACAAAGCCCAAAAAACTTGTTGCGTATCCTTCCCTGACAAATTTACACTTTGGTACAGAATTGTCAATTAGAGTTTTCGTTTGTTAAACAGTTGAGTTCAACTGTGAAGGCATTTACTGAAGCTTTATTCTGCACTGCTTTTGAGTAATTACAATTCACGCTGCTGTTTTTTGTTTCCCTTTTTTTTTTTTCACCCCTTTCAAACAATGCAGCTCAGGGAATAAGCTTCAGAAAACCTTGGCAAGGTATACCAAAGAACTTCTGCCTTAATTACTTCTTAATTACTTCTGAAAACATGAATGCTCCCTGACAATGGTTACAATAGCTTTGGAAGATCTATTATGAAGTTCACATTTGAAATAGTCCTTGGGTCTTAAATTTGTACAGTTATGTATTAATTTTTTAAAAACAGCAAAGTGGTGTGTTTGTGTATGGTTCTGGGTTATTAGAGGATTCAGTGACGATGAAAAGTCACAGGTGTCATGTAAACACTGTGCTTATGCCCTTTCCTTGCATGTGTCTGGTGTGCTGCTCTGTCCCTCATGGCCCCTCTACCCTGAGCATACCAGAAACATCAAAGTGTCTTCCACCAAAGAAGGAAAAGTCTAAACTCTGCTTTTCCACCAGGGTGGGATGTGGTGTGCTGGCACAATGAAGGCCTGGGGTTCAGCCAGAAAAAAACCCTGCAATTAATGCTACAACATGATACTGTCAAGGGCAGTTCTGACCTTTAGTAGTGCTACATCTCCTTTTTGATAAATGCTATTATTTCCATCTCATGTTAAAGGCTAGAAAAAGTACACAGTATTTTACATACAAAATTAATTTTTAACTTTTAAAATAGATTGTTGTCTTGTTTCCTATTCATTGTGCTGCATGGTGTGTTTTCAGTTGGATTTGACATTAGCAAGTTCTTTTCAAGTTGGCATTAACTGAATGAAATGGTTTGGAGCAGAGGTTTGGGGTATTTTTTGGTGTTACATAACAAAAGTCCAGAAAGAAGATAGGGAGCAAATAGAAAATATTAGAAGGAATATGCTGTCTCTTGGGTAAATCTGGTGCATGGAGAGAAAGAAAAATGGCCAGATACTGCATGCAATTTTATCACTAGTCTAAAACCCAGGAAAAATGTTATTAGTGTTGCACTGTTGAGTTTGTTGCTTCTAACTGTCCTTTCTGGTTGCTCAGCGTTGCAGGGCAAGGAGACAAGGAGATGTGGCTAAAAAGGACAGAAGGAAAAGAGAGGAGACATAAGCTGAGAGAAGGAAAGTATCACAAGGGGCAGGACAAGTAGCAAGGACTTGTGTCACAGCTCGTAGGCTGGCTCTGGGGTCAGACCACTTTTGGGTACCGTCAGTCACCACCATCTGGTCATTTTGCCTCTTAGTAGCTGAACAATGAAGGCTCAGAGAAATGCCTGATGGTGTGGGTTTTAGGGTTTGGGAAGTGATGGAGATATTAAGCAGGCAAGCAAAAAATAATACCTGCTCTTCTCATGTGCTATCCTTTCTATCCACCACTAAGCACTGTGGCCAAACAAGTCATCATCAGCCACGCGCCATTAACATTAGTTACCAAAAAGGTTTTTGGGGTTTTGTGCCTGTGCTCTCTGCATGTGCTAAGTTACCTCAGTGCATTGTGTTCAATAAAAAGGGACCAGAGTCTGGTTCCAGAAGCCCAGAGAGGCTGGAAGCACTCTGGGTTCATGCCTAACGTTGGATGCCTGGCAGTGGTGAGCTGCCAGGGGCTGGCAGGCTCCTGAGCAAGCCCTCATTAGGGGAGCAGCAACAGGAGCTGCAGTTAATGAGGAAGTGGGAGCTCCTGGCTCGGCAGTGTGTCCTCTGTGAAAGAAGGTGCTGTGCTGGTAATTCCCTTTGGGAGGTCAGGGTCAGACATAAAGTAAGGGAACAGTTCATCAGTGTTATTAAATGATGTTTCAGTCCCAGGCCATGGCTCCCCTCGATGACTTCAGCAGCAGCTCTGCTTGATGCAATCGGTGTAATTAAAGTGGTTGTATCACTTGCAGCAGGCCTGGTGTCAGCGGGACAGGAGGCGTTTCCAGCAGTGGTGACCTGTGCCTTGTGCTGCCTCTGGCTGCCTGAACTGAACTGGGGGCTGCTGGAAGCTGATATGGCTCTGCTTGCTGGGTTGCCACACTCACACAGGCAGAGTGTCGTGCTCTGGTGACCCTGCTTGCTGAGGACGCTCTGTCATTTCCTCCTCCTCAGGTTCAAACTTTCACTCACCCAGTGAAGGGAAAGCACAAACACCAGTTGCAAATAGCAGGAAGGTTATGCTGGCTTTGACCCATCCTGCACCTGGCTCTCTCATTAAGCCCCGGCAGTGCCTCCGCAGGGCAGGCCCCAGAGGAGATGGAAGGCTCCTGCCAGGGCTCCCTTTGGGCTGGGACGAAGTGGGGCTCCCCGGCTGTCCCAAATGTGTCCCAGGTGCTGGGCAGGCAAAGCAGGCAGATAATTGCCTGATTGACCAAGAACCATTAGGGGAATGCTCAGATATTCGGAATTGCATGTAAGTTGTCTAGAAAAGTCCAAAGATTTGCTCACAAATAAATAAAAAGTACCCAAAAAAGTATTAAAAATGAATAATTTAATTTGCTGCATGACCATGCAAATGACACTATTGCTGTAAAAATTAGAGGTGGATTGCACAGACTTGACAGCAGGTGAGTTGCATGTTCCATCTCCAGTTTTCTTTTAGATTCTTTGGCTCAGAATGCTGTGCAGCATCATGTCTTCTACATCTTATAGCCCAGGGTACTTTCAACAGTTCTTTTAAATAAAAGTAACATAAGAGTTACCATCTCATCTCAGCATGAATGATATTTGTAGGTGCATGAAAATAAGGATAAACTCTACATCAGTATGTACTTTTTCTCTGCCAAAAGAACAGGTAAAATTATCTGAAGGAAATGGAAATCAGACTGGATCTCAGAGTAAAGTGTCCAACAGAGTGAACTTTTCAAAGTACCACCTCTGATTTTACAGCTATTAAAACCCAAGGGCATTTCTTTAAAAATCCTCACCTTTTTTATGGTACCCTTATTTGAGATTAATTATGTATGTAAAATTCTCAATGAAGAATGCAGCATTCAAGGAACTCATGTAGAGTTTCAGCAGTTAGTCCAGTGATATTAAAATGAAACAGGACCAACTTTGTAGGGGGCAATTATAACACATTACGGTGTGAATTGCACACTGTGATTAAACTCATAGGAGGTACTCAGCAGCAGCGTTTGCTTTGAAAGGGGCACTGATTACCATTTGTACTATGCATTTTGGTAATCAGAAATCATTATGGAAAATATTACATCAACTAAACAAATATCCCCTTAACAACATGAAATATACAGATTTATTTTTTTTTTAAGTAGCCTTATGCATGTAAATAAATACTTTTTTTCTGCATGGGACTAGCACTTGATGAGCACATCAAATTAGTATGCTGTCAGGCTACAGCAGGACCATGAGCTGCAGAATAAGTGGTATAAAGTTAAAACACCTCCTGGGGTTGGGTTTGTCTTCATGACTTAACTTCAGGCTGGTTGCAATGACACTCTAAACCATCATTTACTTGTGATTTATAAAAATAGCCTTGTGAAAGAATTAAACTAGCAAGAGGTGTTAGCGTTTACTTTGGAAGTCCTGAATTATTTCTATTAAATGGCTTTCCCTGGGATTTAAGATAGGGGAGTCTTAAGGCTCTTACTACCTATAAAATACTAATGGGCCTGTGTTGCAAAGGTACTATATTTTTCTGGCATGTTTTGACACCTAATATTTTAAGGGATTTGAAGAGAGCTCTTGTCTAATGGCATTAACCAGTTTTATTAAGGCATTTTTGCCGCTGTCTTCTGCGGGTGCTTCAAACGTTCACCTGCAGCAGCACAGGGCTTTGCATCGTCCTCTCAGCCTCCTGACTCAGGGCCACATCTTCCCAAATGTGAGGGTGTCAGTGCACAGCAGAAGAGAGGGGTCAGGCTGGCAACAGGTCCCACCTGCGATGACTCAAAGTAAAACTTTGTCACAAGCTAACAAACCAAACAGCTACTCGCTCAGGGATTTCTTTCTTTCTTTCGTTCTTCTTTTCTTTGACAGGATGTAATATAGATAAAGTGTAATGCTAATCTTGTAACATTTCTGGCAGTTGGGGACTGTGTGATTGCCTTAAAGATGTAAACTTGTCTTCACTGTATCTTGATCATTTTCCCTCGTTCTCTTTCTGCCATACCATTTTGATTGCTTAACATAAGGTCTAATGTCAAGTAATAATAAAGCAATTACAAGAAATACAATTCATTCTAAAGTGCATTAAGCAAGAACTAAATTAAGGCACATAATTAACAACAACCCAAAAATAAAGAAAGATACATTAAGGACAAAATGTTTTAACCCCTATATTTCTTCCAGCATTAACTGCTTTGGCGTTAACTCAAAACTGGTAGGGAAAAAATATAGATTATATGCACAGACACAGTAAGGCTTTTACTGATTTATGAAGGGAGATTCACAGATCTGTCAGGCATCCCTTCTATATAGTAATAGACTCAGTTTAAACTGTCATGCTAATTTTTTTTCCATGTCCATCTGGTCCAATTATTAGAAAATTGTACTCAAGAAGGCTCCAATAACAAACATGAAACAGCTCAATATTTCAAGTTGCCAGTATTTTTCTCATATTTGTTCTTTTTAATTAGAGAGCATACCAAGTTCCAACCACAGGACCCAGGCATTTATTAAGTGATAGAGAAGCAGCACTATTTTATTGACTAATTCCCCAGGCTTTTATTATGTTTCCTAGCAAAATGTGATTTATAGGAAAGTTAATAAAGGTATCCTCACCTACTGCACCTGGAGACAGGACATCTACAAGGGGCAGACATTCAGACTAATAAGTGAAATCACAAATCTGGAAGCTGAAATTGGATTTTATTTCGGTGAGTGCAGCAAAGAACTGATGCAGGCTTGGACATTTAACATCTCTATTCTTAACTGGCTTTGCCCATAAAATGAACATAATAGCTTTTCTGGATTTTCAGAATCATTATGCTAAGTAATTAGAGTACTTAAATTTTTTAACGTTTTAATGCCAAAAAAAATTAACATTTTGTTTCCTCTATAACACTATCTATTTCTTCTTCACAAATATCTGAGACTTTTTTTTTTTAGTGACTTCATTCCTGAATTGAAAGGAACAACTTGAAAAGTGTGTTATTCCCAATTTCTGGTCACATTTGGACTGATTTTTTTCCCCTTTTTATAGCATCTCCTGTATGATTTTTGCACGAAGGGAGCATTGTCCCAAGGGGGCATTCTGTGGGCTCTGCTGATGCCTGAAAGGTGGCATCAGGACAGATGCACACTGGGAAGCTTGGCCCCAGTACACACATCAGTTCCAAACCCAGCTATAAAAAAAAAATAGTACAAATCGGACAAAGGCAATTTAAAATAAATGCATTGATTCTGATTCTTAATAAGGTTAGGCATGCAATTGTGTGATGACTAATTTGTGTGCCTAATTACCATGATTGTATGTGCAAATCAAGTAATTATGGAAGTAAATAACCATAATCATTTATTTTCATGGGTAATTATTCAATTTTATGCACAATGGCAATAATTGGGTGTGCAAATTAGGCATGCAATTGTGCATGCATATTCAACACACACTTGTGTGTCTAATCTTTTCATAAATTTTTTTTTCTGATGATTTTTCTTGTTTCCCAGCCTTTACTCTGGTGTAGCATTACTGGAACACTCTTGCTTGAGGTACGAATTTGAAAACTCTACTAATTCCAAGCCTTCCCAACTTTTTAGTGGTTAATAGTTCTCCACTGCAAATGGACTGCTCTCTTGAAGGATGACTTTTCATTCTTGGTCTTAGTGTACGTGTGCTCTTTTCCTAATTAGGCAGGGAATTTCTAAACAGGAGACTGAAACAGATACATTCCATAATTTCCTAAGATTTCAAATACATAATTCTGTAACCTAGTAAGGACATTTCATAGAAAAGCACACATACACAATTACCTTGGGATTTCAGACATAATAATGCCTTTGTCATGAAGAGGGACTTCATACTGCACTGCACTGGAGATGTCCCTAAACTGCCATTAAAGGCAAGAACAACACTGTACCTCTTTGCTTACCACACAGGTCTGATTTACCAAAGCACTTTGGCACTGACCTAATTCAGTTCCCACTTAAGACACGTAGAAAGAAATCCCATTGACCTCAATACAAGCAAAGTTTATCACTGCTGAGCGCTTCTAAAAATGTCACCCCACTTTTCTGTCTTAAGACCTGAATTTGTAGGCACATAATTATCTTTAAGCACATATGCTCAAATTCTTGTAGCTGCAGGAGCTGCCAGCAAGGTGCTGATCCCCAGGCGCCAGGTGGGTTATTCCAGTGTCGCTCCAGGGAAGGTCTGTCCCAGACGGAGCTGCCGGGCTGTTCCCAAGTCCTGCCTGTGGTCAGGGTACAGCACATGCAGCTCAGCCCAGTCCGAGCGGCTGTGTAGGGTCCTGTCTGTACAGCACCCCGTGCCATAGGGACCGTGGTTTGTCGCTGTCTTTCCTCCCCACCCCTTCCTGCAGCAGGGAGGCAGGGGAAGCACCCTGGCTTCACCCTGCCTCGGGAGGAGCGGCTCATCGCTCTGTTTAACCAAGGGATTTAATTTCCATTGTTTGTCTTTTGTGTCCCTTCTCATTCAGATGGATTTCCCCAGCCTCATTGATGCTAATCGCATTGTTCAGGAATCAGCAAAGGGTAATTAGTCTCTGCAATAATGATCTATCTGTCACAAGATCATGGCCTTTCATCACACCCCATCTCAGATGTTTTCTAACTGAGCCCGGGCAAAAAGGAGCAGCACTGTTTCATGATGTTCAGTGTCAGCTGCGGAGGTCTGCACGGTGCATGAGAGCAAGTCCCACCACCCAGACTGGGGCATCCAGCCAGCGAAGCCTTCCAATCCCAGCCCCACTTGTCATCACACCTGAAAGGATTTCTCAGTGGTCAGAACCTGACCTTCTTGGTGGGTAAAAAAAAAAGTGACCAGAAGAACCAAACCTCCCCCCAACCTATTCTGATATTTCAAAGGAGAAATTGATTCTCTTTTTAGCTATGAAGTTATTTTTCTTAGCATGGTATGGTTTCCTATGGCAAGAGTTTATAAAGGTCAAAAGCAGGATACAGCTCGTTTTTATTGAGATAAAACATCTTGCTCATGTGCAAAGCATTTCTCCCAGCTGTTTCATTTCATAGGGAATTTTTAAATTTTAGGGTTTAAAGCATTCTGAAGTGAAAAAAATGAAAGACTCAAAAGCAGAGCTTTTTTGCTGAGTATTCTTCTGGCAGCAGTGTCAGACCTTTGTCACAACTGGGCTTCCCAGCTTGGATGGAACCTGCTGCCTTGTGCAGAGGTGTCACACGTTGTGCCCCTGTCTCTGGAGCTGAGCCATCTCAGCTTCACATGGTGTCACTCTAACATGCCTGTTTTTCCCATAACCATGAGTGCTTTCTGAGCTCTTTCTCTCTGCCAAGGAGGTCCAGATGTTTCTTCATGTGTAGTCTTTAACTGCCAGACTAACCCAGCCTTCTACTTGAGCCCATCAGAAGGTTGCATGCTCAGTTCTGCATTTCACATCAATGAGAAGCTATGTAATCTACCCTTTAAAAATACAAAGAACAAGAAACTTTCATTCCAGAAAAAGTTTAGTTACACCTTTAGGAAAGGAGTGTTATTGTTAAATTTTATGTATTCTACCCATAATATTACCATCTTTAAATATACATACACACACACACAAAGCCATTTTGAATTATAATGTCTAGGAGAAGATAGTTTTCAAAATATCCATAAATGAGGATAATTGAGCTGGGTTCCTACATAGTAATATGGCCACTGAAGTCGAAGTGGAGAGATAAGTCACTAATTATAAACAATAAACACTGAATGTTGTCATTTTACAATTCTGCTGACTTTACAGGGTTGCAGCTGCCTTATGGAAAGTCTCACTAAATGTTTCTTTGTGTAAGAACAATTCTGCTTATATAGCCTATATTTTCCATATTTCCCTATCCTTATTCTGAGTTACTGGAAACATTTGCATTAAAAAAGTATCTTTGTTTCTTAAGAGTTCATCTGCTTTCCTGCTTATCATGCACATGCCGAGAAAATGAGCTCAGCAGCAACAAGCAATGCCTGTTTCCCCAGGTCAGGAATCCTTCTGCCATAATGAACAGGAGTGACTTGGAGACAACACCTGACCTGGTGCTCTGCCTCCTGCTTTTTCAGACAGATTTAGTCAGAGAGACTGCTCCAGCCTAACAGTATGTGACCTTGGAGAACTTTGGAGAATACAGGACAAACTGAAATTTCAAGTTATTTCTTTGAAGTTAAAAAATTCCTCTGGCCATTCACAGAAATATTCCTGCTGAAGAGGTATTGATGTCCAATAATGGCAGAACAGCTGAACAAGAATCCTAGAAAGCCAGTTGGTGGCTTGGCAGAGTTGAACACCAGAGCTCGAGAAGCATCTATATTTGCAAAAAGTCTCAAAATAATGCAGTTGCATTTGTTACTTCCCTTAAGGAACAAGTGCCTAAACAGAAGATGGCTCTGTGGTGAGCTGATCAGCAAAGGTAGGTGGTTTCTCCCGGTGAGATTGGAACCTTTTGTTTCTCCATAGCTTAACCAAGAGGAAACAAGTATTTGCTGGAGAATCAAGGATGCTGACCTGCATGTTTGGAAACAGAAATACAAAATAGAGCACTCACTAGGAAACAAAACCAATGTTAATTTAGTAAAAATATTTTTAAATGCCTTTTTTGAGAGGCAGCTAAAACCACTGACAGTCATACGTCTTGAAAATTACCACTAATCAAATCATGCCCTTCTTTTCCCCAGTAAAATGCTTTGTGCCCTGCTGTTTGTCACACTTGTCTTGTTACTCCTGATTATACCTGTTTGAGACTTATTCTTTGACTTAAATAGAACAATGCTGTTGTCTCAGTGAAGCTGTAACTCACTTCTTATGACCACTAAATGCCATACTGTGGTGTAAGATCATTCCTTTGTTTGTACTTTGCTCATCTTGGCTTATGTGGTACTGGAATTGGAATAATAAGTGATGACTTGGGCATCCTGTTTCATATCAGCCTTGTGCTGTCCTCCTGGCAATGGCAAGAGTCTTCACAGGGTGAAAGTAGGGCTTGGTTGATAACAGTGTCTTGGGCAGCAGAGAGGAGGTGACCGCTGAGAGAGCCCAGCTAAGACCAGTTGCTACACTTACGGACAGTGGGTTTCTACTTCATGTGCATTTGAGAAATTCCCCTCTGCCAACAGCTAATTGTGCTACCTACTTCTTGTTTTGTGTACATGAGCTCTCCACTTGCAGTGGCTGTTTCACAGGAGTATCTCCTGCACTCTTGCACATGCAGAGTGGCAGAGGCTGTGGGCAGGGCTGCAGGTCTCCAGCAGATGCCACAAAGCAGCAATGAGAACAAGTACAGTGCAGGGGAGGACAGCTGCAGAATTCTGCCTCCTGCTTTACCAGGCTCCTCTTTGTTTCCTCTGAGTGCATTGGAGAAGATTCTGGCTCTTTAGTATTGAAAGCTAGAGCATCTTCCTCTTGTTCCTTACCGATTAAATAAATGTGGAGTGCTGCTTGCATAGTAGTATTGTGTTGGTAAGGCAATGAGGAGACTCTGTGACCATTTGCTTGAGGGCAAGATTTGCATCTCTTTTTGTCTTGCTATCATTTCGCTATAAAACACAGGAAGTAATCTTTTCCTGTGTCACAGGCATGATATAGGCAGCTCAATTAAAGTTTATGAAGCATGATCTGAGATCCTTTTTAACTCAGAGCTTTACAGATATGCAAAGAAAGACTTTCAGTTATTCATTACTGTTTACGATACTTCGCATCTTCTTTTTTTCAAGCAGAACAGTACCTTGATCAGGAAATAAGTCTAATTTCATGGGTAGGAACATGATTCGAGGAGGAGATAAGTATGGTAATTATTAATTAAATATTATAGCTTCCCTAGCACATACATTCATCCACATACATAGAATACACTACATGGAGTGGATGGTAGGACTTTATGCTATGATTTCTCTGTTTCAAAATATATAATGTTCATGTATGCTAGTCTGTGGAAGTATGCTTGGAAATATTTTGGGATGTAGCATCTGAGTTTTCTGTTGACAGTGATCTGCTTGTGGTCATATAAAATACCTCCTAGCTTAGATCTGACAATGACCACTGAGGATTTGTTTGCGAATGGTTTAGAAAAGAAGATTTGCTTTGCTTTGAAGGCAGCTGGGAAGACTCATTTTATTGGATTACAGAAAGTGAGAGCAGTAAATAAAACCTGATCCCCAATATTTAATATATGAGTGTCATGAAAGAAGTAAAGATTAACTGTCATGTCAAGATGAGGTAACTGTAAGTCTGCTGGTTAGCTATTTAACTGATAGAATTAAAGGAGGAGCAAACAGAACCCATCTGCCCACCCTTTGTTTTTCAGAAAACCCAGAAATTGAAGCTTTGAATTTTAGCAGGCAAAAGGTTTTCTGATCATTTGCCAGCTCTTTCTCATCTCACTGATTTGAGTGATCCTGCCAAGTTACATGAAAACAATACCTTTAAATTGTCTCAAGACACTCTGTTAGATCACTGTAGCTCCAATATTTTAACAAAAGCATGTAATTTTCATCATCAGAGCACTGTTCTTCTTTATTTATACTCACCATTAAACCAAGAAATCCTTATCTAATGAATTTGGTTGCATAGCACTCATGGCATTATGAGGAGCAGGTGAAGCATCTCCAGTCTAACTCTCCTCCCCTAAATTGAATCTGAGTTTTTTGGTTCATAGTTTATACAGATTGAAATGCTAAAGCTTTTCTCCAAGCTTCATTTGAGTCTCTATCTCAGCCCTGAATCAGCTGTGGAGCCCCCGTATCAATGAATAAGGTAAATTATGTACATGGACTAAAAATAACAGGATGATACACTGTGACCTGCCACAGACTCTTTCTGCATTTATATGAACCAAAATATATTAGCAGTGAATAACATCCTGTTATGGAATCCTTAGAAGTGATATAAAACCAGTTTTGTTGGCACATCACAGTAAGAACTGGGGTCATGACAGCCTATTTGATGGAACAGCAGATACAGTGGAAAAGTTCAGCACTGTGCCTCAGAACCTGCTGTTGTTTTCCTGAGATAAACTAACATCTGTGGCTTGAAAAACCCTCAACATTTCAATCTGCCTTTGGTTTATATCAGTAAATCCTGTTAATAAATGAATATTTGTTATTTTACTTAAATATCAGGCATTTACAAAAAGCTTGGGAGCACAGTCATAATTACATTATAACTACATTTTCTCTGTTATCTTTTCTTGGACTCTGTGTCAACAGCCTCCATACAAAAGAACTGCTAAAGGCACTTTGGTTGTAGGCTCAGTGCTGCCACTTCAGATTTCTGGCTTTTGAGCTAAGATTTAACCACAAAGCCTCAGCTGAACTTTGTGGCTATGTACTTAAAAGATGAGCTGGTACCTTTAAATCAGTTCAGCCCATGGGCCCAGAGGAGAGAAAAGTCAGCTCCAGAGTGCACACAGATGCACTGAAGCTTTTTCATCCACATGTGGGCAAACTTTTATGTTGAAGCTATATTAAATTGCTAAAGGCAAACAAAACTACTTTGCTAGGTAGTCTTAAAGTTTATTTTTACGTGATGATGACATTTGCATTGGGAGTGAGGTACAGCAGCAGAAAGCCCACAAGGGCAGCATCAATGGAACAGATATTGAAAAGAACAAAAAAACCTCTGTTTCTTTTCAAGTCCTCCATACTTGTAAATGTGAGACCTATTGCTGTGATAAATGAAAGGGACATGAGCCAATGCACTAGAGGAGGATGAAATAGCACAACTGTATGAAATACAATACTGACTTTCCAAAGTTTGTTTAAAATCAGGGCAGCCTGTCCAGCCCAGCCTGGCTTTGCCCAGGGTTTACCAAGGGGAAGGTGCACATTGCACTGCCCTGGGCAGCTCTGTGGGTCTTGCTGTCTGGGACAGTATTTCCATAATCAGCAGTGTGTAACTCACTCTGTATCTCACAGCCTGCCCTTCCCTGGGGCCTGAAGCCCTGGCTCCTTCCCATCCTTTCCCACCCTGTCTGGCTGCCATGGGAGATGGAGCAGGTTCTCCTTCCCTTTTTCATGCCCAGATGGTGTTCACAGCCCGGTGTGGAATCCCGACCTGGATCCCGCTGTTCAGGGCTGTCCGTGGGCTGAGGGAGGATTAGCTGCACCTACAGGGCTGCTGCCAAAGATTCTGAAAAGCTTGTTTTAAAAACCAATCTGATTGCATGTAGGAGTAATTTCAGTGGTCTGCACTTCTTAGCTCTTATTTTGTGTATTGCAGTATGTGTCAGTGAGCAGAACTTAATAATACTTCACCCATATGAACCTTGGTGATTGCATGCAGCTTCAGCAGAATAACAAAATTAATTCTCTGATGACTTCACAGTAGTTTTGGGGAATAATAAGCTGACCTTTTGCATTTATTTTGAACACAGAAAACACTACAAATTTATTAAAACAGGGATCTGCAGATTAATGTTTTAAGTGTTATTGAAAACAACAAATTTTGTTATTTATAAAGATTTAAAATTCTACCTATTTGAACCTGTTAGAGCACATAATTTAAAACACAAGTATAAAAATGTCATATAAGATTCAAATATTATAGGCTTCTAAAATGTACATGCTCTGAATAGCAACTCCAAATAATGTCAATGAGGAATACAGGTGATGAAAAACCTTTACTGGTTTCTATTTTGACAATAAATCATACACCAATCACTGTAAGTCTATTGGCTCATTTAAAAATCAGGTATGTAGTTGAATCATGCTCACTTTTTGGTCATTCTTTTAATGAGTAATTTCACTGGTATATCACCATACAATGTCACAGTACTATAATCAATTAAAATAACAAACAACTAGATTCTTTAGTAGCTGAACATAACAAATATTGTGCTGTATATATCAAAACTTCATTCCCACCAGAACTACAGTACATCCTCGCCCTAAGAGCTAATATAATTTCTCATTTTTACTATTAAAGAATTGTTATAGCTTGAGAGAGAAATTTATACAGATGTGAGTTCCATCACTTGTTATAATCAACTGCATAGTCTGCTCTGGAATGCTTTGGTGCTCGGAGTGGGGATTATGGCCAATGCTTGTACTATTATCTCTAATGTCTGAATTCTCTGGTCCACTCTTTCTATTAGAAAAAGGTCCAAGTACACAAACAAGAACAGTCTGTTTGTAACTCAGGAAAACTTGTCAGGAGGTTTGCTGACAGCAAATTTCATTTAGCTAGTTTTACTATAAGCAGCTTACTCTACAGGTGCATTTTGCATTCAAATTATTTTTTATCAAGATCTTTTCCTAATAATATGAAAATATGTTTATAAAGCCTGTAAGTGGTTTATGTAATAAGATTTTTAATGAGTTGGAATATTAAATTAAGTTTTGTAGAAATGCTTCAGGTGTTGATATAACTAACTTACACCACCGTACATCATTAACTTTATCATAAAGTTTAGCTTGTCTTCATGCAACAATATACAGTTCTGCAGCAGTAACTATCAGCTGCTTTGCACTGCAAATTGTGTTTTGTTGACTGTTTAGCAGGATTGTCTGTGTCTGTGATATCTGAGCCCTGCTGTCATCCAGCTGCTCAGTCAGCCCCAGGTGCTCTCATTCCGGGCTGGTTCTCCTGCCCTGTGCTCTTTGCTGCAAGACACAAGTGAGAGCAGCCCAGTGGCACCACAGCCTGGTCTGCTGAAGCCCAGCTGAGATCACCTCTCTGTCCAGTGGGAGCTTGGAGATTCACATTTTCATTCCTTTGCTTGTAGGTGAGATCCCTTGGAAGCAAAGCTGTGGAAATGACCCCCCAGGTTTGCTGTCTGAATGGCCGGGGCACACCAGATGAAGCATGTCTTAACCTTACCTTGCACATCTGAACTTTCATTTACTTTGTTTGTAAATCAGAATGAGAGATGAGATTGCACAGCAAGCAGAAAGCCAGAATTTTGCATTCTGTAGTTAATACTGAAGTGTCTGACATTACACGTGTAAGTTAGATTGTCCTTTCACTACCGTCTACTGGTTTTATAGGAAACTTATGCTCCTAACTTTTCAAAAGCAGGGGTTTCCCTGCTCAGGGGAAACCTACCTCAGGGTTTTCTAGAGCAACTAATCTTCCCTGTGAGTCACTGCTTTCTTTGCTGCTGGAAAAAAAGCCACGTGTTACTGCAGGATGATCTCATGCCTGGTCATGTAACTAGGACTTTGTGTATGTCTTCTCATATGACCAAATTGTCCTTCCCATAATGGGGAATATTTCTCTTTACCTGGTGGATGAGGATATGGGGTGTGCTCCAGTGTTTGGATAAGAGGCCAACAGTAGATGAGGAGTGAAACACTCCTCATCATACTTCATTTGGATGCCAGAAGTTGTCTAAAGCAGATTATATGAGTACCTTTCCTAGAGGTCTCCTAATTAATTTGTAAATCTATGGTCACATTCTCTTTGTTGTCCACATTTTGCTTCACTTCATATACTCTTCATTTGCCTCCTCATATTTTGTTCTTCTGTCTGAGGTTTGTCGTATCTCAAAGTAACAGGTCACTGAAAAATCTTCAAGTGAGTTGGATGTGTAGCATGTTTTGTCTTGATTTTGATTTTGGCTTCAAGAAGCTTGAGATGGCATAAGAAAAGCTCAATTTCTCCAACACCCTTTGCTGGGCCAGTTGCAATAGCTTACCCTGTCTCAATTCCTTGAGCCACCAAATGATGTTAATGATATGTACCTCTGTCAAGTGCTGGGAGAACAGCAGCATTATAAATAAAAACAAAGCAGTGCAGTGATCCATTACACAGATTTAGCACCTGGCATTAGCTGAAGTTTCTTACCCCAGGGAAGCGAGGAGCTGCTGGCTCTGCAGGCTTGGAAGCGTAACATTATGTGTCAGTCACTCTGGCAAGATCTACATCCTAACCAGAGAATAAAATAGTTAGAAAGAATGCTTTGTGCCATAGGGCTGATAATGGCAGTCTCACTCCAAACAAAACAGAAAATAAAACACTTTTTTTATTGATAACATTTGGTTAAGGTATATGGTTATTGCCACTCACTCTTAATTAAAAGATATTAAATGCTGTCAGTGGATTGATAGTGCTGAGGAACACAGAGCCGCTGCTGAATATTCAGCAAGGTTAAGTGCAGCTATTGAGGCACCTACCATTGCAGCAAATGGGCTGCAACATCAGATTGTAATATATAGGGCCAATGCTCTCAAACTGTGGTGCAGCTCAGCTGTTCAGCCTCCCTTCATGAGATTGATGGGGATTCTGCTGTGCTTGCCACACTCCACTGCAGAGCACTGGAGGGCATTCAGCATGTTGAGAAAGGTCAAAACAAGACTACATCAGCTTCTGAACCTAAAAACTCTGAACTCTTTGCTACCTATTAGGATGAACGAACAAAAGCTGTGTTTTGATGTGTGACATCCCAAAGAATTGCTTGAGGCAGATGAGAAAGTTACTGCTACTTAAAGGAAGGAGCAGTTGTCTGCAAGCTTCATCTCTCAAAGCAAGCTCTGCAGCACAGCTCCAGCAAGCTTCAAACAAATCTGTGTCCTCAGTGAACTGGCTGTAGGTTTGGTAATGAAGTGCTCATCTCAACAGTCATTAAAATGTTGACATCCTTTAGTCTGGTTAACAGGAATATATTAATTGTTTATTTTCAGGTACTGTGGAAGCTGGAATAAACAATGCTTAAAGAAATACACCATAGCCTGGCATGTGCTACCAGTAAATCACAGTTTCTGCATTTTCAAAGCTTGTAGTATGCCCTGTTCCAGCCTGTTGAGAGATATGGGAATATCTCTTGGCAGAACACTGAAATAAACCTAAAACAAAGATGGCTCGGTGTGCAAACCCTGGGTCACAGAGCAGGAGGAGCAGCACGAGGGAAGGCAGCATCTCCCAGGCCTGGGCTGGGTCACACAGCAGCTGCAGGGAGGTTCTCCTCTGTTTAGGGAAAACACTAATTACGTAGCTTGTTTACTCCTAGCCAGACACCCTCTCTTCTCCTCAGAGCTGAGTGTCACCACAGCCGCGCGCTGGTCTCACCTGTGTTCCCACTTGCTGGATGAGTCACTTCACTCTCCAGCCCTGGCTGGTTCTTTCCTGTGCCAGGGACTCTGGGAGGGACCCCTCCTTGCCAGTGAGCCTGGACTGCACACAGTACTGGCACTGCAGTTTCAGCTTCTGTCTCTGTGCGTGGGTAATATACAGTCTTGACCTAAGCTTATTTGTAAATATTTTAATTTTTTGCAGGTCACTAACTGCCCTGTTTGACTTTGAAAAAATTTTTTTTGTGTATTTCTTCCTCATATCATCTAGAATATACCTTCCTCTAGATATCTTGAATATAATTAAAAATTATATTCTAGACCCTGGCTTCTAATATGCTGGCTATTATGTTATCAACACTGACGGGTTTAAAACAAGGAATTAAAAGAGCAAAATAAATGTTTAGCTTTTTGCCTATGTTGTAATCCATGCACACTTATGAATTCAAATACAGTATTTATACAAGCTATTTTTTTCTATTTATATCACAATAAATGAAGGGTCCTCTGAGCAGAAGAAAGACCTGTGCTGGTCTGGGAGGAATGTGATGCACAATAAGCAAGGGACTGGCCCTCTTAATGTCATGCTGCTATTGATGATGTGCTTAAGTACTGCTTCTTTCTTTATATGGATGTAGGCTGAGGCAAGGCAGCCAGACTGCCACAGTGTGACTCAGGGAACAAGTATGTACTAAAAGCTCGCTGCATCGCTATGGTCAGCATTACGCCCGCCAGGAATTTCTTCTGGCAGCTCTACCAGGTTGTAAAAGAAATATTGCGAAAAGTTTCTGTTCCTCAACCTTTCCTCTCATCAGATCAGAAATTCCATTGCATAAATGTAACAGTTTCATAGAGGGGCTTCTGTAGTTGCTTTTCTTCTTGGTCTTTTCAGGAGTGTAGTTTTCTAGGTTTTGTTAAAAGTTTAATCAAGGGTGAATTAGTACATTGTATAATGTTGTTCAGTTACAAGTCATGTCAGAATTTCTCGTTGTTTAATTACATTTACATTAGGTAAAAACCTGGACATAGGCACAGCTCTCCCCATCTTCAGACTACATTTAATCTTGTGACATTTAATAAAGGTCCTATATATCCAGAATTAAAAACAAATTCTGCAGTCAGATCTGTGGAGTCAGTGCTGCTTCGCTGAAACTTCTACATCACTTTCAGCTTAATTAAAATCTGCCTGCTTTTATTAATTGACAATTGCAAATGTAGAGACTAGACCAGAATGTAGTTATTTTTTGGCACTCTTCTCTCTCCTTTGTGCATGTTCTACATGGCTCACAGAGGTTATCCAAGGGAACTTCTTGCATAACCATCACCTAAATTGTGCAGTTAATACAATACCAGATGCTTAATGCTTTCACCACCTAGAGAAATGGGGAGTGGGCACTCCAAAAGAGTTCCAGTAAGCTGGATTTATGGATCATTACAGCTACAGAGATGGAATGGTGTGAATTTATCCACCAACTTCGAAATCTTGCCCTTAACAGAAACCATGTTAAAGTGAAGCATTTCTTAACAAAATCCAAAATAGACCAAGTTACAATGGCAAATACAGAAAGTACACTTGTCTGAAAATCAAATTTCATAGCTTGTCCTTATCCTCTCCTCTCTGTATGCAGCTGACAGGCTGTGGGTGGCTAATGAATCCACGCTGAAAGGCAATGCCTTCCCTCAGACCCTGGGCTGCAGAGAGCCCCCAGATGACACCCTCCAGCCAGCTTCCTTTCCTGCCCTCTTCTCTCTCTTGTGGATTGCTGAGTGGGTCATTCAAAATCACATCTTCTCTCTTTGCCTCATGTGTTATTGATTCTTAGCTAATTTAGGAGACAATTTCAAAGATGTTCTGGGTGATCAAGGGCCCCTACTTTTTTGGAGATGCCTATTTCCCTTTGGTAGACTTGGCACCAAAATCCCCTGAACTTAATGAGGCTACTTAAAATTCATTGGCCATTGAGAAGTGATTTACCTTCGTGGTAAGAGAATGTCCAAACCTGCACCGAATCTATACATGTGTCATACTTTATACGAACCTATAATGAAGATTAATGCTCGTGGCTTATTATTGACTCTTCATAGGCACCATGCATGATAGATTGATTTTTGGATCATTTTAGGATGATAATAGATTTGGGGTGTTTCACTTCATGTCCTATGTTTTAGAGATACTCTGATAGTCTCCAAATCTGTTAAAAATCTTGATAGTTATATTGCTAAGTTGGTGTTTCAGATCAGTTTAGAAAGGCTGCTCACACACCTCAGACAGCTTAATACATCAGAGTGGCTGTACCTCCAGGAGTGAAATGGTTTAAAAATTATCTTTCTGGCCATGACCATTGAGATCAGTATTTTTTTCACTGAAAACTGAGCATGTAGAGTGTAAAATCACCACAAGGAAGGAGCCTGTAGCTGATCAGAATCTTCTTGAATACTTGGGAATTCAAAATACAATTTAAGTCCCATAAAATTTGCATTTTAATTCATTTTTTGAATGGAGTATTTTATTGTTGCAGATAAGAAATTCAAAGGCATGACTGTCCAGTTACCAAGGACTTCCACTGGGTGTATTACAGTTTTGAAGGTACCATTGTGGTTACATTGGCAGTTTTGGACTCAAACCTCTTTTTCTTCCTCAGCTACTGCACTGTTGTTCTCATTACTTGAAAGAATCAGTTTGTCCAACAACAAGAATATAATAATAATAACAATAATAGCAATAGCAATAATAATAATTATTATTATTAGTCTTACAGAGGACAAATGAGAATTTATATTGGTATGGCATTTGTGATCTTTAGATGAAAGGTTATGTGTTAATAAATCTTCACTTCTTGTTGCAAACATCTCCAAAATAATGCTTCAGTCAAGCCTGCTTGGTTTGCTTGTGTCCTTAAAGAGAAAAATAGAGCAAAACAAAAAGAAATGACTGTGAAACTCTGTCCTGAAGTTTTTGTTGGCTTTGCCTTTTTGTTACTCTCAACCTGCACAATTAATGCATTGTCCAGCTGAGTATGGTTTCAGAAGGGCACTACATAGGGTGTCACATCTAGTTCTGAAATGCCAGACTGGGGAAGCATGCTGCAAGGAAGAAGCAAGCTGGGGAGTAGACATACCTTGGATATTATAATGGCAGACTGGTGCTTCACTATTTACTGGTAGTAAAAATATATGGTGTCTGAATAAGAATTTTTGTGCACTAAAATCTTCCTTTTAACTGAGCATGAGTGACTGCTGTTTCCCTACCATTAAGAACTTGCCTTTAGCACTGTTAGACAATCAAAATCCAGAGTTTTTAGGGTTTAGGTCTGGTGGTCCCCAAGCTTAAAGTCTGAGATTATCTCAGCAACATTCTGAATGCAACTAACAGTGAAAATCAGTGCAGGGCAATTTCTGCCTGAACTAAAATAATAAGACAGGGCTGAAAAAGAGGAGTGTAGAGATAGGTAAGCAGAGTCTCTACAGCTTTTAGAACCATGTTTGTGCAAAGCCATATTTTGTTCAGCAATGCATGCCTTTAATTGGAGCAAGCTGCATTGCCTCAGGTTGGGTTGGAGCTGGGAGATCTTTTGTGCCTCCAAATACCCCGTTCATCCTGACTATCCTGACTAGCACTTGTATGTGTCAGTGGCCTTGATCCCTCTCACTCCTGTCAGTGAGTTCCCGTGCCCTGAGGCCAAGGCTTAACTCTGCCTGCCCTTGTGCAGAAAACAGGAGGGATATGACTACCCTGACTCCAATCCCCTAGAAAACCTGCACCAGGACTGCAGCAGTATTTTGATTACTTACTACAGGATGATGACTTCTACTTTGCATGCTGTGTGTCTAAAATGCTTGTAAATTATCAATTTTGCCCTTTTAAAATCAAATTTTACATCTGCTAAGTCACCACATTAGACAGCAAGCACAATATTGGACTGATAGTTGAACTAAGAAATGAGTAGAAAAATACAGACATGTAAATTTGACACAAATATGATTGCTATACTCCAAGCCATGAAGAATCAGCATATCACTGGACTGCGTCTCATACTGCTGATGGTATTTGTTAAAAGTTACTGCTGTTCATGGTGGCAGTTGAGACGATAGCTGCTGTTTATTCTGAAAATGCAGATATCTTTGTTGGGTTCAGATATTGCAAAAGGTTAATGAGATATTATGTCACATGTGGCCAGAAGTTCTCTGAAATTTGCAAGCAGACGGTTAGTAACGCAGTGTGACAAGCTGCTCTTGTTCTCCAGCTACATCAGCACTCCTAAAGGACAGCAGACTACGCAGAAGATTACTCCTGAAATTATCAAGTAAATTAGTTTTGGGGATGACAAACTGATATTTTTTTTTAAAAATAATATCCATTCTGGATACATAATGAATTTAAGAACAGAATTATTTCTGACTCCCATCTCTAATCTGTTGCTCTTCTACTCAGCACCCATTTTCAAATTGACAGTGAGTTGATGTGCCTTTTACCACTTAACATTTCTGTATCT
The DNA here is from genome assembly GCA_013397795.1 of Orthonyx spaldingii. NCBI lineage: Eukaryota > Metazoa > Chordata > Aves > Passeriformes > Orthonychidae > Orthonyx > Orthonyx spaldingii. The sequence continues at coordinate 1,035,548 of VZTJ01004015.1, read as the reverse complement.
GTTTATGCTACATATGAAAGAAAACTGTATCTGCTTCATATGGTCAATAGAGCAAACTACAATTTGTAAATGGAAAATATCGTTTAGTCTAGAGAGAAATATTTGGAACCTCAGAAATATTTGGATTTTTCTATTATTTCCAAATTAAAAAGACAAGAGTTAAGTGTGACAAGGAAAATTACTGAGGTGCCTTGTTCTGTTGCCCCTACTCCATCATAAATCAGATTTTTGTTTGCTGTAGCAGGTCAACTTTAAATTACAGCTAACATACCATGAAATTCCTGTGGAGCATGAGCAATAGAAAAAAAACCTGCAAAACATTAGTTTATGGATTGCTTTCTGGTGCTTTTTTAGCCTTGCGGCCTCAGGCATGACAGAAGTCACTAATTCTGCTTGGGATAGTGATGCCTCAGTTTCTGATTATTCAGGCACGCATGTGGCACACCAGAGCTGCAGGGGTATGCACCTCTCCAAAAGCCTCATTTGGAGGGTGGGAGTCCATGTACCAGTCCCAGCTTGAGCAAGCGCCTGGGAAAGGGCTTTTCTCAAGGATTGATGTGAGGCTCTGGCTACACTGCTGGGAGAGTTTTAGAGGCAGAAAAGCTCAGCAGTGCCCGCAGTTTAGGTGCCAGCCTAAGGCAGCTCTGAGGGCTGGAGGGGTGGCAGAAGGGAGAACCCTGTGCTGTCCCCAGCGTGGGCTGCTCTGCTTCAGTGCCCACAAGGGCCGGGCCCTGCATCTGCTCTGGCTTCGTGGCTGGCAGGGGACACCTGCAGCCTGGTTCAGGAGCATTGGTGTTTTGAGAGGCAGTGCTACAGAAAGGTTTTTATGTGCAGCTATTTGGGCAAATCGTCTTCAAATGGTCTCACATGGTATTTGTAGCTTTTATTTAAATTCTCTGAGCATTGTCAGCTGCATTGACTGCCTGTATTCAGTGAGTGAAAAGACTAACAGCAACTGAACACGGTCATTGGTCCTTGCAACCTGGATTTCTTTTCTGCTATTAGCAAAACCACTATTCACATCTACCTTTTGGCATGCAAGCAACTTCTACTTTTTGTGGTTGTCTTTTTATGTTTTTTTAAATGCAAACCCACATCCCAGTTACAAGCTATTATGAAAGAACTTTGTTGTATGGGCTATGTCAGTTGGGTCAAATTTGCCTCCTGTGTATACATATTGAACCTCCCAGTACTGCACACTACAGAAATCACAGGTCTGTGAAATTGATATGCTAAAAACTATTTCAGCTGAGTAGATCTGAAAGACTAATGTTATCTATAATATTTAATACAGAAAGATGCTCAAGTGATCTCAGTTAAATTTGCTGCTAGACAAACAGACCAGTGGGAAAAGTACGTACAGTAAAGCAATTAAAAGCCAGAGTGTCACAATGCATCCCCTTAGCTACATTTTCCTAGGGGTATTTATGATACCCAAATCCTGAAGTGAGGAGTGTGTGAGGACAGCATGAAAAGATAATAAGGGAGAGTGGAGGAGACACTACGCTGTTGAATATTTTTGAGTGTAGGAGCAGTGTGAAGGTGGTGGTACCATTGTAGATCCACACAACCAGGAGCAGGTGACGAGAATGTTGCTTCCATGACTCTTGTGGGTAAGAGAGAAAGTGGCCACTCAGGCAAGCAAATATGTATTTTATCTGCTAATCTCTGAATTTCTTAATTCAAAAGAGGCTGTGTCTCCCCAAGATGCTTTAAACTCCAGTGCCCTGTCCTGCAATTAATTCTGGTTTGGCCTTGGTTTTGTGTCAGCTGCAGTTCACTCACAGTCCAACAGCTTCTCTAGTGCCCCAGCAGTCAGTCAGCCTCTTTAAATGATCCTATAGATCCATCTCCCTGCATTGCTCAAGGAAATGCTTCAACAGCAGTCATCTTCAAGGCCATGACGTTTCAGTGTGGCAAAAGAACAAATTGTCTTTTTATTGCTTCCTCTCTAAGCTATATAGAGGCTATTTACTTTGCTTGTCACAACTTTGCTTTTATATCACTTTCCTGTAAAGCTTTTGACCAGAAAGCACTCCGTGGAATGTCCTAGTTGGAAAACATCTGAATATGGATTTACATCCTGTAGAAATAGTCCAGATTCCAAAAATCATACTATTCTTAACTGGAAAAATATACTGCAAAGCTGCCATTTCCTGACTTTTAAGAAAGAAAAGGGAATTCCATGGGAATACCATTCACAGAAATATTTCCAACAAGCTCCACTCCATGGACTTTCTTACTTACATCTTTAAAAATGAAGAAGCTATTTTTAAATCAGCAACTGCCTGCCCAGTGATGAAAGTATATGCTGCCACCAAAGCTATTTATTTATTAAACTATTGTAATAATGTATTTTAATAACTTTGTGAAGATGACAAGGATTTTAAATAATACATATTTCTCTTGTAAGATAAGTACTGATCACCTCTATAGTTAATGATGGTGCAGTTATTTCTCTCTTTAGGAACACCCTATACTCTCCCAAGGAAATACTGTTTTCAGTTTTAGGAATGGTTTATTGCTTTGAAAGTTTTCAGATCATTTAAGAGATTCCATTTTCAAAGATTCTCACTCTGGAGGAATGCCCCTTTGAGGATTTCCTCACAGAAAGAGGTGTCTGCTTTGAAGATTTTCATCTCTTAAAAAACAGTCACATTTCTGGGGTGTCCTCTTTGAAGACATTTTTCTGTATCACTTAAAAGGTTTCCATTTTAAATATCTTTTGCCACCATGGACAGGATCCACTTGAAAATATTTTTCCTCTGTGATATTCTTTTTGATAATTTATACAGTCTTGTAGGAGTCCATAAAATAATCCCTATCAAAAAAGCCCAGGAACATAATGCTGTTCCTACATAAGGTGCAAAAGCATGTGGAAGAACTTCTGTAGGACAGGATGCTATGAGAGCACAGTTTTGGAAAAATTGTACAAAAATAATTCCATTTTCTAACATCAAAGAGTAAAGTGAAAAGGTGAGCTCATCTGTCACTTATATGGCCTTCTAAAAATTACTGTGAGACACTTTTTACTCCTTTTAAATTATTTGAGTTCAGAGTTCAAGTTCTGGTGTTCCTGAGATCAATAGCAAAAGTCCCATTTCAGTCCAGCTGTGCAAAGAATATTCTTTGAAATTGCTATGAGTTTTCTTTCTTTGTTTGAGAATGTATTGCTTTAATTTACTGCTATGGTATTGGAGATTTGGAATCTTTTCCTTGCTGGGGTTCATTTTTAAAAGAAAAAAGTGTTCTCCATTACTTTTTTGGTCACCATTTTAGTAATCATAATTATCATATCTGTAAAACTAGGCAACCTCGGAGCTTGTACAAGACTGGGCTCCTTGTGTTACATAAAGTCTTCTGTCTGGTATTGGTCTGCGAGTTAGATAGCGGGCAAGTCAAAATTCACCTTAATACACCCTTATGTTTGCATCTAAGCCTAGTTTGGGAATATTTACTCAGGTTGTGGCTGAAACCTCTGGCCTTGCTCCTGTCTGCAGGACATAAGAGCAGGAAAGGCTCCTGGACTGCAGATGAGCAGCTGGAGGCAGGAGGGCTGGGGGGTCTCAGGGGCTCTGCTCTGACAAAAATGACTCTGAGTCTGTCAGATCAACTCAGTGTTAAATCAAACCAGAAGAGTTTAGATCACCTGCAGCAGTGGATCTACTTGATTTTGCAGAGGAACGAAGGAACAGAGGAAAGTCCCCCTCACCAAAGCAGGCTTATGGGGTTAAAGTTTGCCATCGCTCAGACACCAGTCACCACATCCTTGTTGGGACAGACTGGGCTCCAGTTTGCACAAAGCAACAGATTGCCAGGGCATCCCTGGACCAAATGCTTCAGCTCAGTTAAGTTAGTCATACTCTTATATGTGTATCATTAGCCAAAATCTAGGCAGCTTCACTTCAGCTCAAAAATAAAAATCATCTTGAAGTCCCTAAATTTATTCCTTGTCTGATCCTCGAATGGAGAACCTTTGTTACCAGGAATACTGATTGGCAAAAGCTATTGCAGTAATGCAGGAGTTACTAAGAACTAAAGCCAGTCTTTTTTGATGTGGGTCTTTGTGTAACCCACTCATGAAAATAAGCATTAAATACTGATTTTGAAAGTACAGTGCTGAGAGATTTTTTCCCGTGTTTTGTGACTGCCTGGTAGGTGAGACAGCTCTGTTCTCTGCAATGTAAAGATCTAGGCTGGTAAAAGCACCACCGTTAAGGGAGCAGTCCTCATCAGAACTGCTCAGCCATACTGCAGTCAGGGCAAAACTAAGTTCTCACTGCTCATGGACTAAATTACTTTACTAACGTACTTGGAGAACAATCATAGTTTTGGTGTCAGAATATTTCATCTGTGTCTTGGAGAGAGCCAGGCCAGACACCTGTTAAAGATCTTTACATTTTTTTAGATCGAGAATCAGAGAAGTTCTACCCTTTGTTTTATAACATCAACAGACACTTTTGCATTAAAAAAAAAAAAATTCATTTCACTTCTTTCCCTGACAGAAAACAGCTGCAGCCATGGCTGTACATGACCCACAACATGATCTTTACTCCACCACCACTCCAAGACAAAAACCAAGAAAGTCCTATGGAATGAAAGATTTTTGCAATCACTGCTGGTACATATTGTTTGTAATAAAAAGTAAAACTGATCTCCAGTCCTGAAGAAAGTAAATGTACATGTTTTTAATCACAGTGATAGAAAAAGGTGAATTTGCTGTAGAAAATAAATTTCCAGGTGGGTATAGTAGAAGCAAGAGAGGGAAAGTGGGCAGACAGATAATAATCTGGTTGTCAAGAACAGACCTTTGGACCCATACAAATGTTCAGTGAAGTACAGGATGAGCTGTGTCACATGTTTCAGTGTTTGAAATGGAAGAGAGCAGTAACACTCCCAGCCTGCCCAAGATAAGCTGTCTGTCTAGCAAGGATGCTAGAAATAAAATGTTGGAGAGCAGCCTGTGGGATTCAGGCCAGCAAGACGAGTTCTGACCTGAACTTGAAAAAGAGACATTTATTTAGGGCACTGTGCTTGTAAGAGCTACACGATAGCTTCAAAACTTAGTTTAAGAAAACAAAGTAAATCAACCTAGACTGCTGGGAAGAAATGTTGATTAAGGACATTGTTTACAGGAGCACAAAAAGATGAATAGCTACTAATAAATGTTGGACTTTGCTCAAAGGCATCTGGGGAATTTATGAAGATGGTAAGGACTGGCTTAAGATAGAATAATGTGGTTTAATATAACAAAGACTGGTAAACTGAATGATCAACCTTTCCCATAATATCCCGAGGATCTGTTGTTCTAAGCAACACCATTTAATGACACTATTGTTAACAATTCGGGGAAACTAAAGGGATAGGGCTGTTTGGAGATATGGACAAATGAAGAGTTGTTACTGTGTAAGTCCATCTAATAGCAAGAAGCATCATATTCTTTGCAGGAGTCACTAAGTTTTAGCATAGTCTGATTGAAACAACATGATACAATTTTTTTTAAAAAAATAATTGGTTGAAATTCTCTGTCCAAAGCTCTTGAGAGAAACCAAGCTTAACACAAGATTAACAGGTACATTCTTTCATATATTAAGAAATTGTTAATTATTGGTTATTAATACTAGATTAATAAAAGAAATTAAATGATGGACAAGAAAAATGCTCTATTTTTTTACAGTACAGGGAGGTCATTGGTAGTGTACCACAGGGACCTGTGTTGTTCAGCATATTCTTAAATGATCTGGAAAAAAGAGTGATTATCGAGGCGACCAAGTTTGCTGATGATGCTGAATTATTCATGGTAATAAAAACAAAAGCTGACCGTGAAGAATTGTGTAAAGCTCTCATGATACTGTGTGACTGAATGATAAAATGGCAAGTTAAATTCTCTGCTGAAAAATGGAAGTAATATGTGAGAGAGAAAACAAGCCAAAATATATGTGCAAAATGCTGGAATCTAAATAAATGGGTTTCACACAGCAAAGAGTGCTTGAGTTGTGGCGGGGAGGGTTCAGTGAAAACACCAGCTCATGGCTCAGTAGGATTCAAACAAGCAAATGAGGTTGGTATTATAAGTAAGAAAAATAATATAAAAGCAGAAAGCATTTATTATGCACCTATATAAAGCCATTGAGTGTGTAACTTGAATAATGAGGACTATTATGGTCTTCTAGAATAGGATTATGAAAGGCGTTAAAAAAAGCAAACCAAATTTTTGAAAACAGGGAATGACTTCTAATAGAGGAAACATTAAACTTACTAGAACTCCTGAAAGAGAACTGAAGACAAGATGATGGGGGTACATGCATTCAAGAACACAGGAAAAATTATCCATCTAATTTTTTTTAAAAAAAGAACTAGTGGACATCAAAAGAAATTATCAGGCAGTGAGCTTGACACAAACAAAAGAAAATATTTTTCAGACAGTGATTTCCTAAGTTGCAAGGCTTGTTGCCCTAGAACACTGCTGATGTCAAAAAGTGCTCAGGCAAATTCTTGGACAAGATGTTCTCTGAGAGTGGGGATGCTGGTTTTCCCCAGCAACTCCAGAGACTCAGTCTGGGACAATGCACAGCAGAAAATATCTTTGTGTGCTTTCTAGTTCCTACATTTTTTCACTAAGCAAACATCATTAACTACTCATACTGCTACTGAACTACACTGATGGTTATTCATTAGCTGTTCTTGAAATAAAATGGAAACAACCAATCAAAGCGAAACAGCTAAGTGTATCAATGATCAAAGGAAATTATTTTGGAAAACAAAGTATTGCTGCAGCAGTAAGATTACTATGATTTTAAAAGTATGGAACTTTTGAACAGCTGATAGCAGTACCCACTTAAATTCTGGTTAGAATAAAGTGGATAGAGGGGACAAGCCCTTGTGCTTTGTAATGTAACAACTGAATGCGGAGGGCTTTGCTCGAGGTATTTACCTAATGGTTGTCTCTTACTGGACATTTCAGCTGCCTTCTGAAACCTCTGATGCAGGACTTCAGCAGAAAGCTGACAACTCCTAAGGAAAGAGGGTATTTTTCAGCAACAATTTTTTTCTGACCTTCTGAAACATGAGAAAGACGAAGGAAAGATCTACTCTAGCAACAGAGAAAACAGATGACCAGATAAACAGATGATGCTATCACAATGTTCCAAATATGGCAGACAGTTCACAAGGCATCTGAAAGTGTACTAAAAAGGATCTAATAAAGTAAAAAGGCAAAACGACATGAAGAGGAAAGTGGAATACCACACTGCATGAACAACTGATCAAGAGGGTGCCATAGTATTTTATTAGAAACACACTGAACACTCATATCTTTAAAATTAAATGCTCTAGGTAAAATCCTGATTGATTATCACTTTTATTGATGGTTTGTGGGGAACCAGAGTTTTGCTCTATAAAGTCACATCCATTATTTCAGCCAGATTTGCAAACTCAGTTCCAGTGTCTTTTCTGCTATAAATACTCAACAAGTGTACCTCAGCCTCCCGTATATGGAAGAGCATCTAACTCAGAGGATAAACTGAATGAGTATTAGCTCAATTAATTAGATAGATTTTGGTAGGTGTCGTGAAAGAAGGAGAAAAAAGAAATATTGCAGAAGAGAAAAACAGGTTTGAAGATGGCATTGCTATAAAGGCAAAGAAGATAAGCAAGTCAGGCAGTGAGACAGAGAAATTAAATGGAAATGATATTTTCTACTAACTGCTGAGAAGTAGAAGGATTAGTACTTCTACCAATACAAAACTGCATAAGATGTATTTAGATTTATAAGGGGGAAGAAAAGACAAAATAATCCCCAGTACAATGTGGCAACAAACAGAATTTAAGGCAATGGCAAATGAGGGAAACCAGCTATAAACCCAGCCACCAATGGTGCAAAGCCTACTAAGTATGCCAGAATCTACAGGAATTATACATAGAAAAAAAATATATATATATAGAGAGAGTGTGTAAATATATAAAAATGCCCTGGATTTATGGAGATTGTTATATGCACATCTATGTCTCTGATGTCTTCAGTGTTACTTCTGATCATAGTACTTTATCACATGTAAGCAGTAAAGAGTGCTACAACCAGGGACTTTAAAAAAAATCCAAATAAAACATAACAATGTGGAAGGCAAAACCTTAAAAATAGCATTTGGCATGATGCGCTTGATATACAATCTAAGCAAATCAAATATCTAAGAGGGATTTTCTAAGAAAGTGAACATTAAGTAATCTAGTCTAGTGGTCAGTGATGGGTGCTGAAGACAATTTCTGAAAGAGGAAGTAGTTGCAGGTATCCAAGTGATAATGGCATTTAAGAGAAGCATTATCAGTAAACTGCTGCAGAGAATCAGAGTGGCTTTTTCAGAATAGAACAACAAAAAGTTGCAGAGTAGAGTGAGAGTTTGTACACACTCCTAATTGTTAATCCAGTTACTGAGCTATTTGTGAAGTCAGTTAGAGGAGAGGGATGCTAGAGTATTAAAGCATACTGCAAATTTTCTAGTTATGGACATATGCATAGTTTTTTGGTTCCTAAATTCTTTATCAGGCTTCATTGCAGTAGTTTTGATGACAGACTCCAAGGAATTTACACTAACCTATAAAAATTAAAGTCCAATCAAGTAACGGGCTACCTTCTCTAAACATATTTTTGAGACGAGTATTGCTAGATCAAAATACAGAAATCACAGAAGACGTTTTGAATACTTTTTAACATTCTTCTGGGTTTCGGATCTTACAGAAACATTTGGATCACATTTTCTTTCATAGGTATAAAATCTTTGACTTTTTGTTTGAATGCAATGCAGGATTTTCTAATGCACAGCTGTGTCTTCTAGAAAATCTGTATCAAACGTTTTAAGTTTTGTGATGAAATACTGAGATCTGGTAAAAAAAAAAATGAGGAAACACTGCGTATTTTTTAATAGCCACGTATTTTGTACTCTGACGTGACAGTTTATCGAAAACCACTGAGACACTGTTTTCTGTGAAGAAACAACCCAATTCACTGGGTTCCTTTGCACGTTCCTCTTTACTATTTTTCTATAGTGTTAGTGATCAGTTATATAGTCAACAGGTTGTTTTCTGGGGAGTGACGGCGTAGCCGAGGGCAGCGAGCGATGGGGACAGGGCTGGACCCCCGGCGGAGGCGGGGTGAAGAGGGGTGCCCGGGCCCCTCTGAACATTTTCCCTGAGGAGAAGGGCCGGATTCCTGGCGCTGGGAAGCGCTGGCACCAAGGGCGGAAACTCTCTCTTCTCAACAAGTTGGGCTCGGCGCGTCAGCCAGCAGCGGCCCGGGCGGGGCGGCGGGGAACACGGATGGGCTGAGGAGCCCCGCAGCCCCCAGCTGCCTGGGCGCTGCCGTGTGCCGGCGCGGCGCTGGGGCGGGAGAGGCGGGACGGGCAGCACCGAGACCGTGAGGGGAAGGCGCCGCCGCGGGCGGGGCAGGCTCGCGCCGCCTCACGAGCCGGCTCGGGCCGGGCAGCTGAGGGCAGCAGCTTCACCGGCGCGCACGGCGCATGCGCGCTCGGCCGGCGCGTGCGCGGTGGCGGAGGGGGACGCGGAGCGGAGCGCGGCACTCGGCAACGCTCGGCGGTTTCCGTGCAGGCCAAGCCGCCATTTTCTCTCGGCTTCCCCGTGCGCGGCTCCTGTCCCGCCGCCCGCGCTCTGTCCTGCTCGGCGATGGACGGGTGAGTGGGCACCGGGGCGCTGGGAGCGAGCGGGCCGCCGCGCCTGTGCCGCCGGCCGGCGGTGGGACCTGTCCCGGTGCCGGGCGCTCGGCGGCTGTCGACGGGCGTCTCCGAGGGTGTGGGGAGCGGTGCGCATACCGCCGCGGGACAGCTGAAAACGGAGGCCCCACACACGCTGGGAGCGGGGCAGGAGGGGGCTCGGTCTCTCCGTAACGCGGGCCCTTCTGTAGGGTCTCCTCCCGCCGAGGGCTTTGGGCCGCCCCCTACTTAAGTGTAGTGCCCGAGCCGCCGCGTCTCGATGTAAAGAAGCAGCGCGATGTACCCTCATCCGTCCCCCCCAGAGCCTCTCGCTCCCTCCTTCTCCCCCGCCTTTGGCATCTCTCCTCCGGCCGGGGGGTGAGGAGGGGCGCGCTGCAGAGCTCGGGTTTGTTTTGGAGCTGGCTGGAGGGGAGGAGCGATGCCAGCAGGAGCCAGATGTCGAGCTCTTTTGTTTTCAGAAACTGCCTAATAAGCCCTTCGGCTTCTCCCCTTCCCCAGGTGGAAAGATGCCTTTGTATATGCAGTGGACTGGCTGTAAAAGCCAAAGAAGGGAAGGTTGGAAGGAGTCGGTCATATGGGACAGTGAGGGCTGGGATGGGCAGGCACTGCACGCCAGGCCTGCTTTTTGTTGGACCTGGAAAATGGGTCTGCTGGCTGTAGCCTTCGTCAGTGTCAATACAACAGCTTTCAGCTTCCAAATTTCCTACTAGGTTGTTCGCTGTGCTTCAAACAGAGAAGCCATCTCTTTGGTATGCTTTAAGCATATAACCTTTCAACTGTGAGAGTTCCAAAGGCTTTTTATGGTTGTGATTATAATAGTAGGAGTTACAAATCCTGTCTGAGAACTCTTGTCGCTAATGAGTAGTACACTGTGGAATGCTCTCACATACTCTTTTTTTGGTGTGTGGACTAAGGTTTCTTTTAGGATAGTGGTATATACACTGTGAGTGATGATGCAACAACCTCTAAGAAAAAGATGTACCTTGACATACCTGTTGCAGCAGTTTGCATAGGTGTATCTTCTTGAATTTCATGTAGGTGTAGCTGCCAATGCCTTGGGGTTTTTTTCCAAGCTAATTTAAAAAAAAGTTTTCATTGCTTTCTGCTGTTCAAAGAGTAGGTCAGGCTATGTTGCTGAACTAGCTGTTTAGTTAATAGAGATGTGTGAGAAGTTCTGTACTTAGTTTTAAATTACTCTGTTTCCACCCTATAATCTCATGTAGTCCTGAAACCCCAGTTTCCTAAATAAATTTCCTGACAGTGCTGCATTGGAGTAACATTTACTTGAAACTTTATACTCTTTGGAGAAGCCTGTAAGCCATGGGAGCTCAGTGGCTTTCTTAAGTTTCTTTTGTATTTCATTGTTCTTTGAACACAGTTTCTTGGTCGGGAAGTTGTCATCTGTTTGTTTCCTCATTATTTTGTCATTGTAACACATTGAAAAGTTGTGTTTATGTTGATAAATTGGCTGACTTCTGTTCTTGTTTTTTTCTTTTTTTACAGCATTGTCACTGATGTTGCAGTTGGTGTGAAGGTAGGATGTACACTTAACAAATAAGGGGGCAGAGTGCTGATACAAAATGAACTACTTTGAGCATCAGTAATTGCATGTTGGAAGATTTTAACTGGTCATTGTGGGCTGATACCTAGTCAGCTGTATATGCCTTATTAAACAAAACTCCCTAGAGGTATATTGGAGGCTCTACACAAAAGACTTTTCTAGGCACTGAACTGCAAACAGTGGTTCTGGATTAATGTAGTGGTGTCAGCGTCTTATTTTAAAACTTGATTTTGCATACTTTTTTCAAAACAACACTCTCTCATTTTTGCATGGGGACTGTAAAAGTCATGCTTTCTTCTGTCCGTCCCCCTCCTTTTTTCAAAACAGTTCCCACCGAAGTTAGAAAAGAAGTGACTATCTGTAATAGGACACCAAAAAGTGGGAGCTGGGATTTGTCATGTAGACACAGAAGTGGGTGTTTGCTTTGCTGTGCTTTTTATTTCTCAACTTAAGTTATGAATTTGTCATATTTTTATAACAAGGAAAGGGCTTCCAAATATCTGTTAATTTCCTATTTATTTTGCTTTTTTTATTCAAATCTGTTACAGGAATTAAATCATAGTAGCAGAGTGAGAAATAATGTTAATACAGAGAGATATGGGACAAGAGAACTTTAATGAATGAGTGAAAGCAATTCTGTTTCAGTGGTAGAAACAGAAGCTTTCTAGTGCATATAGTTAACTCTTCACATTTGTTTCACATTTGTTCAGGGACTTTGTAGCTTGTGCTAGGTGCCTGCCTTTTCACCTGAAGCTGATCAGTGTTAACTGCTTGCTAAGCCCAGCTTTGTCTAGGAAGGCCCAGTTGCTCAGATTCAGTGTTGGTCCTGCTGGGTCTGGACTAGTTCTTATATAATACAGCCAGCCTGTAATGCAGCAGCTGTTCTGTCAGAGGTACCTGTATAATGTTTCTGGGTAAGCTTGCTTCTAGGAAGAGCTATAAGAAGTCACTTTCATAGATTCTGGACCCATCTGGCTCCATATGTTTGTGCAGGATTGGAGGCAAGCTTAAAATCATTCTCTGAATCGTGAGTAAAGTGTAGTTATTAAAGTACTTCTGTGGGAGCTAATCACAATAGAAATACGAACTTGACATGATTATTTCTGTGTTGCCTGGGAGAACGAAGTGTTAACTCATTAAAACTTAGCAATGTATTTAATAGTTTGGAGGAATACCTAAGGAAGTTCCAAGTCTTTCAGCAGCAAACTGCTCCATGTGCACAGCTTTGGGGCAAAAAATATAAGATCATAAATTGCCCTTAGTCATATCTAGTGAAGAAGTAGTTTCAGGGAGACTATATATTACTTGGATCTTAAATTCTGACATGTCTCACTTCAGACGCAGGAAATGGATTCAGTATCCCTTTCAGTCTTTACAGTGAGCAACTTCAGTCTATGAGAATTTGAGTGTTATGAAATGTGTCCCAAGTGGGTAGTGCAGTTTTGGAACCAAAGTTTAAGATACTAGCTAGTTAATGAAATAAAGGTGCTTCAGATGACATAACCACTTCTCTCTGTTGATTGTAGAAGTTATATTATGAATATAAGAAAGAAGGCAAGACAGGTGTATTGGAGGCAGTGATTAAAGTAAATACAAGGAAAGGCTCAGAAGTATCAAAAATTGTGCTCTTTGCCTTATAAAAATGGACTTGCTGTCTGGTTTTTAAAAGAAAACAATCTGTGTGTGGAAGTAGTGCAAATAAGGATGATTATATCCTGGAGAAAGCTGTTAAATATGGGAGGAATAAACTGGATTGTATTCTGGAGCTTCTGTAATTATCTCAGGATATTAGTGAGAATAGACAATGGGATTTCTGTCTAATTCAGGTGTACAGTGTGTGTAGTGATGTAATGCCAGCTACACTCGTGTTTGTGGAAGGACACGTGAAACATTTATCCTTATATTCTCTAGTGACCATTAATTGCTCTTGATGGACTGAAGTTTTAAAGTTGAGGAATGCTTTGCCTATCAAGTGTATATAAACAACTGGGATCATTCATCTGGCCTTCCCTTGGCTGTTATCTTCTTCATGGAGTTCTGTGGGAATGTGTAGGGAGTAAGTTTTGAATCCACAGAGTTGCATTAGCAGTTTTAGTGCTCTTGCAACACTGCTTTTAGTGTGACTAGATAGTCATTGGATGTGGGCAGGGATTTATCTGTGAGAAATCACCTTATCCAGGATATTTTTTTAACTCCATGCTTTCTGAGATTTTTCACTTACAGTGTATATGCTGATCACCTGCAAAAATATGTTTGTGATATATTCAATTATACTTGGAGAAATGGATTGTGACATACGACTCTTCTGTTTGGGAAATTTGCTTTATTTTATCATCAGTCATGTCAATAGAAATTTGAAAGTTTTATTAACTGTTGTCTGGCTGGTTGTTCTCTTAAACAGAAGAGTGAGCATTTTAGTTATATTTTTAAATCCTTTCATAAAAGAGTAAGAGAAGTTAATTATTATAGTCTGGGTATTACCCTTCAGTTACAGGAGGGCTTTTTAGCTTTGAGGACTGCATGTGGTTAAGGCAAGTATCAAGTGAAAGGAATGCTACCTTATAATGCTTTATTAACAGTTTCATAATCTGAGTTATCTGCAAATGAGGGATAAATTTGAAACTATTACCATTTATTTCTACTGTACACTTGATTTGATTTAAAACATTTTTGTTCATCTGATGTTCAGTCTTCATTTTATTTATGTGTTGAGTCACCAGAAATTAACACCAGAAACTGATACAAAACATAAAACTTAAAATGGAGGTGGAAAAAATGATGACTACAACTTGAAAACTTAGTTTACATAGAGTAAATGTGGGGATTTGTGCAACTCAAAGTATGCATTGGGAACACGCTTCCTAGCTAAAGTCTGTCAGAGGAGCAGTGTGCTTTAACTTCTGAAAGCATTAGAACATGTCACAACCCAATCATCTTGTAAGTACATGTAAGATAACTCATACTTGATTTGCTCTGTAATGTCTTGCTTTGCTTACCTAGAATTCATGGAGGCAGGGAAATGTCACTGCACACAGTTCACCCCTTACATTACATTTTGCAAAGTAATGCAAAAAAGAATGAGCTTTAGCTCTCTGTCTGATGCTAATTTGTGAACTTGCGTTGTACATAAGCAGTTTGTGTAAAGTATACTTGAATAGAAGAGAGTTAAGGATTCCAGTAATGGCAGTATTTACATAGTTCATAAATGTTTAAAAAAAGTTTCAGTTCCTTGAAGAAATTCTATGCATTTTATAGATTTCTTTATGCATGGTTTAAAAAAATGGTCATATTACATAAAATGTTTGCTCTTTCTTTTTTAAAAAAAGTACATTACAGTTCTCTGTCCTTATTAAATCAGGTCCTTAGTTACTCTCTGGTTATATAGTTTTGAGCATCAGCATCTAATGACTGTACTTTGAATTGCTCTCTTGTGTTCTCTTTACAATTACAATGCTTTAATCTTGATAACTGATTTGGCACTTGGTATGATAGAGCCTTTTTCAGCCATTGAGTGTATGAAGTATATAATGTGTCTTTCCTCTGGAGTAATTTAAGGAATCTTTGGAGGGGTATAAAAAATGATATAAGGAATATATGTTACACAGGTGTAGGGAATAACTTAGGTGAACTTTGGGTGCACATTGAGGATGATCTCTCCTACTGTGTTTCAGTGTGTGCCACTTCAGTCTAATGGATGATCTTTCCCCTGGATGGGATGGGTAGCTCTGCAGTAAATGGGACCTGAACAATTGAGTGACTCATTTTGTGTATGTGCAGAGCATGTTTCACAATGGCTGAGGTGTTCTTCTATCTGACAGGAGAAAAGAACCAGTCACTTCTTCTTGGGAGCATTATTCAGTACACAGCATTTGGGAAATTTTTGACCATCTTGACAGTGTTTTGGGCACTGGCCAAAACCTAGGCTTCAGCTGCCAAGCATGGACAGCCCCAATTATAGCTAGGAGGGAAAACCCATTCCTATAAATGCAGTTTTGTAATGTTTAAAGATGTGGGGATGGCCCTCTTCCCCCCAAGCTGGAGCTTCAGCCTTTCAGTGCACCTAAGAGAAGAGGGAATTGGTGGTGTGTATTTAGTTGGTTATGTTTGGGATGGGTGGAAGATGCTAAGAAACACTGCCCTAGTACTTTCTAAGTTTTCCAAACAGTAAAGTATCACCAAGTCCCCCTTTTTCCTGGTTGTGGAAACTTAACATGGAGGAGTGTAGTAGTCTGGGGGAAGGACAGTAGATAAAAACTGACAGAGATAGGAAGTGATAGAGAAAGGGCAGAGAGCACAAAGTAGCAGTCTGTAAGTATTCTTGAAGCGTTGTCCACTTTGGTTTTTTAGCTCAAGTTCTGAGGAGTAGTCTTTTCTTACAAAATTGTACAACTCTGAACATTTTTTGCTAGTAGTAACTGAGAATTTCTTTATGGTGGAAACAAGTAGATACTGTCGATATGCTGTGACTTTTTATTTCAGCTGTACACTGTATAATGAAAATAGTATCAAAAAGTCAGATTCTAGCAAGTTGTCAGAAGATAAATTTTCCCACTTCTAAAATTTAGTCTAAACTTATTTCAGAAGCCTTTTCCTTTCAGTTTTTTTCTCTCTGAAACTTTTTGCTTTCACTGTTGTAATTTTGGCTACTTAAAAAGAAGAAAGTGGTAGGATAAAAATGGATTTATTCATGCAGACAGATGCCATGTGATGACCTGTTGTATTTAAAATGTTAGAGTTTTGAGCTAACCTTGCATGTCTAATGTAATTACTGGTAGATTTCTAGTAGATTAGACCAAGACACAGTGATATGAGGAAAGTGAGTTGTTTGTGGAGGTGTTGTAATCCTGTGTTAGCTGTGATAATGTTTTTAGACAACCTTTGTGTTTCATAATACTTAGTTGTGATAGCAGCAGTAAACAGAAAAAAAAAAAAAAAAAAAAAAAAAAAGAATGCATGCTGTGGAGCATTATAGCGGTGAAGTAAAACTGAAGTCTGACCACATTCAGAAGTTTAGAACTGGCATCTGGATTTATCTTTTCAGCAATGGTATGGGGCACATGTCCATAGTGACAAAGAATAACTTCTTACAATGAAAGATATCTGTTAACAGTAAAGATATCTGATAACAGTAACTTCTATAAATTGACTGTTTGAAATGACTTTCATATTTATTCTCAGAACAGCTGACTCCAGTTATTTTTTTCTTTGTACCTTTGGGCTTTTTTGTAATGCTCATTCTACCTCTGTAATATATGTGAAAAAGTAAGAAAAGCTGAAAATGGAAAGAAAGGAAGCATGTTGAAAATGAGTTTGTTCTCTCTAATAAGTATACAACAAGGTAAGGAAGCTTTGGTATACTTATTTGATATGTTTTGATATCTTTTACTCATTGGAAATCACCTAGTTTTCATTTGTAACAGAACAGTTAGGTTTGCATCTTAATTGAGGGGTTGTACAAAGAGAAATGCAATCACCTGCACCATCTCTGAAAACATGTACTAATACCTAGAGCTTTGGGCCATGTTTTCACAAACAAATCAAGCTGCATTCCATTTTTTTTCTGTCACTGTAATACTTGTCCAACAGATGTTTAGGTAGCCAATTCACAAACCTCTCTTGGGAACTCAACCAGGATAAAGCTAAGCTGACACAACAGTGAGCTACATTTTTTTACTCAGATTTGTACCAAAGCATGTGGTTGCCTAAGTGCTTGTAACTATAGAGTTAGGAAGGACACGATAGGAACAAGTTGCTGGGGTCAGGGAGAAGGTAGGATTCTTGCTTCGGTGGTAGTTGACTCAAATGAGGTTGTGGTTTCACAAGCTGTTAATGGGACTGTGATGTTGTATTTAGGGGGTTGGGTATTTTTTATAGTTGCAAGTACATGTAGCCATGTTTAGCTTTCCATAAAATCAGTTTTTCTGTGAATGTGTAACACAAGTATTGAGTTCCAGACAAAATAGCTTTAGCACTTCTAACTTACTAGTGAAAAGTAGGAGATAATTGAGTAGAAGATACCTTCTATGTGGATGCATTTTGAGTTGTAGAAACTGCTGCTGAAGGACCAAATCTGTGTGTCTGGGTGCCATGGTTCTCTGCCTGGAAGGCAAAGGACACATCCAGGTGGTAGCTCCAGTGAGTTGTTCTCACCTATTCTAATTTACTACCAGTAAGGTACAGCTGTTTGAGAGTAATGCTTTCTTTCCTGGTAAAAGTGGAATTGAAAGTCTGAAATGCTGGAATAAATTATCTTGTTAGTGTACTTCTCTTGGATGTTTGAAACATTGATTTATATTAGAAGAGATTCCTGCCTGCAGTCTTTCATTACAGTTGAAAGCTTGGAAGTTTCCAAATGAGGCTGTGTGACATGGTATAATTGAGACTTGGTTCTTTACTCTTCAGCTTTTTGGTTTAATAGTCCATCTTGATCATTTGGTGCTTTGAGAAATTTCTTTTCATCGCTGTGTTCTGGGAACCTGGAGATTTTTCAGGGAAACTGAGTTTTGTCTCCTGTCAATCTTAAAGACTTTTCAAATTCCCTTGATTGCTCTCTCTCAATTTCTACGAAATTTGTAGAATTTGAGTGTTTTTATTAATGCTTTATTAATTTTCTTCTATCTCCTTTCTTACTGAAAAATTGAGAATGTTAAAATGGCCAAGTTAGTTGTTAGACTTTATAAACAATATATGCTTGGCTGAGGAGAAAATGAAAATAGTTGAAGTAGGGTAAAAAAAAATATACAGAGAGTGTAAGTACGGAAAGGTGGTCATATTGTATACAGTTAATAGTGAATGAAAAGCAAATGATGTTATAAGTGAGGTATTAAGCACCCATGGAGCTCACAACCTTAACTGGTAAGCTTTCCTGCCAGTATAGTTAAATAGCGTATTCTTAAAAAAAAATTCAAGTTGGTTACTCCTTGCATGTCAGGTTCTGGTGAAGTGATAGCAAGCTTCTAGTTAAACTGTATGTTTTGTAAAATACTTATGAACCTGCATGGAGTTTCTTTTGGATTGTATACATGGACTTGGCTTGTCCTGTCCTGAATGGGTCTTCTGTGATCCTATACATATGAGAGGTCTAACAAATTCCTTAGGGTAGCTTGGGTTATGTGTTTTGACAGTTGTGCATGCAATCAGAGCGTAAGGCAGATCAAGTTGTTTTTCTTCACGAAAGATTATATGAGGGTATATTTATGCAGTGTTTTGTATAAAAATTTATCATGTTAAAAATGAAGCATCCTTTGAATTCTGATCCATCCCATGTAAATTGAACAAAGTTTATAAATGCTGTGTTTGGGGTTTTAAAGTGTGTTGTTCTGTTGTTTCAGAGATCCAGTCCCCAAAGTTAGGTCAGATATTGAAACAGTGTATTTACAATGTGTAACTGTTAGAGGGGCATGTTTTAATGTCTGGGTTGAAAATATCATGTGCTTATTCACTCTCCCAAACCATCAGGTTTCTGGCACTTTCTTTTAAATTGTTCCCAGATGTTGTTAGAAATAAAGTGTTTTACAATGCTGTTGGATTTCCTTAAATCATGAGATCTGTCTCCTGGCTTGTCATACCCCTTGGGAAATTCATGCCTGTAGGCTGAGAGTGACTGTGGTAAATGTGCAGTGCAGCTGAAGTTCTCTGATCTTTCATTTGGGAGAAGGGAGGAGAGAGGGAAATGGGGAGGGCATCCCGTTTTTGAGAGAGTTTTGTAATATCAGCAAATATAAATAGCACAAATGAGAGTATTTGTAAGAAAATTTATTTTTCAATATCTTTGAGTGTCTATTTTTTCAAGTGGGAGTTTAGGAAATTATTTTAGATGGTATTGTTGACTTTTTAACAAAGTGCAGTTCTGTCACTTGTTTACTGTTTCTAGAAATATTGTATTGCTTCTACACAGGTTTCTGATAAGCTCTCTATAATACACTGTTCGGTTAGGTTTAGCAGTAACTTCTGATCAGAGTCTCCATAGCCCTGAATTATTGGGGAAAAAAGCTGATGTGTCTCCAATGTAAATAGTTGTCAGAAAGTATTTTGATGCATGAAAGACTGAACCACTTTGGTAACTCTCAAGCCAAAGTTGTTACTGTCTGGTTATACCATGGATGTAATAAAATCTGGGGAATGTGTGAAGTGCTTAAAGCCCGATCTGGAATGTGAGGAAAATAGTTGGCAAAGACTTCTAAATAGTGTATTTTTGATTAGCCTGGAAAGATAGTGTGACTGGAATGACTTTCTGAAATTACATAGCTACATAATATAACCTGTGATTGCATGAAGCTTTATAGTAGTCTTTTATGGGGGAAAAAAATCTGAAATTCTGCTATGTAAATCCAGCTTGTGCAGTGAGGGATTTTGAGTTAGCTGTAATTTAAAGCAAGGACCTAGGACATTAATTTGCTGAGCTAGGGGCTTCTTCTTTCTCTTTGTATAATTGATTTTGTAAATTGTAGAAGTGACAGTATATGAAATAACTATTCACTTAGGGAAGTCAGCTAAAATATCAAAGTAGTGTCTTTAATTTGCAGTATATAAAATAATTTTTATATATATAATTTTGAATTTTCACTTAAATACACATGAGAAGTCTGAGTTGGTATATTTTTTGTCTTTTTTGAAAGTGGTCCTTCATGTCAGTTTTATATAAATCCATTGCTTGAAGCCATGCATTAAACATGCTGTTCTCCCACCATGGATGGAAATGCTCTCATGGGGTCATGGGGCTGATAACATGGGCTTCAGAGACAGGGTAGTATTGACTCTGTGACAAATTCAGGGTTCACTCAGTGCAAGATGTTAGCTTGGCAATTCCCTTGTTTATTTTGTGTACTTGTATTTTGGCAGATGCTGGTTTCATTAAGAAATGTTCTACGTATCTCTGATCTGCGTAGTTAATGGTTAGTTTTTGTGAAAGATTAATGTAGATTAATCTTCTTGACATTGATAGGAATAGAAACGTGAAATTGAAAACTTGTACTGTTGAGGACTAGATGTCAGAAGATGACCTATTAATAGTCTAATAACAGTTTGTACTTATTTTGTTCTTAATAATCTCCTTGCCTCATGCAAAAATGGATATTCAATTAGTCTCTACCATGTTGCTGTTACAGTAACTTTCCTTTGAAGTTTATGGTGAAATATAATCATTGTGGTGGTTTTTTATTTGTTTGTTATTTTAACTTAGATGTGAATGTTTTTGCCATCTTTGTATTTGTGATCTTCAGTGTTGTTATACAATCTCAAACTTGTTTTGATTCTTTGCAACACAGCAGTTTGCACAGATGGGGAAAAGAGTTAAGTGAACATTGTTCTTGGATCTTCCTTTCTTGAGTCTGGTTCTCTGTGCTCGTTAAAGATCTGAGTTTGACTTCTACAGCTCTGAAACACTCAATACAATTACCTAATTTAGTTTAAAGGTTTGTTTTTTACCATTTGACTAGCAGAACTTCTGTGCTTGAGAATAAGACTAATTAAATATTCAGGATGCTTGGAAAATTGGTTATGATTTTGAAATTCATGTGTGACATACCAGAGTGATGGAAAGCTTTGCTCTTGGAGCAAGATGCCCATCCTTTTTGGCTTAGCAACGTCTAAAAGAAGATGCACGTAAAACCCAAACCAAGTACCCCAGACCACAAATCGAATAAAGCCTTATCTCTGCTGAATAAATGTAAGTAAAATAAGTATTTATGTCTGTGTAATTCAGGAGGGATTGTGTCACACAGTAGTGCCAGTCTAAGAGCACACACTTGAGATGCTTATATGAAATTGCTTTACTAGACAACCAAGATCTTCAGATAACCCTTTTGAAGTAAATCACAATAACGAGGCAGGTACTACTTTAGATTTTGTATTTTAACCACTCTGTGTCCAAGTCCATCATGTCTGTTGCTGCATAGCTGGTTTTAAAATTACGTGCTGAATTGAAGTACAGAAGGGTCTAGGCTGCTTAAGAACCAATTAGGAAAAATAACCATGTGTATCTAATAAGATCATTACTCACATGGTAAGAGAGATCTTTGACGAAAAGCTTGGGAAATATGTATGGGAGTGAGTCAGTAGAGGTTTGCTATACATTTGTGATTTCATGGGGGAATTGGAAGAACATTCCACGTATGAATCTGTACATGTGTGAATCAGACTTCTGAACACTAATTTATGCAGATAAGACAAGTGTAGAATTTATGATACAGGCCAGTGTAAGAAGTTCACATTTAATTGTTCTTCTGAAGCAAAAATGTTAAAACTTTCAAGTACAATGACAAAGTCTTGTGATTGACTAGGAAGGTATTCATGAAATGCAAAATGATATGTTTGAAAATGAAAACTGTTCATGAAACACAAATAGAGGAACTGAATATCCACTCTGTTGAGTAATTTGTGCTTCTTTTGGATTTTTCTGCAGTGGATTAAGAAATTAACAGGTTTTTTGAAAGCCTGATTTACTAGGAACCAGAAGTTTATGTAATCATTCTTGCACTCTTTCATTCAGCAGTTGCTGTTGTAAGTAACTTTCTGAAGCTGAAGGCAACTCAAATTTGAGATATTTCAGAATTGTAAAGTTCCTGCAGGTTTTGGGAAGAACATTCATTTGGTACTGGGGTTGCTGCAGCTGTTTATGTAGTAAGTGCTGTACCATTGCAAATTGGTACCTGTCATATTAAAGGGAAAAAAAATGCTGCTGAAGGATCTTAATCAGCCGGACTGAACAGGTTCAGTGTCTGCTGCTGCTTGTGCCTGTTCAGCTGAGCTGGCCAGGCTGCACACAGGGGCTCTCAAGCAAAGCTAGGTGGTAGCTGCAAGCAGAAAAAGCTGCACTTACCACTGAGTGCTTAGTGCTGCTAGTCATCCTCAATCTCACAGCATTCTACCCTTGTCAATATTATGTTAGAAAAAACAGAACGTGAAAGAGAAAGAATGTTCATGTTTCAACTTACACCAAGTACCTGCGGTATTGTATTTGTAGTAGAAAGCAGTGTAGTTAGAATAACAGAGTTTCTATAACTTGTCTGTGTTGTTTCTTGGTTCTATCTAGCTAAATCTAAATCTGTTTAGAAATACATCCTTACATTGAAAAGGACAAGACATGGTCCTTCTCATGGACCTGCCTAATCTTGGTTTTAGGCATGAGGCAATTTTAAAAGAACTCTATTGCTGGTTTAATAGGTACAGCTTTATTACTTGCTATGTACCCTTATGAGCTTAGCACATTCAGTAAACTGTATAGAGATTCTTCAGAGCTGATGTTGAAAACCAAGTAAACTTTAATGGCTCTGTGTGTGCATACACGTATATAAACTTCAACATACTGTTCTCTGTGTGGACACAGATATAGTGCAGTATGAGAAAAAGGTAAAGGTTTGAATTTTATATGTCTTGCAGCTGTTCTGTCTAGAAATGTAATAGTCTCAGATTAATTTATTATGATTGAAGTGCCCTGTAAAACATTTTCATTAACTATTCTTGATTGTCTTGTAGTGTCCACAACAGAATTAAACCCATTTATTTTTATAAAGATGGGTAGTAACTGTTTTTTTCCTCATTACCATTTTAACAGTGACCTGGATTAGTCTTAAGGGTGCTGCAGAAATACTTTTGAAGTGGGAAAGAACCTATAAGAAATTCAAGATAATATTCAGAGGATGTTTTAAATATTTGGTTTATTGAAAGATCACATAAAGATTTTGTAGACTTTTTGAGAGATAAAGCCTTGAGGGTGAAGGGGGTTGGAGCATAAAAGGGAACAAGAGGGAACAAGGTGTGAAAAGGAGCATCTCTTCAGCTGTGTCAAATGCCCATCTTACAAACAATTTGTGGAAAGGGTTATCTTGTATGTTTTCAATATAAACCCTCCTGATTTTTGCAGCCCACATTTAAGTAATTCTTTAATTGATATTTGTCATGTTTTAAGAATTACAATGAAGATGTAATTCCCTGCCCTAAATTGTGTTTTGCAGAACAAATGGATGTCCCCAAAATGAAAGCTGATTTCATTTCCTGTGAACATTAAATCTTTTTTTTTTAAATAGGAGTGTTAAAATTGAACTAAACTCCATATTTCTATTTGCATAGATTTCCCTTGTAGTTTCAGCTAGATATAATAGTTTAATATATATGTGTATTAAAATATTAAAAATTAAAGTTAATTTAAATGTTATTGAAGTAGAATAAATCTATTTAATTATATTTTAATTTGAAATGCTGGACAAAATTATTGTTCAGCAGTTCTCATTGTGTCCAGAGGTGGCTTCATTTCAGTGGTGGGTTAAACGGTGCTTAAGCTGCTCTCCTTTCAGATTGCCATGTAAATATACCGCTTTACTTAGATTTCAAGTTGTTGCACTTATCTGAAAAGAGGAAGTATCATCTTTAAAAATCACAAAATAGAGGAAAAAAATCTCTTACTGTCTCTTTCTTTTTAGAGAGGATCTGACGAACTTCTTTCAGGCAGTGTACTCAGTAGCCCGAACTCTAACATGAGCAGCATGGTAGTTACTGGTAAGTGATGCCCTTTCAAAGGAGAAATCTATAATTTTTACTTGGACTCATTTCCTGTTTGCAAGGGGAGAACACCGAAACAAGAATCCATTGTGCTATAGAGGGATAAACTGTTGGCTTGTATTAGAATATAGTGACTTTGTATTTCTTACAAACCTTGGGTGTCTGAGAAGAATAACCCCATAAAACAATAACCCCATAATCCCATAAAACAATAGGCAACATTCAGATGTCTGCACAATAAGTTATTGGTGGGTGATGGGATGCAAAATTACAGTTGTCTTGTACAGCTACCTTGAAAGTGAGGAATCTCAACTGCCAGGCAGAGGTAAACATCTTTAACTCCTGTGGGACATCAACTTTTTTACACATGGACATCTGCAAGTCTGTGCGTTACAGGGAAGAACACTGTGCCAGTTTCATAACAGTATGGATTCAGAAAGAGTTCTGGTTCACTGCTAAAGCAGGAACCTTCACTTCGCTCCTTCAGTTTGAGATTGCAGCAGTAGAATCTCAGAATATCAGTGCAAAGTGAGTGTGGCTGTTCTTGAATCAATTTTCTGATGAAGCTAGATAGAAAGGTTTTTCATTAATTGGCGCACACTAAAATGCCTTCTATTGAGTTGATGCTTCTCTATGTTGAATGTGCATTGAGTTCTCTTGGAAGGCTCATTTCAGAGGTCTTGCTTTTTCTCTTTTTTGTTTTTCTGCCATACCATTTTTTTTTTGTGGGTTTTTTCTCTCTTTTTTTTTTTCTTCTGCCTTAGAGATGTGGAGGAGTTGGTTCATGGCATCAGAGGGTTGCTGGACTTTGCAGTCAGATGCCTGGTTCACTGTTTTACTGTGCCTGATTTTCTGTATTTATGAGCTGAGCAGTATAATGATATTAGTAGCAGATTCTTTCCATTTTAATTTATTAATAAGAGATTGGGGTTCAGAGTGCAGTTTCATGTTACAGTTAGGGTGCAGAGGGGACAGCTTTTGCCAGAATGGGTAGCTCTGTGCTTTCTCATCCTACATCTTTAGCACAAGCAGAAAAACCCCCAAATCCACATTTTTCTGCTACACTCTCTTCTGTTGGAGTGCTCGTAGACTTGCAGAATAAGATAATGCAGCATTAAACCATTCTAACAAAATAAACTAGTTTTTCCTTGGATCAACTTACTGATCACTCATGTGCTGGCACAGTTGTAGACACAGTGCAGTGTTGAGTGGAGGAGTGTGGCAGCAGAAGAAAACCACTTCCACTGGCAGTTCTGTAACCAAAGATGAAGAGGTGGTCATACTTTGGAATAGGTCAGAAATGCAGTGTAATGCATTCATAGCCATTTTGGAACCCCAGAACATTTGTCTGTCTTCCCTGTTTTTCTTACTTGCTTGAAAGAGGTCCCCCTTGTTTTCATTTTCTTGATGTCCTCTTCAGTCCTGAATTAGTACTTCATCAGTTTGCTTTACTGAAATGAGAAACTAATATGAAAAGTTGTGTGCATGAAGGTTTGGGTGCCAGCAGTGGATGTTAAGACAGGACAAAGTCCTAAATGCTACCAAATGATCCATATATTTTTAGATAAACTTTTAGTTCCAGGAAGTTAAATGCAAGTTAATTTATCAAAGGAGAAAAGAGGTAAAGGAAATAAAAGAATTAAGAATTATAATTTTGAGTTTTCAGGAGAGGGAATACAGAAGCTTATCTAAGCAGCCTTTACATAGAAATTCTTCCTGAAAAGTTTTGAAAATGGAAAGGTGTGTTTTGATCCCATTAGGTTGATCTATGTGGTGGAGTTTGTTGTATTTAACAAATAGAGATGTTGCTTCCCATCTGGTTTTTATTTCCACACTCTTTAAGCTGATTAAGGGTTTGGGTTTTACTCTTGGGAGTTTCTTTGTTGTGTGGGGGAGGCTTTGGTGTGGGTGAGGGTTTTTTGTTTGGGGTGTTTTGGCATTCAGAACCATAAATGACTACTCAAGAAATGATTTAATTAGCAGCTGTAGTCACAGTAGTGGTCTGGCTCCTGTAGTATCAGATGCCTGTTATAAAAAGTTTCACATAAATTGTGTAATATGTAGAGAAGGTTGGTGGATAAGTAATCCCAAACAAACAAAAACCCACAATCTGAATGCAGTGCTATAATTCAAGTCATTCTCTGTAAAAGTCAGTGGAAAGAGCTCTAGTTTGTTTGGATGTTTTATTTTTTAAACAGTTCCTTGGTATTGTATTCAAATTTAATTCTGCCTGCGTTTTTTAAGTAGCACAAAAAAACCCTCTAGAGTAGGATAAATCCACTGTTCAGTATTGCTTCTGAATATATCCTCCCATAGCTGGCTTGTTTACTGTGGACCAGGAAGTACTTTTTCCAGACTTGCACAGTTTACAAGTTCAGATCATACACTCAGAAGTAGTTAGATGTGAAATGGAAACCTGTGTGTCAGTTTTTCTGTAACCATCTCCTGAAGCCAAATGAGTTCAAGTAGTCTTTCTGTCTGAATTGATGTCCTTCTTTTGCTTTAGTTCTGCTATTACTTTTTCTCTTCAGAAGAATTTCAAACTTCTGTAAATTAAACAATTTTTTTTTTTTGCTGTAGTCAAGGTATAGTGGTGATGAATTTTTCCTAAATTTTCTAGGGCTTCAGGGAACCTGTGATCATTTATTTAGTCCCTTGTAAATGAGATGTTGTAGGTATCTGTCTACATAAAAGTAATTGTTCTTGCCCTTTCATTCTTAGAGTTGGGAAGTGTCATGATATTATGAGACTTGGCCATTGTTTTCTGGAGAGTACAGAAACCTATTCCGGTTTTGACTGTGATATTTCCAGTATCTGATCCCATGATATTTTTTTAAGTCGATAGCTGGGAGAACAGAAAAAAGAGATTGTTTGTCTCTGTAATCCTCTGAGCCTTTTATTGGGGAAAGTGTACACAGTCAAAAAACCAGTTGTCAATAGCAGTGCCTTAGCAGTCCTAAACTTGGAGCAAAATCTTGTTGATCACAGCCTCATTTCTTTCTCAGCTGTGGAAATATTAATCTAAACCAAAATGCCTAAGTTGTCAAAAAAACTACCTTTTCTTGGAAAGAGGTGGTTTTGGTGGAACGGAGGGCAGTGTCATTATGGGTGAGACTGAAGATGATTTTTTAAAAATGAATGTCCTACCTTTTTATCATGGGAACAGTTCCATTAGTGGGTTTTTTGTATTCAACTGCCATTCAGTGAGAATACTGTAGTACTTTAATGCTTTGATGAATACTCTTGCTCTAATCTTCTTTCCCAGTGAAAGGCATGAAAGAGGAATAGTTTCTTTGCCCTATAGGGAGTCTTACAGATGAATCCTTCCCCATTTTTTTGTGAAAGAAACTTGTGAAATTGGTGAGCAAGTGTTTGATTTGCATTCTTACTGATAATTTGAACCACTGGTAATTCTCTAAAAAAGGCTAGCATGTTGGACATGGCTCAAAATACAAAGCCTGATCCTTGGGCATTTTCTCAAGTTTTGTCATTCATATCCATCCTCCAGACTGTGTAGGTGAGGGGAAGCTGGCAGTGTGTTACATTAACATTCACAACAACTGAAGTTATTGTTTTAGGTACTTTCTGTGTCTTTTGTAAAAGAGTAGTCTTAACAGAAATCTAGACTTGGATGAAGATGACTTTTACCTCTTAATTCTGAATCCTTGTATCCCCTATTTTGGACAAATTGATTACTGTGATTGTTGAGGAATTTCATTTCAGTTAAGTATTTATGTTTAAATAGACAAGATTTTATTTTTTTTCCTGAACTAGGTTGGACAGTATGGCAGAACATTATTCTGTAAACATTAAGGGAATGATCCCATCCACTAGATTAGAATTTGTAGCAAGGGAGGGCAGCTTGTGAAGTACAAGATAACCGAATATCTAAGCTTTTCGAATAAGTTTTTTTTTTTTATGTTACATGTATAAGTTTCTGACATTTTTAATACCAGCTGACATGAATATCTTAAAGTTGTGTTGTCAGAACCACAGGCCTTTTACTACTGTTTGAACTACTACTAGCTTTCCTTTAGCTTTTTTTGAAAATATTGTCAAAGCCTATTCTTATTTTCTGCCATAATCTTGCTTGATTCTGATTTCTTTGGAAATTATAATCTTCTCATAAAGATCGGTGAGTTAATTTTTTTTTTTGTGTTGGTGCACAATGACTAGAAAGGCTCTTTAGGTAAGCTAAAATATGATTTGGTAACAGGATTCTGAGAAACCAGAGCTGAAACCAGAATCTTTAAATAAATATTGCCAACTCTGGATGTTTTTGAAGACATTAGTAAGGCATGTTGCAAATGATTGTATATAAATAATTTTTTTACCTTTCAGTGCTGTATGTTCAGTAAATATCTAGCTGCAGTTGTTTATTCTGCAAATTTTAAATGCAAGAAAAAAGTCCGTTATCTTTAAAAACTGGAAAAAGTGTTTCCTCTGTAGGGGGCTACTTTTACGCTGAACTTTTTGTGAGGCTTTTGCTGTTCAGATGAATGATTGCTTAATGGAAGTTATAGGAAGAGTTACCTGTATGAATGCTCATAGCATGAATTCTATTGCTGAAATCCACACACAAAAAAAGTAAAATTATTAAGGGATGTAGACAAAAAGTGAAAGATGTTGATGAAGGTTTTATGACAATTGGCTTGTCAAAGACAAGAGATTGAAGCAGAAGAATTAGCAGGTTTTCTTGTTACAGCTGCTATCGATTTCATTGTTCACATTTGTGTCTTTTAAAGTAAGTCAGTAGAAACATTCCAAAATCATTTGCAGCTGATCTCACCAAACTCCTGGAGCTTTGAATGATACTGTTGATCTTGTTTTTAGTTAATTATCAGGGAATGTTAGGAGTGACTTTCATAGGTAATTCATTGTATTAACAGAATACTTAGCACTGAGATATACAAGCTAATAATATTTCAAGTGCTGTGTTTAACTTGGGCAATAAACATAGATGTGCCATTTTTGATAGTGCATTAAGTAAAATTGGTTATTAGTTAAAATTAATGATGCCTAAACATAGGTAATTTACTTCTGAAATTTGCAAATTGATTACAATTAATAATAATTGGAAAGATTTTAAGAAGTACATTACATGCGATTGGAAAGTATAATAATTTAATAATAGGGTATACATTACATATTTCTACAGATATGCAGATTTAGAAACTTACAAAAATAAAAAAATCTCAGGATGGGAGAAATAAAATGTGGCTATTATTATTAATTGAGGTAATATCTGTCTGCATTGCTATGCTGTGGTAACTCGTTGTTCTACTTCAGTTGGATTTCACTCTACCTGTGGTATTGTCACATGTTTTTAAGGACTAAATTGAAGTGCATTAGTTTTAGACTGCAACATTGAACAGCCACTATACCATGCTGTAAATGTGTTATTATAGTTGCTTAGAAAACTCAGTACTCAGTGCTCAGTGCATTCTGAAACAGGTGCAGCTTATGTGCAGGTGTGCCAGTTAAAAGCTGTGAACTTAAGGGTTTTTGGTTTCACTGTGTTTGCTTATTTAAGTTCATATTCCTTTTAAGCAATAGTCTTTGTATTGTAAAATAGTTTTAATGTTTGTTGGTCAGGATTTTCATATGCACATGGCCCATGTCTGTGATGAATGACAAAAAACCCCATCAACAAAAGCATCGTTAACACCGACCCTGTAACCTCTAAGGTTAACAAATGTGGACTTCAGACAATTTCATATTCTATATGCTTTTATCGTATTTTTGAGTGTAGTATCTCCTTTTGTTCTTTCAAACATCTTGAATTCTAGATTTTTATCTGTAAGTTGAACTTTTGAAGGTTTACATACTAAAACAAAGGTCCTGTTTCTTTCCTTTTGGGAACCTGTTGGCACTTGTGGAGAAGTCACTGGAGCAGACAACAGCTCTCTTCCTACATTCTGTCAGTTCCATCAGGGTCAGGTACATATAGGAAAACTTCCTTTAAGAAAAGAACCTTCCAGAAATGAAACCACAGTGGTCTCTATTATACGTCCGTCTATTACAGCTGGTTGTTTGAGGCAGATGATTGTGTTCAGTAGCCAGTGCAACATTTTAATATTTCTGTCTGATTATAATCCACAACTGTAAACTAGATATCTTCAGTTGCATTGCCTCTTAGTCACTTATTTCCTGTCTGGATATGTGTCCTATGTTCTGCTAGCTGATAACATTAAATTACATATATTTAGCCAAGGTAAAACAAGAAGTGCTTTCTACATAGCAACAGCACTGAATGCTACTGACATTAAGCTTCTTGTCTTTAGTATGTACAAACTGAAAGTTCCTTTTTTTTTTTTTAGTTGGTGTGCACTGACAGTTGTGAAACAGAGTAATTTCTGCAGAAGAGATGTTTATTTACATATTATTTCACTGCTGCAGATATGCAGGGATTTATAACCATTGTCTTGTGGTCTTTTTTACATTTTTTCCCTTCTTTTCAGGAACTAGTGGCTGAAAGCAACTTCTTATTGTATCTGAATTTTTTTGCCTATAGCTACATAGTTACATTTCTATATTAGGAGATTGTGTGCTTATGAAAAAAAGTTTATTGTACAGGAAAATTATGCATCTAAAATAAAGATCTCGGAACTCTTCGGTCATATTTATGTATTTCTCAAAAAAAAAAAAATGCAGGGAAAAGCTTCTCTAGGGTGAAATTTTATTAAAATATGTTTTCAAAACCAGTTATTATCAGGAAGTAAGCTACTCATTCTTTGCTAGGACTTATGCTGAACTTGAAGAACAGTTTTTCTGCAAAAACTGCTTGGTTGCATTGAATATTCATAGCTTGAATGACTGAATGACTTGGACTTACAATATGCCTTGTGTATATTGCAGTTCATTTCGTTGCTTTTTTATATAGGTTCCTATTTCTGTTTAATAAAATAGGAGTTTCTAACTGAAAATACCAGGACCCAAGTTGCTCAGATTATGGCCCTTCAAAGGCTTTGTCAAACTGTAAGCATTCAATTTCAATAAGTTGATTTATGCTGAATTGAAGGAACTCTGTGCAACAGGGTTGTGGCTTATGTATCAATTACATTTAAATTGTAGTATCCCATTTAGATGTGAGAATAATGCTTTGAATAGCATTAGTAATGATGAGATCTTGTTTAGACATAGTTCCCTTATGTCATGTGGAAACTGAGTTTTTCATCTCTTTGGTGGAGAGATGCAGAGGACTTAGATCAGTGCTATGATTGTTATAGAACACGGGGGTTTTTGGTAGTCTGAATTGAATATAACCCTTCCTGTGTTCAGTGGAACTTGGCGATGCAGGGTTAATGGTTGGACTTGATGCTCTTAAAGGTATTCTCCAACCTAAATGTTTCTGTGATTCAGGGCTAGGTTTCTAATTTTTTTTTGTTTTATATATTTTTTTAAACTACGTATTTGCAGCTATAACTTGATTTGTAAATGGAATAACACCATGTTTTAGTCGTTCTCCCAATGCTTTTTAAAACTTTTTTCCCCAATGGAAATATTGTAGCCTGCTGTTTTCAGTGTGTATTTATATTTGTTAGAGGGTTAGCAGCAAGGTGTTTGAATTGCATCAGGACCTTCAAGTCTAATGAAAGCCAAACTGCCTCATGAAACAGCTACTTGCCAATAAGTCTCCAGTGTAACAGCAGTTTCTCAGCAGTAGTTGTTAGTCAGCTTGTGAGGTCTCTTCCTCCAACAGCCTATGGCCTCCCCCCCTTAGTTTTCAGCAGTTTTGTTTTAAGTGCTGTATAGGGAAGGATCTTTTAGGTTGTTGCTGCTTAGGCATAGACTCTACCGAAAGACTGTTTTATTCCTCTAGTACCTTGCTCCCCTTGACTTAGCTTTGAAACTTCATGGACTCTGATTCTGCTAATAAAATTTGTTAGAGAATGAAATTGTTGTTTTAACAGTAGTTAAATTCACCTTTCAGTGGCTCTGAACAAGTTGTGTTCCCATGTTGTAAATGTGTTTTTCTATTCCCAAGTGCAATTTAATAAGGTATCTTCAGCTGAGAAGTGCCATTTATGATGACAAACAAGAGACTAGAGTTAGAGAGGTTTCATACAGTGCCAGAATCTCTCAATAACTCTCCTAAAAGCTAAATTTAATTTGAAATGTCTTGTGAAGTTCACTTGTGTATGTGCATGCATATTTAGTGTATGATACACACTTCATGACTGCCATTACTGAAACAGGAAATTAGTGTTAGGTGATACTGAATGGACAATCAAAAGCAGAAAAAGTACATATTCTCTTTGCTTTCAACAGCTGATGTGTTAATTTCTTCTGTCTTCCAAAATCCATTGTTAAATGTTTTGGCATAAATTTTACTTTAAGAAGGTGGGCTTCATTTTTTAATGCATGGTACCAGTTCAGCTTTTATTGTACAAGAGATGCTTCTGCCTATAAGCAATAAACAGCTTTTGTCATGGTTACTTGCCCTACAGCTGAAAACGTTTTTTGAGCAATTCCATAGCATTGAGAATGCTTGTGGCCAGTCCCGTCATCCTGTCCCTCCCACCCACTGTTT
Source organism: Orthonyx spaldingii (assembly GCA_013397795.1). Classification (NCBI taxonomy): domain Eukaryota; kingdom Metazoa; phylum Chordata; class Aves; order Passeriformes; family Orthonychidae; genus Orthonyx; species Orthonyx spaldingii. The sequence goes on along the minus strand of VZTJ01004015.1, from coordinate 1,003,234 downwards.
TCTGGTTGCCATACATTCTTGCATGCCTAATTCTCTATTTTTTTGTACATATTACTTTAATAGATTTATCTGCTTTTTTACATAAATGTTTTTGCACAGGCACTTATCTACATAGCTTTTTTTTTTACAGTAAGTAAAAAGAGTTTGAAGAATAGTGTAGTTGAGGTTTAAGACAGTGTAAGAAATAAAATTGTGTGAGAGGCTTGTATACGTAAGTTAAAGCTCTTAATTGCTGTTGAGGAAAAGATATATATATTTATTACAACAAAATATTTCTTTTAAGCTTGTTCTTTAAACTTACTGCAGCTGAAGATGAAAAACTGTGAAATGCCAGTATTAGGTAGCAATGCTAATAGGTGCAAAATCAATTGGGTAATACAGTAATTATTAAATTATTGTGTTAAATAATTATTAAAGGAACATTTCTTTTAATACACATAGTGAGTGATTATATACTGGTCAGCGATACTTTTACTAGAAATGCTGGAATTACCTAAAGCCTCATTTAAATAAGAGCTTTGGTTTAACAAAAAGTAAATGCTTGGACATGTAAATTCTATGTCAAAATTGTCTGTTGACAACCACACAAAAGACAAAACACCTATGTCAGTACTGATCTGAGCAGTCATGGTGAATATTTTTCTGGTGATGTAAAAAAACAAGAGGTTTCTTAATTTCAGAAAATCCTTTAATTTAAAAACTTTTTCAATTCTCATTTCTCATTGCTAATGTTTAATGTTTTTTGAAACTTCTAATGAATTGGAATCATTCAGAAAGCTGAAGTATGAGGGGCATTGGACATGTAATTTCAGTATCACCATAATTCTTTTATCCATTGCAAATTTATGTTTAATTTTTTGTTTATAATACATTGTCCAGCCTATCACACTTTGCCTTGTTTGTTTGTTTTGGTTTTTTTTTTTTAATTTTTGTAGAAGTTTAAGTTGAGAACTAGGGAAGACTATTGTGTGATGAGCTTCAGGTGAAAAGTAAAAGTACTTTTCCACAAACTTTGACTGTCTGTCTCTTTGAGATAAAGTGTTATAATGTATAATTTTGAACAGGTGAAATCTGGCTACCTGGAAGCTCAGCCTCACCATGTTTGCCAAAATGGTACAGGTCTTAGTGCTGTATAGACTTCAGATCCTAGTTTAGCGTGTATTTTTCAAATTTTGCTCTTCTGTGTTCCACCAAAATTTGTCTTTATGTGCAGCAGACCAAAATAAAATACCTTCTATTGCATGGATTCTAGCATTGTCAGTTGGAGATACTGCTAGCTGAATTTTGACCAGTTTCGAATGTTGTTAGGTTTTTGTTGTTTTGTCTGCTCTCATAAGGTGAAAGATTCTTCGTATTCTTCAGTGCAAGAACCTTTTAAAAACTTAATTATGGAAAATTTTTTTGGAGGGGGGGTGATGGTGGTGGTGCATGATGTGGGTATAGAATTACTGAATCTAAGTATCTTACTTTTTTTATAGAAAGAAGGAATTCTTATCACTTGTTTCACTAGTATCTGATTTCCAGCACTGATGAATTCATTAATATCAATATGTTACGACACTGTTGTTCTTTAGCTCTTGACTCTGATGTTTACTCCACTGACATATTTTTAACTAAAGCAAATAATTTTTTTCTGGCCTTCTTTCAAAAGCCAGACTCCTTCCATCCAACTGGCTACCTGCGTATTAAGCAAAAGGAGCTCAAGTTGGAATTTTGCTGGAATTTTGTACAAGAATTCTGGAGGATATTCTAAATGGTGTCTTTCTGGTGCTTTATACATTGATGCTAATGCTTCCCTGATTCTGTTAGGAAAATTTACTTGGCTCTTCCCCCACCCCCCATCTGTGTTGACTGTTTATTAGTTGGTTTTTCCTTTTCTATTAGTGAGCTTGTAGTTCATAATGAACATTTTTCTACTTTGTCCTTAAATTGTTGGTTTCATCAGCCTTTTGTGATGTCAGGCCTCTGGGTCATCCCCTTTCTCCACTCTGATCTTTCCCAGGATTAATGATGCTTCCTGTCTTGCTTTGTTACTTTTCTACTTTTTGTGTCCAATTCCTTGGTGCAAGCAGTTCTTAAAAAAGCTTTGAGATCTATTAATGGTTCACCACCAATTCATTTCTTTCAAAAAAATTCCGAGTAACCACTAAGTATTTTTTTTAATGTATGTTAGAGTTCTTATGTGAGCCCTTGTTAGACATAATTAATCTGTTATTGTATGTTATTATGTGAGATGCTTCACTGAAAACGAAATGTGAAGGATTTGATGTGGTCTTTGTCAGAGGACTAAGTTAGTCTTGAACAGTGCACCTTTCATGAAAGTAACATTTGTCTCTGCAGAATTTGTTCCAAACCCTTGAACTTAACTTAAACCAAATGAGGAGGTGGCTCAGTTAAAATTAATTTCATGTTTATAATTATATATAATTTTTTAAATAAAGCATTAATAATATAAATAAACTTTTCAACGAGAGTCTGAATATGTCTTTCAGCCAATGGTAATGACAACAAGAAATTCAAAGGTGATGATAAAATGGATGGGGCTTCTTCTCGTGTTCTTCATATCAGGAAATTGCCTGGGGAAGTGACAGAAACCGAAGTTATTGCTTTAGGTTTACCTTTTGGTAAAGTAACCAACATCCTGATGCTGAAAGGGAAAAACCAGGTAATTAATTGCTTTCCATTTTTTAATATGCTTACTGTCTGATTTCAAAATATATTGTTAAAATGCTATTGGAGTAAGTCATAAAGCAGTAAGTATTAAGGGAAAAAAAAAGCTTTTGTTCCTTAATTTTTTAATGAATTTACAGCACCTTTTAGTAAATTTTGGGGGGAAACAGGGAATAGTTGGCAGCTACATAAAGCAAAAAGTTAACTTGAAGAGAATTATTTATTCCTACATCTTCACAGATTAATTTTTGGAGATGGAGTAGCTTAGCAAATAAATTTGGTATGTGTAGAATGATATTTTCTGAAGATTGGTATTTGTTAAAATGTGTTATCAAACCCTTTGGTTTTTTATTTGCTGCTAATATGAAGATTATCTGGTTTGTAAATACTGAAAAGAACCTGTTTTAATTACAGGCATTTTTGGAACTTGCTACAGAAGAAGCAGCTATCACTATGGTTAATTACTACTCTGCTGTGACACCTCATCTTCGTAACCAACCCATTTATATCCAGTATTCCAATCATAAAGAACTAAAGACTGATAACACACTTAACCAGGTAATATTTACTGTTCAGTAGTGTTACAAATGCAGACAGTAGAAGATGAGGCATGGCATGTGTTCTTGGCTCATGTGCCATATGTTTGAATCATTTGGTTTTGTCCACATTCTAACACTGCTCTAGTCTTCCCTACGACCATTTCATTTTGTGACACTGAAAGGGATTTGCTTTTGGTGTGATCTTTCCATTACTATAAATTTTCTTAATGTTTCCTTAACATCAAAAGGCAAAGATTCTGAAGCCTGTTTTTAAGTTACTTAAAAGTTTTAAATAACTTTAAATTAAAAGTTTTTGTCTTAGTTTATAAACTGTAGGATGATAAAATTAACTTTCTTGTTCTGACACCTGAGATTCCAATGCTAATTTGAATTTCCCTAGTGGTAATGGCTAATGCCAATGCCTAAGTTTCAATGCTTTGAATGGTCACTCCAGTAATCACTGGTAACCTCAGCTTATGTGATCTGCTTTTTGTGGAGAGTAGTACCATAAGGATCACTCTAGAGACAAATGTACTTAATGACAAAAAAACCATTTTGCTCTTGCCTCTCCAGAACCTATTTCACAATAAATACAGGTACATATGTCTGTTTTTGGTAGAACAGAAGAATTAGCAAAAGTAACGTGGTGACCAATTGATACAAACTATAGAGAGATAAGAAACTCAAACCTACCACAAGTCTGATGGTTATTTTGAGATTAATTTCTTACATTGCATTTTTGATGGTACAAAAAACAGTGTAAGTACAACATTAGTTGCTATTAATTGTGTCCTCTATTAGGGCATGTAAATAGTAAAGTTATAGCTATTGCCTTTGAAAGCAGTTTCAGGGTGATCTATTGAAAGACATTTTGGTTCAGATGAAGTATAGTGTTGATTTTCCTGTTGGTCTTTCTCGATATTCTCATTCCTTAGAATCTTTTGATTATTATTTTTTTAATTGAGATTCCCCACCCTCCCAAATGTCAGGTTACAAAGCAAAATAAATACCTTCAGTTACTTCTGAAAGGTGGAGTAGGGAATGAATTCTGTCTTCACTTACAGTGGATGGGCATACTCCCTTAAGAAGTGTTGTCTTATGTTGTCCTCTGGTTTCTCTGCTGATACTGATGTGGTGCTTCACATGTTCACCTTTTCAACCTATAGGATGTGCTGACTTTTCACCTATAGGATGTGCTGACTTTTCAGCAGATTTTATGCCACCATGCATATTAATACCCCATTTTAACCTATATTTCAAGTCTTTCAGAACTTAATTTTAATTGAAGTTTAATTTAGAACTAAATAATATGAATAGGTACATGGTAGTAAGCATTCTGTAACTACTGTCTCATGAGGTATTCTATAAAACAAGGATGATTGAACATTCTTTTTTTTCTAAGTAAAAATAAATATAGTGCAGGTATTGCTTGTAGTCTCACATTTTTTGGATACTCAAAACTTAGCTTTCAAATCAGATTAAAAATTTTTCTCATCAACCCAAATTCATTTGAAATTGTCTTTTTCTGGATATTCAGTCAGGAAGATCTGAAGATGTTAGAATGTTAGTATGTGTAACTGGAAAAATAGAATAAAAAAATTGGAGAAATGTGCAAGCATCTTAGTTACAAAGAAGACAGGAAAAAAATTACTTAACCAAGGGGTACTTTAAACAGCAGGGCCTTGACTGGAAAGGTTCCGTTAAGCTGTGTCATTCTGAATGTAATAGTAGCTTCAGAGATGATTTTTACTTATATGCTCAGAATGAGCTGGTTTGGAATAAACAGATTGGAAAGGGACCATTTCTAAGTTTTCATTTCAGTTTTATCATTCTATGAAAATCCTTTCCTGTGAGACATCAAAACACCGAGAGGAACATTTAAACTCAGATATAAAACAAATATCTTACTTTTAGTGCATGATCAAGACTCAGGAGAATTGAGAATACAACGACCTCTAACTGTGGTTCTTTTTAATCATCAGCCTGTCATAAATGCAGGGGTTTAGTTCTTCTGCACAGACACTGCAACATTTAGAAATAACTGTACTTCAGGTGGTTTATCTGGTCTTTTGAAGTTAGCTTCAGTTTTGCAAAAATAATAAAAAAGTGTTGCATACTAAAATGTCTTCAAATCGGCTACTTATATATGATGCTAGATGTTATTTTGAACTTGTTTGACAAAATATGCATAAGAATTTTAATATTTACCATTATTTACTCCTATATTCCTTCATGTATTCACATTCATTTTAATGGAATGAAATATGATGCAGAAGCATAGATACTGCTGACAAGGGGCATATATTAAAATTGACTTCACAAGTTGTAGTTTGTTGGATTATACAGTTTAACCTTTTCCAGTCACTATAAGGACTGACTTTTAATTGATACCTGCTTATAGAAAGAGTAGGAAGTAATTATGTAACTCAGTCAAATATCTGACCATCTTGAAAGTTGCGTGTTTCATACATTAGGGAAAAGAAGTGTAATCAAAAGACATTTTTACACAGTTACAGTAATTAATATTAAATGTAGAGGTAAATTTTGTTTTCCCAACTGGTGTTCACCAGGTCTTTTTTTCCCCCCCCCACTTTCCTTATTCATTGATTCGTTTCAGTATGAGGAGTATCATGTAAGTTGTGAGACATGAAACTGTGTAGTAGCTCTAATACCTTTAAAATATGCAGTATGCATTAATAGAATGATTATTGTTTTTACCTGGCATGCTCACTTGTCTCTCTTGTTTTGTATTGTTTTGCTTCATAAGGCTACTGTAATGAAAGTATTAAATGGAACCCTTTTTTTTCTGCACTTTTTCTTTCTCAGAAAAAAACATCTAATCTTTCTGATGCTGTCAGTTTTCACAGTGGAAGTAGTTACATAGATGTGTGTTCTTGTGGTATCATCATGTGGTTACCTTTGAATTTCTAAAATCCTGGTTGTGTTTAAAAACAAAAAAATCCCCATGTATGGAGAGGATTTTGTTTTTCTTTTTACAAAAGAGGGTGGATAACAGACACCAGTTTGTTTACGTCTCTGGATACTACTTTCTGACATTTGTTAGTCTTGTATATTATTTCATTGTGTTAAAACTGAGAAGTTTGGAAATGTTAGTTTAGAATTTTCCCTTCCTATCAGAGCCTTCTACATAATTAAAATGGCAGTGAAATGTTAGCTGACATTCAGTCTTTTGAACAGGAAGAGAAGTACTTCTGGTTTCTGTAGGGTTGGCGTTTTTTATTGGTTGGTTTGTGGGTTTGTTTAGTTTTATTTCCTGTAAAGGAAAGAATCTTGAAACCTACAAAATCCTCACTTTCTATTTTCCTTACTGGTAGAACAATAAACTTGCTACTAGAAAGATTGATATTGGTGCCGTTTGAAGCCCCTCCTTAATGTGACATAAGGATTAATTGATGTTTTCATTTTTGTTGTCTCTTCTCACAGAGTCAGACTGCATTGCACTTAACGTTGTGTTATGTCTGTAGCTCTGAGTTTTAAATAAGTGGACTATTTTGTGTTTCTGGAGTTAACTATATTAATATTTCTAAATAATTTCAAGCTATTATCTTGAAATATTAAGAAAATCTCTCTTTTGTGATTTTTTTTTTTTTAAGCGGGCCCAAGCTGTTCTTCAGGCAGTGACGGCTGTGCAGGCATCAAACGCTCCCATTAGTGGGACCACTGTTAGTGAGAGTGCAGTGACTCCAGCTCAGAGTCCAGTACTTAGAATAATTATTGACAACATGTACTATCCAGTAACCCTGGATGTTCTTCATCAGGTAAGTCAAATTTCATTTTAACTTGTGTTATGATTGGGAGAAACAGATGTGTAAAACTTGGCAATGTTTTTGGCAGATATTCTCCAAATTTGGTGCTGTGTTGAAGATAATCACATTCACGAAGAATAACCAGTTTCAAGCTTTACTGCAGTTTGGTGATCCAGTAAACGCACAGCAAGCAAAACAAGTAAGTATAGTTCTCTTTTAAGGCTAGAGATCTTCCTGTACTCTCAACATTTGTGAAATGCTGATGTAACAGAGCACTGCCATGACAATGTGTCATACTCCTGCACCACTTGTGTGAATTTTGAGATTAAAAAAAAGTAAGTGGACATTATTATATGATATGTCATTATACCATGTGAAATCAGTGTTTAATGATGGTATGTTTATGGATACTCTGTCTAAACTATTTTAGACATTTGTATGAACAAATATTATAATAAGACTGCACAGAGATTAAATAATATGCAAGACTGCAATAGTAAAAATGTCAACCAGAGGTCAGAATGAAGCATGTTGTGGTGATGCACAGTTAATTCACAGTAAGCGGCGAATTGGTAACCCTGTTGGATTGTTGTTGGCAGGTACTTTTAAGCATCCACACAAAGATGTGATTTGTGGATTAGTTACAGGTTTGTGGAAGTATTTAGTTACAGTATCCTAAAAAAAAGTCTAAACTTATTTGTAACCATAAATGCCTAAAAGAGAGAGTGCAGTTTACTCATGTGGCCAGACTGTGAAGAAGCTTTGCAGCAGTGATGGGTGAGCAGGGTCTTGCTTTTGTTTTACAGGAAACTCTCCTGTCCTGGGTAGGAGAGGCAAGAACAGGTAACTGGTTTTATTCCTTATAGCAGGAGAGAGCCTGTGGATAAATTACGGCAAAGATCAACAGCATGTCATCTAGAGCAGATGGTTTGAATTAATTGCATGGGATATTTTCACATTTGTGGCAGTAAGAAAGTTGAACCAAAGGGGAAGGTGCGATGATGGTGATGATGATGATGATGATTATTATTATTATTATTCAAGAGATAAATTGAATTCATTTATATTTTCAAACCTTCACATGCAGTCTGGGTTTGAGGAAGGCTGATTAAAATTGATGTGCTGGGTAAGTGTTGCTTGGCTGCATAGAAAGTACTTATTGCCTGTAAATGACAGACTAGCTGAGAACTTCATGAAAGTGAAAAGCTCACACCTCAGGCTCAGTTGGCAAATTTTCCTCTTAGTAGAGGAAAGACAAAAATGGGCTTAATTTTCTGTTGTAAAGAATGAGGACTGTATTGAAATAAAGACTTCATTAAGTGGTGGAGGATGGTCATTGGTCCTTATAACCAGATGAAATACTGGGCATTGAGTGAAAAACTGTGAGATGATCAAGACAGGGAATCACAAAAAATGAGACATTTTCAAAAGGCAATGTGTAAGTTCTCGTGCTGTTGAGGAAAAGAAAGAAGAGAGAAGAGAAGACACAAGATGATTTGCAGCTTGATTTATGGTGGTCCACCTTAAGATCATCTACTCCTGAAAAGCAGTCTGGAAATATTTGTAGATCTGGAGCACAATTTAAATTAGGAATGGCCTTTTCTGAGTTGAAACAATATCACATATTAGATTATGCTCAAAGTAGAGAGAGATACAAATATATCACTGTACTACATAAGAATTTGTATGGATGGGATACACCGTGCAGGTTTAAAATAGTACAGAAACAAGATCTTAGCTTACAAATGCTGCAGAAATCAATTATAGACATTTAGGTTTGTATTTGAAATATTTGATAAATAGTTGGATGCTAAATGTGTTTGTTACAAAAGGTTGTAATTCAGGCTTGACATGTTTTTTCAGTAGTAGATGTTACTGCTACTTTTAAAGTGCATTTCTGACGCAAAATATGACATCAAGTGATAAATCCTTTGATATCAGTTTTTGAGTCATATATTATCAGAAAATTTAATGGAAAGGTGATAAGGTGATGTCTCGAAATGAACTGTAGTGATGTGAAAATTCTCAGTGTCATTCTAGGAATATATTATAAAGAAGTTGCAAACAAAATGATGAAGTATGTAAAAGTATGAAAGGAACCTAATAGTCTCTTGCTGTTGTTGAGTTCAGACAAACTGATACTAGCTTCTGGGACACTGTGTTGGTATTAAAAGAACCCCAGTGTGTATTTGTTTTCTCCAGTTTTGCATGTTTTGATTAGGTTACCTGTTCAGTAGTAGTAGCTCATGTGAGAATGACTAAACTCCATTAAGCAAGTGACTCCTGTATGTACAGTCATTGTCAGAGTGATGTTGGGGCCTTATTGTCAAATTGAAATGGTCTTAGGTTTAGAGTTTCATATTTTAACCAATCTGTGCATAATATACAAAATGATAGAGTAGTACCAACTGCAATTATTGAAGGATGCTAAATTGGAAGGAAAGTTTGATTTCCCCACTACCCTTACAAACTAAATAGAGTAAAATACAGTTCTTATGGTTAAGCCACTGTGATAAAACATTAAGTGCCGCCAGAACAAAAATACCTAAAGGCAAGAACCAGTCAGGTGATAGGGAAAAGAACTCTTCAGTTTAAATACATCTGGAAGTAGAAAGAAGATGATGTGATGGCTACAATTAAGTTGCATGGAGTTCAAGATCAAACACATGGTAAAAGAGCAAAGTTTTCAATTTGTTTTCCATCCATGTTACTGTCGAAGATAATGGGGAAATTTAATTTTCCTGTGGTCATCTACACGGGAAATCAGAATGTGGCCTTAATGGAAATTGAAGACTTACTAAGGAAGTTAAGGAGCAATTTGAAAAACTCAAGTGATGTAAGTTCCAAGGAGAGATGCTATCCATTTGAAGGTTCTGAGAAAACAGTGCCAAGAATGTACAGTATGAAGCCTCTGGCCCTGTGGGATTTTGCTGTTGAATGAGAAACTAGTGTAAAACCTCATTCCTGCTCCATTTGCTTTGTAAAAAACTCATTTCCTGTAAAAGTACGTAGCAGCTACACCAATACTTGTTTCATCACCACCCTCAGGTTGGATCATTTTAGGTTTCTTGGGTGAAGATTGGGAACTTAAGGTTCCTCATAATATGCAGCATTCTAGCCAGCGTGGAGACAGTAACTGAGAATGGGCAGGAGTAGAGCACATTGAACTGCTGTGCTTCTACTGATGAAGAAGGTTTTGTCTGGAGATGTCTGTATGGATAGGGAGATATTATAACCATTAAAAATAGCTCATTTTCATTAGCATAAGCAGCAGACTTAAATATTTGAACACCAGTAGTTTGGTATACTATGGGGAAATGAGAGTGCTGGTGTTTCTGTCTGAGAAGCTGGCTAATTCAGAGTTGCCTTTGTGCAAATGTACTAGAAGTATTTTTGCCAAGTTATGGATATTAACAGCTACTAATGACTCATCTATAGACAGTTAACCGAGGCTCACACATAGTGCATGCTGGTCATCTTGACCCAACATGAGTTAAAAATATCACCAGAGGTTCTGTTACAGTTGGCCAATTGATCCTTCCTTGGCCCGCAGGTGATTCAAAGATTCCAGTGAGGTTTGACTCTGCACTCAAGATGTCATCTTTCTACTTGTCAGGGTAGCTCTGTGCTGATAGCAGTCTGCAGAAGATCTCTGCTAGTCTGCATTGCCCTAAAATCTGTAATGGGAACTTCAGGTAGTTATTGCAGAATGGAAGAAAGGACGTCTCCAGACAGGATATTGAGCTGCAGGGCTATTATCCACTATTATTGTATTAGGCTTTTTTGGACATCTTTAATTCTAAGGAGCACAATTTACATTCAGAAATGATAAGCAGTGTTCGGGTAAACAGAAGAGAGCTGGATTGCATTGTATCAGAAAGCCTAGGAAGTGCAGCAGCAGGTCCTTTGCACATAAAATATGTTAATTTTTGAGAACGGAATGTATTTACATACACTTTTTAGCCACAGAAACTTCTTATATCTAAGACACTTGTTTCAAAAGAAATTGCTTTCATTCAGATGCATATCTGTAGGATGCACTTGGGACACATCTCTCCCAAGAGATATTTACCATATGACCTTCAGTTACTTTGAGATACTTATTTGAGCTGGAGTATGTTTTGTAAGTATTGCTTCCTTAAGTTTGTAGGTTTTTTAATGCCTTTAGCTCTTACACCCTTTTAAAGATCTTATTTTAGTTTCTTGGGTTTGCTGGCACAGGCAGGACAAAGACTGATGCTCACATTTGTACAGGGGTCTCATGAAGCTTGCACTTCTTGGTTTGGCCCATGTGTGGTATGGTATGTTATGACATGTGAATGTATGTATAAATACTCAAAACAGAAGTTTCTTAGCAGTAACTAGAGTTCTTTGAGATGATGTGTGTATGTACATTCACCAGCAGTATGGCTGGTCTCATTTTTTTCAGGATGTCTGTGAGAGGAACAGTATTTGAGGGTTTGTTGCACATTCTTTTGCTGTACAAGTAAGAGCTGAGGACACACATTCACATTTGTGACTTTACATGTGAATAATTAATCTTGAAAAAAATGCTGGCTGGTGAGAATCTTTCTTGCATTGTTAGGAGGTGTATGATGCTGCTGGTAGAGGTGATTGGGGTCAGGTGGGTTCTTTTTGGTTTAGGTGCTTGAAGCCTGTCCTAGAGTTTGACTACAGTGCTTATTAAGAGTGCGTCTCCTTTTCAGGTTCTGGTTCAGGATGTTCTTTCAGCCTATCTGTGTCCTAGCTACAAGGGATTTCTCTTGTGCAGTACCTTTTATATGTACTTTTGGTCACTTTGAGTTTGTCAGAAAGAGGAGTTTTTGCTGTTTCAGTAGAAGTTTTAGTTACTTACATAGCTCCCTTTAAGCATTGACTACTCCAGAAACTACAAATACAGATATATCTCAGTTTGCTACTTTTTAAGTCTAAAATATTTCCATCAACTCAGCAGCCTTCAGCCAGCCACAAGTCAGTATTTTTACAGACTCCACACAGAGGTATAGTACAAATCTTGATGGGTCCTACGATTCAGACAAAGCTAAAGAATACAGCCTTTCAGTCTCATTCATACCTGTTTTCTGCATTATGGGAATGGGTATTCCCCTGATGGTTAGTGGAATTGTATTTGGCAAGAAATAAGCTCTGGCTGTGTAAATAGGACCTTCCTCTGATCCGTATCTTAGTGGATTTTGGAAGGTAGGAAGTCTTCTAGAAGTGATGGCTGATTTTCAGTATAAACTTCTTTAGATGTAAGTGTTCAAGTGATATTCTTTTCCCAAATACCAACATTAGGAGTCCTGGATTCTGCTTTGTCACCTTGTATAAAAGAGCTAGCAAATTGTGTATGCTGTAACAGTGGTGCCCACCACAACCCTAACAATACAGAATTAATCCTCAGATTGCATTCTGTGAATAAGGACAGTAAATTTTGCTTTTGTAGTATTGTATAAAGCAATTTTTAAGCTGAGTTTCAAGCATAGGAGATTCTTTTTAATTGCTATTTGTTGATAAATGCCTAGATTTTCCAGTTTCTATAGGTTTTTTGTTCTGTATGTTTTTAGAACTTCCAAACTATGGCAAAGTAATGATGTTGACTTACAAATCCTTTTACGTTGACTGCTAATGGTGGTAGTTCTTTTAAGTGATTTCATGAGCCCTGGAGCTGTCAGCTGTGATAATAGGTTTTGTAGGGACAGCCGTGCTGGCCCAGGCCTGGCAGAGGGGTGTCTGCAAGATGTTCAGTTTCCAGATGCATCACTGTATGAAAATAGCTATGTTGCTTCCATAGCCAGCAGGCACGCAAGTTTGTGCAGTGCTTAGCTCAAAATAGTAAGCCCTACCAGAACTTGAATGTGTTGGAAAGTACACTGCAGATGTAACCCAGCTAACTGCAAGAGCTAGCTCAGAAGTGCTAGCTAGCATTGCACTCCAGCATTTCAAACATTGAAATAAAATACCTGATGTTTGTATTTGAAAATTTGGTTTATTTGGTTTTTTTAGTGTATATATATATATATATATGGTAGTTTGATATTTAACATAATCACTTGATTGAATGCTAATTTTTAAGATGAGCTGCGTCTTCACTTCCTAGCATTCCTGACTAATTAAACTGACTTTGTTATAAAAGTTTTCATATTTTTAAGTCTCTGATATTTAACTGTTATTTCTTTGAGTGAAAGGAAGATATGCCCAAAATGTAAATGGACTCAAATCCAAGTATATCAACTTGCCTGGCAGATAATGGAGAAAACATATACATATATATATATACATATATATATATATGTACACATGTGGGCCTTTGTAAAAAGCGTGTTTTCATAGAGTACTAGGTGTCATGTTAATAGGCATTCTTTCAGAAGTACCAATTAATTGTGAAAATGAGATTTCTAAAAAAGAGTATTAGTAACGTCAGGTTAGCAGTTAAAGTTGATTTTTCTTTCAATTTTGGCACTAATAACCTTTAACGGGAGGAGGAAGAAATGTGGGAATAATGTATATATTATGCCTTAACAGATGGCTGTCTTAACATGGTAGTTGAGTCTAGATTTTATTGTTTCTTCAGTCAGTTTTCCATGTAAAAGAGTACTTGTGAGATTCTTGATTTTTATTATTTTTTTTCTTTGAGAAATCTGGTCATTATGTCTGAATTTAAGCTGTGCTATAGAATGCAGATTAATTAGATATATTCAACAGACAAAATTTAAGTTGGACAGCATTAAAATGTCTGTTGCTACTTCTGTGCATCAAAATAGTTTCTAGGTAAAAGAAGGGAACATCGAGCTTCCTGGAATCATGTTGAGAGGTTAATGCATTTTAATTGGTTTTAAGCTAGACAGTAAGACAGATAAATATCTGACCTTGTTTAAAAAAAAACAGCCAAAAACCCTAACCTTGTGCAACCAACCTGTATTGTGTGTCTTTTAAATAAATCGTGATCTCTTTTCCAGGCCTTAGATGGTCAAAATATTTATAATGCTTGCTGTACCCTACGAATTGATTTTTCCAAATTGGTGAATTTGAATGTCAAGTACAACAACGATAAAAGCAGGGACTACACTCGTCCTGACCTTCCATCCGGCGATGGGCAGCCAACACTGGACCCAGCTATTGCTGCAGCATTTGCAAAGGAGACCTCTCTTCTAGGTATGATGTTGACATTCTTCTTCTGTATTGCAAAGCCACTTCATGAAAATATTCATTAATCCTTCTAACAACTGAAATTGTAGTAGTGTCCAAAGGCCCATTCAGGGTTCACTCTATATTGTGACTTGAATTGTAGTAGCATAATTATATTGTCTGTAGAAGTACTGCAAAGAATGAATGAAAACATGCATGACAAAATGACAAATGCACAAAGTATTAGAAAAAGTCAAGTTAGTTCAACTTTTATCCCGAAATCTGCCCTTTCATGTGTTCCTGTGGCCACCTTGCCCACCTTCCCACCAAGTTTGTGAGAGACTTAACATGATTTGCATGATTTCTTCATGCAAATGTTTATTTGTAATATCAGATTATGAAAATAACAATTTGCTGGTTTCCTTCAAAGAGGAAGGATTATGCTCTTTGCTTAATAAACGCAAACCCTATGGTGCTAGTCTGTAGTTTCTGTGAATAAAAGAAAAAAAAATCTGTAGTTGTACTTCTAGTGCTATGGTGTATGAGTTCTAATATCTTGTCAGCCTTCGAGTTCATCAGAAGTTGGTGAAATGCTCTGAAAAAGGTACAGATATATCTGTCTTCTGACTATGACCAAAATAATCAATGCATACTCCTACTCCTGTCAAATTGTTTTTTGGTGAGAACACCTTTCACTCTTTAAAATATAATAGCATTCAGATATAGAATCATCACTTTTGTAAAAGCTGATTTATTATGTTGTGATCATTGTTCTTCCAATTTAGTCTTTTTCTTGTTTTTTTTTCTTTCATAATTTCTCTTTTTTGTTCTGAAGAAAACACAAGAACAACATAGATTTCATGGTTTTTGTACAGTCTGGGCCAAGTTGAAGTAAGTTTGAGTTAATGTAGGAAAGAGAAGCCTCTGCTCTCTGTTACAAAAGGTAGGAGGCACTTAGTGAATGGTGTGAGCCCAGGAAGAGGTGAATATTGTAGCTAGGGCTACTGAATGTTGCATTGTATTTGCCCCTTTTCTGAAATCAGGTTACTTGAAGGATGCATTTTATATCTAGCTGTAAAGTACACATAAAGCCAGTTCCCCCAAATTCCAGCACACTTGACTTTACATCTCCAGTGTGACTTGCAAAATGATGTATCACTTGAAGCCGCAGCAAAAGTTTTGGGAAGTAAAAACTACTGTAAGAATCTAAAGCTCAGAAACAACTGTAACTAAAGTTTTTCTTTCTTTTTCTTTTAACCTCCCATAATTTAAAAATAGAAATCTCTCATTTCATGCTTCAGTTGGGAAGGTGGATGAGTGTTTGTGGAGAAGTTTGACATCACAGAGATGTGTGCTATAGGAACACCCTTGAGGCAATTAGTAATGCTTTTGTCAGCCCATAATGATTAGAGTGTAGACATGGGGCTGCAGTATGAGTACTAAGTAGACAAAAGCAGAGTAAAGCTGCTTATTAATGAGACCCATAATATTAGGGATTGTAAGGCAGGGATTTAGGAGAGGAGAGAGTAAAGATTCATGAGTTACAAAACAGTGCCAAATGCAGCACTACTTACGTAACTCTAATTCTGACATCTTACTGAATACTGAAAGTTGATTTCTAGTCTCAGGCTTACTAACATATTTCTTTGTATATAATACTTAGAGTATGCATCAAATGAACAGGTTTCATTTGCTTGGTGTGGTGAAATCACACTCTGTGCATGCTTCAATCATTGCATTACTATAGATACAGTTTAATTGGGGTTACTGTACTTTCTGCAGTTACCCAAGTGACTTTAGTGGACTGTATGATTTAGTACTTTAGACCTGAAAGTCACTTAGATACTTTTGATTTTTGTCGACAAAACTACAAAGTTTTCTAACATTTTGATTTGAATCATTCTTTTGTGTATATTAAAAATAATTTCTAAAATAATTATGAAGATGACAGTCACAATAATTAAATATTTTAATTCGTATTCCTTGGGTAGACCTCCTTACATGCACTGTTTTTCCAAGCAGTAGAAAAATAAAAGGTGCACAACCTGAGTGACTTTCATTGCAACTGTGAAACATTTTCAGAGCATCGGTGAAGTCAGTCATGTTTATTTTGATGAACAGTGGAGATTTTATATCATGTTCGCTTTTTCTTCTGTAAAAATATTCATTATTTCAAGAGAGACTTAAGGGAGCTGAGTACATTTTCTATCTCTGCTTATGGCCAGTTGGGTGAGCTCGGTATATCATTAACTCTTCATCTGTTGTTGTTTTTGTTCATTTTTTTCTAGTAGACTTCTTGCTGTTATTACAGAATTTGAGTTCCACAGCTGAAAAACTTTACAAAAAGACTCCATAGTACTGTTGGTGCCTTAGTCATTAGGAAAATTGTCAAAATGGGAATGGTGCTTGTTTGAAATGGAAAAACAGGATTCTCATTCTGGGCTGCTTACTGTGTAAAAAGGCACAAAATATAAATTATGTAAATAAGAGGACAAAGGATAGAAAAACATCAAAACCAGAATGGATGCTCATGCATACAATTTATAGCTGCATTTATTCAGATACTCAAAAGGAGAAGAGTGGGAAGACTTAAAAGTTCAGAGTCATGGAGGTTGGCAAACTCTGATGTGTTAAGTATGGCAGACTGATAGCAGCAACCTTCCTCCCAATTTTTTTTCTTAATGTTTGTTTCCTTCTGTTTGGTGTAGAATTTCTTTCTGTAATGTTGATAAAAATGTCTTCAGCATATGCTGAGTGTCTGCTGTGCCTTATTCACATGTGATTCCCAGAGAGCATATTGCCCCATGAAAGAGTGGAGCTTCATTTTGAGTTTGGTGTGCTGTTCTTCAGGTTCTTTTGCATGCTCGAAAAGAATACCATGAGATGGACCTGTTGCATTCCTGTAGAAATTTTTGCTGTAGCTGTTCTTTTATATGTATATCATGAGATTGCTGACAGAAGATGCAATAAGGACTCATTTCTTCCTTTCGCTTATGTTACTCTTTTATGTGCTGCAGACTTGCACAAAATTTGGATGCCTTTTTGTTGTTGGCTTTCTAAGAGTATACTGTATAAGAGTATATGTCAAAAGTGAGATTTAGGTTCAACGCAATTTTGTGGTTTTAGTGACAGGATGTAAGTCTTGTTAGTCTTGATGCTTCAATCTGCATTAATTCTAAACCATTACATGTACTGGTTTCCTTTGGGATGAAGTTAATGCTCCACTTCAGTAAATGTAACTTTCTGATGCAGTGTAGTAACTCTTGTAGCTTTGTAAGCTGTTAAGCAGGGATGTTAAACTGCTCTCTCCCCCAAAGCAGTAAGAAGCAGGACAGGAACTAGTACAAGTAGATGGTGATTACTTGACATAGAGCCACAAAATGGGTTCATAGCAGATTGATAAACCCAGTTCTCGGTCAGCTTTACTTACCTGCATTAAGACGAGTACCAGTGCCTCTGGTTTTCACAGAAGTTCATAATATAGTTTTACTATAGCTTCAATTTGCCTACTATGGAAATGGCATTACTAATTTGTTTTTCAGAAGTCATGCAAAAGGATAAGCTGAGAGGGTATAAATAATGTGGCATGTTGTATTTTAACTTCATTGAGGAAAAGGCCTCAAAAGCCTGGAAAGAAGGTGTATAGTATTCATATGTTTTCATTAATATCCTGAAAAAAACAAAAACCCTGTAATCTGTAGCTGTTGCAAGCTAAACTAAAGCTAGTGACAAAGATTTCTAATACTAGTTGATCATGTTGACAAAGTAGGTAACATTTCTACATAGTTTCAGATAAGTCCTGAACAGTGTGTTATATGGTAACTTATTCATAATAGAAACTCTTCTTATTTTTATTTATTAAAAAACTTTAATTGCTTAAATCAGATTGGCAAATCGAAGTACAGTGGAGACTGCAGACCAAAAATTCTGTTTGCAGTGGCTTTGTAATTTGTCTGACCTTTTCAAAAATGAGATCTATGTTTGCTATGTAATCAGTTAAAAACATATCAATCAAATAGATGATCTAGCCTGCATACATCATCACTCATTCATCTACTGCATCCTCATCTGTGATAAAATAATGTGTCAGAATTCTTTGAGACTGTAAACTGGACAATATTCAATGAGTCTTAATATTTTTTGAAGGAAGGAGAAAATTACTAGTGGACAAAATAAGCTGGTTTCAAATGAATTAACTGAAGCAATTTTTTTTCTTCTTCTGTTTTTTACCTCATATATGAAATGATAGATATATTCTCCCTCCTCCTTCCCCCCCAAAAAAAGTTACAGATGTTACAGAAAAAAAAACTTTGGATAAGGAACAGCTATATTATACTGAACCACAACAAACAAAATATTTTATAAAAAAACTACTTATAATTGCAAATACTGATATGAAATATGTTGCTCACAGTTTAGGTATTTGTTTAATATTACAGCTGGGCTTAGGGCTCCCTGAGCTTTATCCCTTGCTGTCATTGCCAGCATTCTTTGTTAGCACTTTTCACTGATGCCCCTTTTTATGATTCTTACTAATAATTTGGAAGGATAATAATTGAAAATATTTTTATAGGAATGGTGTTTAATTAATCACTGTTTTTAAGTTTTTCAGTGGGAGCAAAGAATGTCCTTGGGAGAGTCTGATGCTCTGAATAATTTTGCGTTTTAAAGTAGGAGTTACTTGGCTGTGCTGTGCCCAGCTATGGAGAGGACCATAAAAACGTCACTAGTCTTCTTTAGATTCCTATATTCCTAAAAACGTTGGACTGAGTTAAAGTTTCTAAGGTTAGGGAGAGGTGTCTAGACATGATAGAAGACTTCATATGCTCTAATAAGACCTGTTAGCTTGACATTTTCTAAAACTTAAGTGATTGCTATTGACCTAGTATAAAATAAGTTGTATTTCCTTCAGGTGGACATTTGTTGTGCCTTACTGTCCTGGAAAAATATTTTGATACATCAGTGCTCTTTTACTGAGCCCTGCATAATGTGCAAATACAATATTGATCAAATGCGATAAAGCTGTTCCTATATCAGCTGTGTATAGTGCATATGTATCACAAGAACCTTTTGTGAGTCGTGGGAGCAGCACACTCATCTCACACCCCAGTGACTTGAGCAGACAAAACCAACATGTCTGCAGGGTCTGAGTTTCCTTGGAAGAAGAAAACATGAAAGCACAACTGAATCTTTAGGTGAGGGTAACATGCTTCTTCAGAGAATTGGATTACAAAAGCCACAGAGCATGTTGAATCTTGAATTTAGAGTGTTGCCTCCCCACCTCATGCTAAGGCTGTTAGAGATACATAAACCTCTTCATGTGGCCAACTCCACTGTTGGGAATTTAGTCAAGCATCAAGTTGAAGTGAGGAATTTCTCTCAAATGATGATGGAAAACAAAGATGTAATGATGCAGAGAGCACAATTAGTGTTTATTCTTACTGATTTAATCAACATTTGCTTTAGACCATTTTGATAAACTAGACATTTAAAGCATTTTGAAGTGCAGTGGAAACAGTTTTGGTGCACAGTAATGGTTATTTGAACAGAAGCTACTTTTTACACCTCATAACTTTGCAGTCTTGATCTGAAGAAGAATTTTCTGCATTTCTCTTATGTTAATTTAGCAACCCATTTCACAACCCTTTGGGGTGGGCTGCTGTGTAGAGAGGTGTATGCAGCACTAGTACTGATACAGGAACCTTTTTTTTCAAACGACTTGTGTGTGTTTCGTAAAATATGCTTTATTTTAAAATTAGGGCTTCCTGTTGCAGCTGTTCCAGGAGCTCTGAGTCCTTTGGCTATTCCAAATGCTGCTGCTGCAGCTGCAGCTGCTGCTGCTGGCCGTGTGGGAATGCCTGGAGTTTCAGCTGGTGGCAATACAGTCCTCCTGGTTAGCAATTTAAATGAAGAGGTCAGTGAAACAATTTTACTTCCCCCCCCGCCCCCCCACTTTAGTCACACTTCATTTGTCAGTATTTTATAATTTCTTTGCATTTGGCCTCTTATATTTGGATTTTAAGCTCAAAGTGTTTTTGCTGATTTTTTTTTAATAATCCCCAAAGCTTATTTTAAAACCATCATTGTTAAATACATTTGTTTTCGTAGGTAGCTAACAACTTAAAATATCCTTTGATAGTCAGCTACCGATTTTTTTC
The DNA here is from genome assembly GCA_013397795.1 of Orthonyx spaldingii. Lineage (NCBI taxonomy): Eukaryota > Metazoa > Chordata > Aves > Passeriformes > Orthonychidae > Orthonyx > Orthonyx spaldingii. The sequence goes on along the minus strand of VZTJ01004015.1, from coordinate 982,975 downwards.
TAAGGAAAACTTGGTAACTACTACATGTTTGACATTTGAATTGAAACCTTTATTTTTACAAAATACCAACTATTCTTTCTTTTGTAATTATTATCATGTAAACTAGAATTTCTGTTTTGTTTCTAATTGTTTGCTGTTTCATTTCATGCTTGTATCTTACATTTTGGAGTCTTAATTTATGTGAACTACTCTAACACATTTTTCTTTGAAGGTTCTCCCAAAGATCTTGACGAGGCACTCTTCCAGTCTCTCTTAGTAATTTTTTTTCTTCGCAGTTACTCATTTGTCTTAAAAAAAAAAAAAGGGGGTGGCAAAGCATTTTCACCTTAACTGTATCTTTCTTGCTAACTCTGAAATCTAAAGGGATTAATTTGGTTTTGCATTTTTACTGTCCTTTACATTTATTTTGATGGCTGTGAAAGCTGGTATGAAATGTGGGAAGTTTGTATCAGTCTAGCTGTTCCATTTTTAACTGGCCTCTGTCACTGTAAATCATTAAGCTTTTTTTATCATCTAGTACTATTTTGTCATCCACAGTCTTGCATGTTAAAATGTTTTAGATCAGAGTGCCATTTTGAAAGATATTTTGCCTGCATTTCATAACCAGCCATGCTTACGCAGTTAAAGTTTAAATTTTAAAATTTCTATTGCATGCTTTTTTTAATTTATTTTCATGTTGAGATGAAATGCTGTAGTTTACTCTTAATATGAATGTACTTTACCCATATTTGTCTTGGGTGACTACATTTTACTCAGTTTTTCTTGTACAGTACATAAACCAACCATTTTCTGACCAAATTCCTGCATTTCCTATGTACTGACCTATATTTTATTTTTTTTTGTTCCCCACTTCCTTATTTTTTTTTCTTCTGCATTGCTGTACTCCCTCCCCCATTTCATCCTTTTCCTTATGTGTTCAACTTCCCTTTCCTTGTCTTTACCCAAATTCCCGTGCCCTTCCCTGTCTTACCCTTCTCCTCGTCTTTGTCTACGTCCCATGTCTTCATTCCCTATGTTCATGCTTCTGTGCTTGAACAAAATGTTCCTCGGACCAACTTGCCCCAATTAACCGCCTTGAAACCATGATCCATGACCACCTCACCATTCTGCGGGATCCACCCTTCGTTATGGATGATCTGTTCATCTCCGCTCTTCCTCGACTCTTCTCTCTTCTTGTCTTACGCTGCTTGCTCTTCTCTCCTTCTAAAGATGGTTACGCCCCAAAGTCTGTTTACCCTCTTCGGTATGTTATTGTTAGCACTATACTTTTATTATTGATTTGATTTTGTTTTTATGGTTTTTGTTTGGTTGGTTTTTTTGTTTCACCTTAATTCTTATTTGTAGCTAGCACTTTGGCTTAAGGTTGAATAGTAAATCTTTTGCTATTTTTCTTTTGCTGTTTAAATCTCTCCATAGACACAGATTTTCTTTTAATGCATGCTAATATATTTTGCATGGTCTTTAATTTTATATCATTCACATAGCTTTGAGGGTTTATCAGAAATTATTCTTTTCAAAATTCACTATTCAAAATCTTTATCTCCTTTATTCATTTGTGAGTGTGTTGAGTTTGAGTGAGTGATCTTGTTGCTGTCTGAATGTTCCATTGATATGTCAAAATATATTACTTAGGTGGCTGGCTTTAAAATGAACTTTTTCTTTTGGGTTACTTTTGACTTTGAAAAGGTGTTTATGGTGATGTGCAGCGTGTGAAGATTTTATACAATAAGAAAGATAGTGCTCTTATACAGATGGCTGATGGAAACCAGTCACAGCTGGGTAAGATTAGTTTTCTGTTTATATTCCCATTAGTCTAAGTACTTGGAAATTGGGCTGTGTAAGATCAGGTGAACTGTGTTTATATTTGTCAGTCTGTCTCTTATCCTGGTTACCCACCAGATCCAAAATCTTTTTGCATGCACTTGTGTTCCAGAAGGTCTGCACCTAAATGAATACCCTAAATGAATTCAACAGCTGAATCAAATGTGATAATCCATAAATCAAATTAAGTATTCACAAAGAGTCTGCAGACCTAGTTCTTGATTCCAGTCTTTTAGCACACTGACCCTTTGATTTGCTTGGGTGTTTTTCTTCTTAGCTTGTGTGATGTACCACAAGCTATTGAAAAGTAGCACTCAGTTGAGTAAACTTGTCTTTTTCAGCCATGAGCCATCTTAATGGACAAAAAATGTATGGAAAGATTATTCGGGTTACCCTTTCTAAACATCAGACAGTACAACTACCTCGAGAGGGACTTGATGACCAAGGGCTGACTAAAGATTTTGGTAATTCACCCTTGCACCGCTTCAAGAAACCTGGTTCAAAAAACTTTCAAAATATATTCCCTCCTTCTGCAACACTTCATCTGTCCAATATTCCGTAAGTGTTCGCTGTCAGTAAGCCAGTAATATTTATGTGAATCACAACACACTGAATTGACTAATGATTTCCTGCTTATGCTTATTTTCTTTCTGTCTGTAGACCATCAGTAGCAGAAGAGGATCTACGCACATTGTTTGCTAACACTGGAGGCACTGTGAAAGCATTTAAATTTTTTCAGTAAGTAGCTTTCCTGCACATAGCTCCAAAAAAAGAGTTTTTGCAGCACATCTTAAGGAAAAGTACATATCAGATAGCAAGCTTTAGGAGCATCCCCTGTAGTGTTCAAGTTCCTAATTCCATTATTTTGTTTCAGAAGAGATCACAAGATGGCACTTCTTCAGATGTCAACAGTAGAAGAAGCTATTCAGGCTTTGATTGATCTTCACAATTACAATCTGGGAGAAAGTCACCATCTGAGAGTTTCTTTCTCTAAGTCAACTATTTAAAAAGGCAGATAGAGAATGAAGGTGTATTGCATTGTTTGGTGTTGTCACCTTTTGACTGTTCAGGAAAGTGGGGACCAGAGTTTGTCTTCTGTTTTTTTATTTTTTTTCATGCTGTTATCATTCCTCGATTGTTAAAAAAAAAAAAAAAAGGCAGTGATATTAACTGCTTTTCAACTGTTCAACTGTTGTTTAGATAAACCATTGTTTTGTTTAAAAGATTTCGAGTTAATACCACATTTTTTCAACTTAGTTGATGTACGTGCCTTAAAAAGGAAAATTAGTACTGCTGGAATTGCATAGCTAGTAAAAAGCAAATTTGGTTGTCTGGGGCACATTGTTACATGATAATTTAAATATGTTTAGGCAGGGGTGTGTAAAAAGGTTAAGTTTTTGTTTTCTCCTGCTTGATAGATTTCTTTACATGCTGGCTTGTCACTTATTTTTCCTTTTAATTGGATAAGATGCATTATGCTGAAAGAGTAAAATTACATTATTTGATTTTTGCTGCTTTTTGCTTTGTGTTCTTTTTTAAAAAATGGCCTTTTGTATTTCATTGTTCTGGTCTAGATTCAGTTATGAATGTAGGCATTAGTTAAAATTAACAAGGTAAAGATTATTAATTTCTTAAAGGACAAAAAGTGACTTCTGTGACTTTGAGCCCTATGTGAAAAGCATTGTGGAATCTTAACCTTTTTGTACACACTCTTGTGGGATGTATCATATAAATGTCAGCACTAAGTAATGTCTTGTTTGTGGCTGAATATTTTTCGTAGATGTTTTTGAAGTTGACATGACTTACGTGCATTTCAATATATATTGCCATCTTTAGTTTGTAATTAAGATATGGAATATGGTTGTGGATTTCTGAGCATGTACAGACTGGTCAAGCTAGTTCAGGAAATGGTGCATGTATTTTTCAATGATGAAGAAAGTTTGCTGCAAATGCTTGCAGGAAATTTTGTGGCAGTTTCCTAAAACTGACAGCCAGGTGGGACCAAAGTTTATGTGCCTTTAGTCTTAATTTACCTTGCATTGTAATATTCAGTTTTAATAAATCTCTTCAAAATATTTTGTATTTAGAAATTGATCTGACTTTACTATAAACATAGCTCAGAATCTGCAGATCCAGTTAATTTGAAAGCAGTTCACTGACAGTCTGAACTGTTACCTTGATTCTGTTTCAATGACCAATACTTTTTGAAATTGATGTACTTAGTTTCAAGATTCATAGATTCTGTTATCTATGTAGAAAAAAAAAGGTCATGTATATTTTCTATTAGTTGAGTTTTTACATCTTTAGAATTGTAAAATTCAGTATAGTTTGAAAGTGGCACAATTAAAAATTAATTTTCTAACAAAGTTGGGAGGTTTGATGGTTGTTTAATTTCATTTTGTGTGTACTCTGCTTACCTCTGTAGCATGCTCAATAAACACTTCTGTAGCTCTGTATTCACCTTTTCTGTCTTTCTCTGCTGCTTTCTATCTCTCTTCTTCTTTGTTTTTCACTTCTACTGTGCTTCTAAATTCATGTTTATTCTCTGCCAGGGTGGGAAAAGCATAATATTAAAAACTACAATTTGTGGCTTTTTACCATAAATCTGATGCTGTGAAAAATACCAACTCTTTATTTTCAGATAGTGACCCCTTTGCAGGCAAATGTGCAAATTAAACATTTCCCACCCTGTTATAACTTACTGCTTTAAAGACATAACTTTTATTGTAGTTTGTTAGCTCTCTCTTTCTATCTTTTTAGTTTTTAAGCAGATTTATGCACTAATAGATCTCTCAGGTTTGCCATGCTCTCTTGCTGCAAGTTTCATCTTTCATTTTTTTTGTGTCTGCTAAAGATTTTCTACTAATCATACAGTATATTCATGGGTGAAAATAACAAAGGATTTAACATGAGATCTGTGGACCATACGTGTTTGACAACAGGATACTTCACCTTTTCAGAGTCATGGGTTCAAATGAATATTAAAACAGTTTGGGCATTTCAATAGTGTTTCTTTATATTACTTTGAACTGATTGTTGTGGGGGTTTTTTCCCTTCGATTAGAAATTGGATTTTACACAGTTGCCATTTAAAAATAACTGAATGATCCTGGAGCATTCAGTAAAAGCTGTCGGTGTTCATATCAAAGCATTTTTCAATCACTTTTCCAGTACAACCACTGTAGATATATTGATGTCAGAATACTTTGTGAACTGATGTCTTCCTTTGGGTGTCTTTCAAATCAGTAAATAACTATCAGCTTTTCAAGGTCATGGTATAATGTGGGACTTGCATTAGTCATAATACGTTAAATAAAATGGATTTTATCAGAATTACACCCAATATATAACTTTAGTTATACTCCAGGTATTGCAGTGATCACCCAGTCTGCAGTGCTGGTAGAATTCTATTCATCCATACTCAAAGCTTGTGAATCAGCATCTTTTTACAACTCAAGCACCCAAATGCATAGATGTGACCATTTTCAATGATTTAAGCAGTAGTTAAGGGTCTGACTGAGCTGATCTGTTACATTTTTCATCTGTACAATATGATGTCCCATATTTTTCTAAAATAAAAGTGTGTCAGATTTCCTTTTGTGTATCAGAATGTGCTTGCGTGTTTCAACTAGAAATGTGAATTGAAATTTGCCATTCCATGGGTTCAGCTTATGCTGAATCATATCCACTCTAAAATGTGTATCAGATAGCATACAGTGATTGCCATGTGTGTAAATTTGAAATAACTGTAAACATCTGCACTGTTTGATTGTGTACAAATACAGGGGTTTATAAAAGGGTAACTTACATATTTCTTGCCAGGCTTATTTCCTTAAGAAGAAGTTTCTATACTTTTCTCATTTTGAAAATTTCTGTGGCAAAAACCTCAAGGGAAAGAGTGTATATTGGCTTTGACTTGTTATAAGTTCAACAGCTTTTTTTATGAGGTTATATTTGTATCAGCCAAAATTAAAAGTAATGACAGTCATAATTGTCATGAAAGCATTTTTTATTAGTCTGAAGAAAATCACTGTTCAGTTATTGATACTTAGTCTTTAAAGTGGTATCTCTTCAGAAAATACAGATTTAGTAATATCCTAACTCCTAGAATTTTCAAAAACTTGTTTTTCCTGAGATGGTACTGCATTTTGTATAGTAATCTGTACGTTTTTGTTGTTATAAAATGTAAATAAGTTTCTGTATTTTTAGCTCTTCAGAATGTGAAAAGCATCACTTTTATTAAAATTTTACTAAAAATAAGATTCATGAATAACTTCTTAGACTCCATGGAATGTGAGTTTTCAGATTGTTAGTAAAACTTTACCATAGGCATGGTGATTCTCCAAACTTAGTTTCAGATTTTTAAAATAATTCTGGTATTTTGTCAGAGGGCAGTTGGTGATTTTTTTGTTGTTGTTGTTTGTAAATTGTTGCATTTTTCTCTAGTGAAGCAATGAAATTGGTTGGAGAAGTTCAAAAATGATTCTTTGATCAGATAATGTCCACTGGCAAATGCAGTATGTAAATTAAGTGAACCAAAACCTTATAGCACTCTGACTAGAAATTGGGGGAAAACCTCAAAGCTAAGTGAATACACTTACAGGTATTTTTGTATATTGTGATTTAACATGCTATGAAAGGCACCTGTGCCCTGCAGGAATAATAGTTCATACAACTATTTGTAGCTTGCCATTTTTAATGTTTTACATTAGTAATCAGTTTTATAAGCTATCTTACAAAAACAGTTTCTTTGATTTATTGTAAGTTTCCTTATGTTTTACAATATCTTACAGTGTGACAAGATTAATCAGATCCTGCTGTCTGTAGGATTTAAGGCACTGTGATTTCAAACTCTACTCCAGATAACTTGTCTAATTCTATGCTTAGATAACATGTACTTCTGTCAAAACATTAGAAAAAAGCATTACGTTTTTCTCTGCCAACAGGAATATAAATCCACTAGTCCATCTCAACAAATGGTTTTCCCAGTATCAAATGTATTGCAGTGAGCAAGGCTGCTCAAAAGGTTTGATTGTGTCAGGTAGGGATGAGGCTGAAGTCCTTGTTCTGTTCCAGAGGCTGAGACAACCTGAAGATCAGAGTTTTACTGAGGTGAACTAATTTTCTTCCAAATAATTAGGCAGAATGCCCCATGTCTTGTAGTCCTGGTGTGTGTAGAAAGGGCTGTGTATATATATATATTTATATGTATGGCGACACTTGCAATATTTCTTACCTTCCTGGTTTCTTGAGGAGATGAGCAGCTGCAGCCTGCTAGTCTGGTTCCATGCACACAGAAGGTTAAGGAGAAAGAATGATTTTTCTGAAACTGTGGGATTTGGCATGGTATTTTTTACTTAATGGGCCTTGTTAGTCAGTAGACTGCAGTAATCTTAACTACAGAAAATGATGATCTATTAAGAATTATTCTGTTGGTGCATTGGCTTGCTAGAGCTAGTGATGAAGTTCCTGCCCTGCTCAAGAATTACAGGCCACAGTTACGAAGATTTAAAGAATTGCTTTACCTTGTTTTTTCCTTTAATGTAAGAATTTATTTAGTATTACATAATCTGAATATCTTGAGCTTTGAAATTCTCTCCAGTGCATGTGTTTGGTCTTCAGGATGGTTAACAAAATGAGATTGGTGAGTTCCTTCTTCACCCTAAAAAACTTTACAGCTTGCTATATCTGTTGTTGTTTTCCAAGTTCAGTGAATTTTCCTCTGATCAACAAACTAAATTTGGAAGAGGGTTATGTTGCTTTGTTTTTCCCCTTTCAAAGTTTACAGCATGTGATATTTAAAATCTATTCTTTCTTGATTAGTTCTGCAGGCAGACAGCAAAGGAAAAATGAAGAACTTTCCTTCCTTGGGAAAATGTGAATTAAATGCAGATTGACTTAAATGTCTCCAAAAACGTAGCTGAAAATAGCACTCCTATTATTGCAGAGTTCTGCATGTTTTATGAGTTTTAGCCCCGTTTCATAAGGAAATGAGGCGTGTGTAATTGCACCATCTCGGTGTGGTTGCGCTGTTCCCAAGATAACCCCTGGCTGTTCCTTGGCACTCTTGTACCCTTTGGTTGGCTTCCTGTCAGACAGAGGGGATGAAGTTCTCCCAGTAGTAAGGTGTGTCTGTTTCTGTCCTTGTGATCAGTTTGCCTGCTAGGTCAAAGTTCTTGCTTTCAATGCTGTGGGCAAGGGAAGGAAAAGATCTGATGCCTGGTCTTCTGCTGGGAGTTCTCAAACAGCCATGGACATGGATTGCTCCCTCTTAACAGGCAGCAGCTTGTGAGATAGCGAACGTGGTAGGGCCTGGGGATACTGGGCACAGGACAAGAGAAGTGAAAGGGAAGGAGGAGCAGAGTATTGGACAGAGGAGTATTGAGGGTATTTCAGTAGCTTGCTTTCCGTTGTTTTCATGCATAAATAGATGTGAGAAATTGTTGACAAGGTGAGACATGTTGGCTGAATAATTTCATAGGGATATTTTACAAACAAGTCTGGACAAAGTGAGTCCAGCTTGTGAGGTAAATGTGATGTATTTTCACTTCAGCTCAGTGGGTATAGGAGTGTCAGAGCTTAGCAATTGCATGCAGACTGCTGTGGAAGCTGGTTTTCCTAGGATGGGTACTTACCTTCCCTGGAAGCCAGCAAGACTGAAAGCCTGAAGCCTCTAGCCCTAGGACAGGCTGCATGTCAGGGTAGTTTAGGATGATTGACACTGACGGCTTGCCAAAGAGCTAGATAAAGTGAGCTAGTGGGATCCAGGAAGAGATTTGTTAGAGGAGTCATCAAGTGACACATGTGGGGACTGGCGTTTTTTGATGAAAAATGTAAACTGTAAAATTTCTGACCGTCTGTATTCCATGGCAGGTACACCAGTATCCTTTGGGCTAACCCTATTGCCCCTAGTTCCTTAATGCCCTGGGCTCATCTCTGACAGCATCAACATCCTTTGAAGGTTTCAGTTGTGTAGCTGAAATCATGCTGGACTAGTCCAGTCTTTTCTGAAGCAAGAAAGGTTTCTTGGCAGCTGCATGTGGTAGGACACCGGCCTTTCCACTCAAACACTGGCAGTCCTCAGCTAGTAGAGTCCTGGTGCCATGTCACCAAAATACTCCTTTCATCATGCTGGGCTTGGTTGTCTAAACATTAACCTTCAGGTATTGACTTAGATAATTTGAGTAAACTTTTTGTGAACTTTTGTCTTTCAAAATGAGGGGGCTTTTCCTTTTTTCCTCTATTTTTAGAGAGAGGGAGATTTTCCTGTTGATTACAGAAAGTAAACTAGAGATTGCCATTTTCCAGTTCTTAAGCAAATTTTGGTTGACCTTAACCATTTTGATCTGAAGTGTGTCTAACTTGTTTAAACTGTAATGGCAGAAGTCACACAACATGCTTAGTCAGTCTGTATCACTGCTTTGCTATGCTTACTCCTAGACATTAGGGAAAAATTAAGCTTGACCTAAATCTTTTGCTGCATTTTAAGTCCACTCTGGTTTTTACAAAGTGGTCATTCTCAAGTTCCTCTTAGATGGAAGATGGAGCTAAGCCTCATCTTCTTCGAGGTGTAGTTACATTAAAATATATGGTTAACAGTAGATGACCTTTTCCTGTTGGTGGCTCTTCACTCAAAATAGTTCTTATAAACAGGTGTTTGTGGTGCCATCCTGTTACAGAGATTGGTGTGTACTTTGAATAAATTGTTCTTCTAATTAGAGAATGGTAGCACCAAGCACTTCTGCATTGCTGTGGGTCAACTCTAAATAGTTTTTTCCCTGCAGGTAGCATGCCTGGTTTGAGTATGTGTGCAGCAAGTTTTGGTCCCCCAAGGGATGTGCTCTCAGTTGTGGCAATGGAAGAATTGCCCCCCCACCACCCATTATCATTTGCAAGTGACTGTAAAACTGAAGTCTACAGAATGCCAGTGATCTTGCTAGCAGATCAATGTTAACATTTATTTGCAATTTTCTTAAGGATGCCTGGAAATCTTTAAAAGTAGTTTGCTTTTCAAAGCAAACATATAAAGTATCAGAACTTTTTCCACAGGAATGTAGACTGTTGGTTCGTGTAGGCTATGATCTGGAAGTCTTACACAGGTCAGACTAGGTAGCCCTAAGGAAAGGGATTCCACATTGCATTTCATTTCTACTTCCAGCATTTTGCAAGTTTTGAGCTAGTTGAAAACTTGGATTTTTGCTGATCTGAAATAATATACCCTTTCCTACACATCCTTTTTCAATCTACAGCAGCTTCCTCAGTTTCTAAAGATGGGAATTCTGTAAAACATAGGTTTTTTTTTCAAGGTGATTTCAAACAACGTATGTGACATGTTCCTGCATAGCTAAAGAAAGGTACAGAGATCCTTCTATGTTGGGAGCAGTTATCCAGCTTCCTTTTGGGCTTAGGACTGCTTGGAAAGCTTCCGGACAGATTTACTGGAAAGTAAATATATTGTGCTTGGTGTGCCTGGCCAGTAGTATAAACCCTAAACTTTCCTCAGTGAGCCATCACACTTGAAGCAAAAGCTGGTTATCTGCTGTAGCTGTTAGGGTGCTAGGAATTCAGGCCTTGCAGATTCAGTGCTTATAGGACTCTTCAGCACTTCTGAGCCCTTTGGTAACCATAGCAAGTTGCAACCATGTTTTCAGAACTTTTGGGGTACATGCTGTAGAGTGAGATAAGGGCTATCTGCACTTACGGCTCTTGAATTAAGACACTGAGTAGCCTTAGAAAAGCCTAGGAGCCCTTCAGTCTGTTTTAAGACAGTTCCCTCATAAGAAATCATTGGATATTGAAAGTCATATTCATTTCAGCTTCACTTAGTATTTAGCAACCTGCTTGAATCCTGAGTAACCAACATCCTTGTTACACTCCGAGAGAAGCTCTTACAATGCTTCATTCTTTTTGAAATATTTTTGGAACGTAATGTTATGCTGTGAATAATGCTTTTGTAATAAAAAAATATATTTTTCAGTCCCTTACTTTGTATTTCTGTGGTAAGTGTTACTTACATTTATGTTAGTAGATCTTAATAATAGTGTAGAAGTTGGTGAACTTGCAGGAGGATTACCACTTGGAACAACAGGCATTAGTTTTCTGTGCTGGAAAAAATGAGTCCAGGCCTCTGGCATTTAGAAGGTGGTATCTAGGCAACTGCTACTGAGTGCCAAGATCCTCTCTTGCAGACATCTGCCCTGCCAAAACCATGTTCCTAGGGAGGAGAGAAAGTTCATCCAGATGTAGTGACTGACTGTGAAAGAAAATGAAACTGAGAAAAATGCTGTAAATACTGAGTTGCTACACAAGAGCTGCAGCTCCCTGGAGATGAGACAAGTAGCCGAGAGCTTCCTCTGCACATACTGTGTGAAAGGTGGCTACTGCAGGGCACATGTCCCAAAGTTGTACCCTCTCTGTTGATTTCAACCTATGTCCTATGCACTCCTTTTAATAAGAATGCTTTTCCTTCCTTTTTCCAATTTCAAAAATGAATTTTCAAGTTTTTAAGTTGCAGTGTTTTAAGGTTTTTTAAGCCTGTCAAGCAGCACTATGGAAATGAGCTATGTGTCACTGTGAGGCCAGGTGTGATTCACTGAAAACTGGAAATAATGTAAGACACTGAATCTAGCTGAGACTTCACTTTTACGGATTAATTGTCACAAACAGAACTCTGATCTTTGGGCTGCCTTAATCTATAGTACAAAACCTCCTGTTGAGTATGTGTACATCACGTTGCCTTTGTAAGGTAACAGAATGCCTATTTGCCACCATTCTATTGTTCAGAGACATTAACAACTCCTTCCACTGATAAGGAGCTGATGTTTTAAACTGGTTGATTTATGAGTTTTCAGGTTTGTTACAGACTTCCTGATTCTTCTGTGTTTGGCAATTTTAGAAGTGTTGAAGTGTCAAAATATCTTACACGTGTTAGCGTTTAAGCACCTTCTTTTGCAATCATTTCAAGCAGTAAGGAAGATGGAACAGTTACAACTATTCTGGATGTCAGCTTTGTTCCCAATTTGATTTTAAGATACTTAATGCTTGTAAAATCCAGCACTGTACAACAGCCTGATTCCTTGTACAAAATGCGATGAAAGATTTAGCTACACACAATAGACACAACTTTAAATATATGGTTACTAATAATGTAACCTATTTCCCTCTCCTATCCCTTTGTTAACATGACTGTCAAGGACGGGAGGTGTTCCAAATGCTCCTCTTGCACTGCAAGAAGTAGCCAGGAATCATTCAGGAGGTGCTTTCACTTTACAGTTGGGCTGTGCTTAAGGCTTGCTGCTATTCAAGGGATTAGTTCTGCTTCTGCCATTCTTGGTTGGGACCTTCTGTCAGCTCTGATGCCTGTCTTCTTGCCCTTCATCTGCATGATTCAACCTGCTAACTGACAGCATCCCTACCAAAAAAGTCAAACTTCTCCTTTGTCGTCTCCCTCTCCCGTTTTTGGTATTTGTTTTTGCTCTTTAGTGGACTGAACGTGGTCACTGAACCTGGTTAGAGAAATACCAAAGGAGATGGAGCATACTCCTGGGAGAAGGGGGGAAAACAACTCTGCCTGCTTCAACAGAAGTCAAATATCAGCTAAATGTAACAAAGTCTCATATTTAAACACTTTATGCCAATACAGTTTTTCCAGCCCTAAAGGCTGGAACTGTCACTGATTTTAGATACAGGTGGAAATACTGAGTAGCTCTAGGACTTGAGCTAATACACACTGTGATGTTTATTGACCTAAATGCCCAGTAGTTTCTAGATGTTAATAATTACTAAAATACTGTATATTACACGGAGTTGTAACATAAATTAACATAATAAACACATCACTTTACAACAACATCGTATGAAATGGTCTGCCACACACTGCCAAGTAAGTGGATTATATCAGCTTCATGGGCTATGTGAAATGTTTTGCTTAGGTAATGTTATTTAAATTCTTAATGTCTTTCCTTCAGTGAAGCAGGAAAAATTACTTGTAATTATGGATTAATGATCTCTGGGATGCTGTTTATTCTGCATGCGGTTTTTTGGGGAGTTGTGCTTTCTTTCCCTAGCTTTTGCCTATCATGCCTCTTGTGTTTCTGTCATTGCTGCTTTAGGTCCAAGCAGAATTCTGCAGGCACAGCTCTTTTAAAGTCTGTGGTTATTATCTGGGTGGGATTTTCCTGTTCTGTTTCCAGACATGCTCTTTTGAAACAATGTGTTAGTTCCTTGTTAATCATGCTAAGAATGATTGCTTTTACTTGATGGAGTCGGACTGACATTTATGCCATAAGTTTCTTAAAGTAAAGGCACTCTTTGAGGTGTCAGACATGTAAAGGCCATAAGAATTTTCAAAGAAACACTTCTGATTTTTGTTCCATCACTGTAGTATAAGAGGAGAAAGGCAAAAAAATGGTGCTTCATAAGCCGGGGTTTTACTGCTTTATGGTGACAGATAATGGTAATATTTACTACTTATGAGCCATGCACATAAATCTACATATTTATGTAGTAATGAATACAGTAAAATATTGTGGCATTTCTACTTAGAACATAATTGCCATGTATATTAACACAGATCTGGATGTCATAGAAAGTGAGCCAAAAATAAAGCTGTTTTACCAAATTGATTCAGTACTATGGGAATATTTTAAGAAGCTGTAATAAGGGAGGTTCTCGAGAAACAGACTGAAATATTTCTGTTTATATGTAATGACAATGTAAAGGTGATAAGCAGTGTCATTCTTACAGCTGATTACATGCTGCAGAAGTAGCTGTAGACTAGTTCGTGTACTCAATTTCTGTAGTGTATTAATAGCTCTGTTCTTTAGAGTCAAAGCAGATTGAACATTGAATTTAAAAAGGTTCTGCTAGGCTTAGTTTACTCTTTTCTGAAAATTTGCACCTCTCTTCTGCCTTACTCTATCATGTCTCCTTTTTCCATTTATCTCAGGCTAGATACACCAAACCTTAAATGAAATTGTTTTTATTTTCTCTACCCTAACACCGGCCTGTCATCACACCACCTGACCCAAGTTTGGAGCATTTGCATTGTTTACTTTGATTGGTTTTGGAAGCTGCTTTCCTGATCTGTTCTCCATCCAGCATTGCATCCTTGTACCCCTGATGCTGCTGCCTCCTTGTCCTCTGTGCACCACCCTCCCCCTGTCAATGATCCCCACGCTCTTGCTTTGGGCTCCCTTTGTTTGTTGTTGGAGGTGTAATGGTGCAGTGGCAAAGCTGGCACCCAAATGCTGTTGTTGGCCCTCTGCAGGTGTGAGCACGCTGGAACTCTTGGGTTTGGGAGCACTTTCAGGAACTGATTGTCTCCAGCCAAAACTGACCTTGGGAGGACTTCATGATTCTAAACCTGAGCACAGACAGCACTGCCTTGTGATGTACCATCTTCATCCTTCACGTCCTGTGCATGAATACTGGCCCAGGAGGCTTTGCCTACAAGTGCATCAGAGATTGTGCAATGAGGGACTTGAGCAAGACCTGTTGTGTGTTCAGAACATGGCAAGATTTACCAGCAAGATGTCCAGGTAATGGTGACATCCTTCATGCTGAAATGAGGGGTGGGAATGTTTGAGGATGTGTTTTCTGTGGATGTATATACAGGTTGGAATGAGACTTTAAATCTAGCTGGATAGTTATAATGGTGGTAGCAGCGTTTCTGAAAACACTCCAGAGCTTTCAATTTTATTGATGTGCAAAGCCAAATGAGGGGGTTTTTTTTAAGGTTCTGACCCAGTCCCTTTCCATCTGTCTGGGCCTGTTTCTCGGGCAAGATACCTACGGGATGTGGCAGGATTGCTAGTTAGTTTGAGTTTTTTAGATCACAGAATCTACTGATATACTAAAGGATGGGCTAGTAATGAGAAAGGATCAATTGACAGGAGAAAGGGTGATTGCTAGTGTTGAGCAGGGAAAATGTACGTGCTGCTCTCAGGGTTTTCTCAAAACAGTTTCTTTCAGCATGTTCTCTAATGATCTTGAAGGTGAGGTTAATTTGATATTGATCAGATTAACAAATGTAAAATCTGGTAAATAAAAGCAATTAATTGAAAATAGGAGATTGAATAAAAGTAAAGGGAGCTTTAACATTTGGAAGAACAAGAGGCTACAGAACTGCTGATGTTCCTGAAGTTATGCACGAACTTGTGACTCCTTGTTAATTGCTAGAGAGAACTTTGATTCAAGGGGCCGCTTGTGCTTCGGTATTTGATGCTGTTCACACTGAACCAACCACTGAAGCTTAGCAGAAAATAGGGTCTTTTCTTCCAGGATTTCTAGTTGGATTGCAAGCACCCAGACTTTCTTTACAGGCTTGTATGTAGTTAGTCCTAACATGGCCCAGGAAAGCAGAGGAGATTTTGAGCTTGCTCTCCATGTTACATTAAAATACTGTGCTATTGTCTCATGTTTTGTTATTGAAAGAGGTAGAAGGATGTTGGGATTTAACGGATCTGTTTCTGAGCCCTGGCTGCAGACTTGAGGGTCAGACACATGAGTATCCCTGTGTTTAACATTGGTGTTGGTCCTTCTCTCTGACCTTCATGGCAAATACTCTGCCTTCTTGCTGAAGATGCGCAATGTGAGGGCAGGATATGGGACACTTGTGTATTCTCATTTCCTTGACTCGTGCAAATCTCTCCACAGATGCGGACATGTCATGAGATTAAACCTAGCAGCACACCCCATGTGCTCAGAATTCACAATCCTCATCTCTTCCAAAGCAAACCCTATAGTCTGTTCTTCAAAGCACATTGTGTTCTGGGAGGTGCTGGGGTTTGTGGGAAGTTTCACAGTCCTAACTTTGCATTGTGCACTAACATCTTGAGTAGAGGCTTTAGGCAGAAGCTTTTTTCTCAGGTTGCTACTTATTCTCTCCTTTACATACAAATGAGAAGACGTGAGAAAATCAGCAAGTGAACCCAGGCCCCAGGCTGTTTGCTTTCATGGAGTGGGCAGAAAGAGAAAATGAAGTATTGTTAACTGCCTCCCTCACTGCCTCCTTCAGTCCATTCTCATCCCATGAGTCCACTGAAAAGCCTTTCACATTTCTGTACTAGAAATAACTTTAGCAGGGAAAAAACCCAACCACACTCCACTCCGTACATTGCAGCTGTATCATCCTTTCCCAGGTGCCCGTGTTGCTTTTAAGAAAAATGATAATAGAAACACTAGTGGGGAAAGACAGAGCACAAACAATTCCCACTCTTCCCCTTGAAGCGAGCAGTTTAGAAATGGGCTTATTTTGTTAGAATTCAGGGTAAATGCTTTTCAATATGTGAGAGATACTTTTGCTCAGTTCCAATGGACTCCACCAAATCAACCTCCCACTCAATTCAATTAATTCCCTTCTCCCTGTGTGTGAGGAACAAGGTTTGGATATAAAAACACTAAATTTAAGATTAAAATGTCTACAGAGATGATCAGAAGGGAGTCTATTTTAATAACCCTCTCAGATTGCTGTGCATGAGATGTGGAAGTAGGAGGTTTAATCTCAGTGCAGTGCCTTTACAATTATAATCAGAATTGAGCTGAGTATTGGTCAATAGGAAATTTGCTCCTCAGGGTAGGGAGAGGACTGTAACACGAATTAAGTCTCAGGATGTTAGTGAAGGAAACCATCTGAAAAGAATAATCAACTGCAGTGGTATGGATCTCAGGTTCACAGAAAGAGTTGTTCAAAATGAAATAAAAACCCAGAGCAAGAAACAGCAGAAAATTCCTGCTTGCACAATGATCATCCAAGTCTCTGTGAAAGAAACACAGGTTACAAGTGCATGATGCTTTCCTTTGGTGAATTTTTTGCTTTAAGATATTTACAGCTGGTGTCAGTGTAAAAAGAAGTTATTCACTCTTCCCTTATGTCCAAGATTGGTTCCTGTAAATCAGTGCAGGGTGTGTGAAAATTGTCATTACTTTTAGGCAGGTCATGGGCTGGGAGACATAAAAGTACCAATTGGAAACACTGTTCTGCAGGCCTTTTTCATTCTTAATCTCCCAGGCTAAAAGTTTGCTGAATTTTTCCTCTTTTGTCACATAATGCATGTCTAGTGTCTTTTAAATTGGTGTTGGGCTGCTGGCTGGGCACTGGGTTATTTCTCAGAAGCCAGTCTTAGGACCCATTATTATAAAGGTTTTGTTTGCTTGCCCTATTTTCCTGCTCACAGCTATTCTGTGAGTTATTTGGGATCAGAGATGAAATGTGATTAGCATGAGTTCACTACTCCTGCTTAATACAATTGTGCTTTGTGATAAGAAACTTGTATCTTTTGAAACTCTTGGAAGACTGAGGTAAGGTATAAGGTGCTATAACTCTCTGCTCTGCCAATGTCACTGGCTCAAGACACTCAAGTTCAAACTGAACTACCATTTCTGAAGTCGTCAGAGAGAACTGGAAAATTCAGCAGTGGAAGAGGAGTATTTGCAATTTTATATCTTTTATTTAAATATGTAAGAGTAAAACAGAGATCAAACATTAAGATAAGGAAGATAATCCCTATATATTCTTAATCTTACAATGGAATATTGGCTCTGCAGGGAACAATCCTCTCAGAGCCCTTGAACATCCCAAATATCTGATGAAGGGTGTATGTGCACCAGGTGTGAAGAGGAGAATTGTGGGTGCCCACCTCTTTATTTGCAAGCTCCTGCTAAGACATGAATTTCATTTCTTGGTGTTTTTGCTACCCTCTCAATAGGGTCTATACTCAAAGGAAAGAAAAGAGGTTAATGATACAATTACAAGTTTTAGCAAAGGCGCTTGGATTTATTCTTTGTTCTTGGGGTTTTGCAGGGCTCCATCCTTGGCCCTGTGCTCCTCATCTTCATTAATGACCTGGACACAGGACTGGAGGGGACACTGAGCACACAGATCTGTTCACAGATGATACAGAACTTGGAGGAGCTGTTGACTCCTTTGAAGGCAGGGAGGCCTTGCAGAGAAACCTTGACAAATTAGGGGGCTGGGCAGTCATCAACCATAGGAAGTTCTGCAATGGAGAGTGCTGGATTCAGCACCTGGAATGGGCAACCCTGGATGTAGAGACAGACTGGGGAATGAGAGGCTGGAGAGCAGTGCCATGGGAAAGGGACCTGGGGGTCCTGGCTGATGGAAGGTTGAACATGAGCCAGCAGTGCCCTGGCAGCCAGGAGGGACAGCCCTGTCCTGGGGGGCACCAGGCACGGCATCGACAGCAGGGCAAGGGAGGGGATTGTCCCACTCTGCTCTGGGCTGGGGCGGCCTCACCTCATGTGCTGGGGGCAGCTTTGGGTGCCACAATATAAACCAGACATTGAGCTGTTAGAGAGTGTCCAAAGGAGGGCCACGAGGATGGTCAAGGGTCTGGAAGGGAAGTCGTAGCTTCCCTTTGCGTGAAGAGGAGCAGCTGAGGTCACTTGGTCTGTTCAGCCTGGAGAAGAGGAGACTGAGGGGAAACCTCATCGCATTCTGCACCTTCCTTGTGAGGGGAAGAGGAGGGGCAGGCACTGATCTCTGCTCTGTGGTGACAGTGACAGGACCTGAGCAAATGGCCTGAAGCTGAGTCAGGGGAGGTTTAGGTTGGATATCAGGAAAAGGTTCTTCACCCAGAGGATGGCTGGGCACTGGAACAGCTCCCCAGGGAAGTGGTCACAGCACCAGCCTGGCAGAGCTCAAGAAGAATTTGGACAATGCCCTCAGGCACAGGATGTGACTCTTGGGGATGGTGCTGTGCAGGGCCAGGAGTTGGACTCAATGATCCTGTGCATCCCTTCCTACTCAGCTTATTCTGTGATTTGTACTCAAAAGAGGAAATGGTTTCAGCAAAAGTCACTTGACAAAACAATTTTCTGGAATTACAGCAGATATTCATGAAAATGTTTGCATTTCTGCAGGTTCTGACCGTCGATAGTGTTTAGCATTTCAAGCTTTCCTGTCAATGGGTAAATATTAACAAGTCAGGATGCTTTTTATGCCAAAGCAGTTTTCTGTGGGGGTAAGTTATTGCCTTAATACTTTTTAAAGCTGAATATTTTATAGTATCAGTCACTAATCACAATTGTTAGTCCTCCATGATTTAAATAGTGCAGTAGAGATGTCCATTTCTCATGCAGAAGAAGTAGAATGTACAGTGTGGAGTTTCCTTCAGTCAAATCTTAGTCACATGATATGATACTTGAAATTACCACTTCAATTGAAAAGTGAATCTTCTTTCACAGAGCTGACAGTTATGATGTCTTTTCAATATATTTATCACTGCTTCTGAATAATGAAATTACTCACAGGACACAAGGAAGTGGGATCAGGCCTCATCTTTGAAAACTGTCTCTGCTGGGGAACAGTCTGGCAAGGCCAACAGCAGCCAGGTAACCCTGTCAGTCATACCACGTCAGGCTGGGATTGCCTAGGAAAATATGTGAAAAGTACCAGCCTGGGGCACAGAAATCAGCAAAAGTGGCACCAATGAGGGAAAAAGTCATTGGAGGTAGGTTGTTTATTTTGTGGGAAGGTAAGACAGAGAAAACAGGGTCAAATAATGGGAAGAGGTATGGTAAGGTATGCAAAATTCTCCATTTTACTGCAAAGTGGGGAAATCACCTCCAAATATAAGTGCTGCAAGATATAGCAAAAAAGCTTGTAAAGCTGAATATAAAATGAATATTCTGGAGTGAATATAATCTAATTATTCGGGAGTTCAGATGTAGGTGATACTAGTTCTGCTTAAAAATAGCACCAATGCTCTGGAAATCTTGAACAATCTATTAAGGAATTACCATATTAGAGGCAAATATTATTTTAAAAATTTGCTTCCAGTGCAAAGGCATATGGTGCCGCTGTGTCTCAAACAATAAATAAGCAGATGTCAGAAATGTAGCCTGTGCTTGACACTGCTTGAGCTGCCTCTGCTTCCCCAGAGCCTGAAGCTGCAGCACATTGCATGGTGTTACCAGAGTCAGAGCAGCTGGAAATAGCACTGAGAGTGTCACAAGGGGTGCAGTGCCATCGGCCTCACCCGTGTGTCCACCAGAACTTATCTACCCTCTTGGTAATGAAGGTTTCCCTTCTTCAGACAAGAGATCAGACCTGGGCAGTGCTCCTGAGAGGGACGAAGGGCCTGAGCTATACTTTCAGTCATTCTGACTATCCCAAGTGGATTATTTGGATGATTGCAGGATCATTTGGTGGCTTTCTCTCATAAGGCATCTTTGAACCTAGCCTGCCTTAATCTAGTCCTGAATAGAAGTTAATTTAGAGCTATTCAGAAACTAATTTAGAGAGGTTTACTGAGCTCTTTTCAAGAGAGCAGTCTTTTAGGATTCCACTTCTAAATTGTGATTTTTCTTTTTACTGTGGTTTCCAGGCTCTGCATTAGGAAAAAATATCTTGGTTACTATTGTAGGACATGAGATGATGGTTAATGGTGGTTACTTTATCTTTTAAGCAGTGCTGAATTCTTGAAACACTGATGATGCCTTTACACAGCACATGTGGCACACCTGTGTGGCTCTTAACCCCACTCGTACAGGCAGAGATACCAACAGCAGCTTGCAGTGACTCCTGCATTGCAGCAAACACCCAGTCTTCTGTATTTTTCCCAGGAATCTCACTGTTGTCATTCTCATTACACACATCCTACCAACTGTTTGTCATCTTGCCACCAACAAGCTCCTGAGGCCCAGTGATGCCGTTCAGATAAATCCCTGGCCACTTTGCACCCAGTCCTGCATCCTCCTGAAGAACACACGGGTTGTGAACAGCATGTCCTAGGAGCATAACAGGAGAGGGTTTACCTAGAGAGGTGACCAGATAGTTTAAAAACCACAATATTTCCAATAACACAAACATAGGAGCAACTGGCACTGGGTTTTCTGAAACAGTTTTTGTGCATTTTAGTTTCTGGTTGTCTGAAGACTTTGGATGAACCTCATTCTAAATTTCAGGCTCCTGTGTCTTGAGGCCGTCAGATGTACCAGATGCTGGAGATTGAGCAGCGAACATGTTTGAGGCCATGCAAGCACCACAGAATTGGCACCTGCTCTGTATGTTGTCCATCTGGCCTAGGATTTCTTTTGTGAGGGTAGGGCCTTTGGCCAAATTATTGTATCTCTGATGAGGTCAGAACAAAGCCTATACTGCATGAATTGTGGGGCAGTGTAGAAACAGGGAGAGATGAGTGTCCCCTGTTGCTAACTGATTCCAAAAAACCCCTTTTGGGGCATCGGGAGGACTCCTGCTCTGGAGGATTAATGTATTTTCTTGGTGGTGCATCAGTGTTTTCTGACTGAAATGACTCTAAAACTATAATGCTTTAAGTAATACTGGGTAAGAGCAGGAAGGATGCAGTGGTGAACCTGGAGGAGGTGAGCTTTAGGGCTTCCCCCCTACAGTCTGAAGTGTGGCACCAAGGTGCCCAGGTGAGCACTCACCAGGCAGCTTCACTTGCAAGAGAAACACGCAGCTTAGCCCAGGGTAACCCCCTTGCTCAGAGCTCCTTTCCACTTCAGCTGAATTGTATCTACCGCCTGTGCAAATGTGGCATAACCTATTGATGGCATGGTTTGCACAGACCTTAAACTTAAATATTTTAATTCATATTTAGTGTGAGGAAGAAGTAAGACCTTCATTGTTCACATGGCACACCCTCCTGTGCCCATGCAACCCAGTCTAAGGTCTGCCCCTAAATTCCAGCTGAACAGGGCTGAAAGCAGCAAAAGAGGAGCAGTTGCAGCCTTGTCTCAGCTCTTGCAGGAACCAGCAAGAGCAAGCAGGCCCCAGGGAGCACAGAAGTGCTCTGGGGTACAGCAGGCTGCTGCCTCTCCAGTCTGGGAGCGCTGTGGGGTGGCACATCTCTGCTGCAGTTTGTGTAGAGGCTTGGACACTGACTTTATGATTGTAAAAAGGGTTTAGTTGCATTTGATAGGAGAGTGTGTAGAAACACAGTATTTGGGCCTTTATAAAAACTGGTACAAACCCATAGTGCAAGCAGGGTATATGCATGGCTCTGGACTGGGAATTGCACTGGAAGGAAGAAAACTAGGTGGTTAATTCCCCGTGATGTTTTTATTTCCTTCCTCACTTGCAGCAGAGTCCAGAGGGTATCAAATTCTATGTCTGGATCTGAGTCTGGCATCATTTCACAATGATGGTTCAGTTATAAGTATTGTACAGAAGGTGTGGCTGAGGTTATCCTGACCCAGCATACCTGGACACGCTTTCTTGCAGGAGTTCAGGATTTTCCTGGAGTGTCAGGTAGGAGTATGAGTCTTGTTTTTGGAGAGAACTTTTGAAAAAATTGTGGTTGGTGGAGAAGTTAACTCGGGCTGAGATGTTTTCTCTTTGTGTTACTCCTTCCAGTCAGATAACTAAATTGATTAAAAAGCTGTTTTAAAAACAGGGGATTACTCAGTCTTTTGTAGTTCCTTTTACAAGAAAAACGTGCTCAATAGAAAGGAGCCTAAGGTTTGCAGTAGAGAAAGATAGCCCTGTAATCTTTGTGTCTGTGTGTGGGAAGTACTTGAAAATTGCCTCCTACGGACAGATTAGTGAATTGTTGGTAGAGGAAAGTTTCTTAAAAATTACGCTTTGCATAAACTTTAAATTGCAGAAAACATCTTCTTTCCTGTTATCTCCATTATTTAGGTACTATCTGAAACAAATGTCAGGCTGACACCTCACAAATTGTTTGCTACTGATTCTCCTATTACTTTACAAATGTTCCAAAAGTTTTCACACCAGCTTCTCAGAAAATATCTGAAGATGAGGGCAGGTTTCATTCTGTAGCATCATTGTTTTGGCAGGTATGAAGAAAGTTGAGTGGGCTGATCACGTGCTTCCCATCTGTCAGCTCATCACTGTTAATAGGTGCTTGAAGGAAAATTGCAGTTATTTCACACAGCACTGGAAGCTGAAAGTTCATATGTCAAGAAAAGATGGACATGGAAATAACAGACTTTTTTATCTACAAAAGAGATCCCTGTGCTGCCCTGTTGGGGGTAGTTATCTTTTGTGCACGTGTGATCTTGGTCTAATTTGGACTTCCTGATGCTCACTGAAAAGGGCATTACAGTCAGTCTGAGCCTGTCTTCGTCGAGACATTGAAATGCAGAGCAGGATTTTTTTCAGTAGTGCTGAAGTCCCCCTAAAGGCTGGCAGAGTACTACAGTGCACAGGTTTTCCTGATTTCCTGGAACTGTAGCTCATTCCTGAGTGCCAGCTATCGACACCTCTCTCTGAGCCACTGTGTCTATTGCTGTTTCTTATCCATGGAGGTGAGGTACAACAGTTTCACAGGGACAGGTCCATATATCCACCACGGTATAAAGGTTGCTCCAAATGCAGGTTGGACTCTACACCTTCAGTGGTTTTAATGACTAAACCATAAAATTTCCTTCTCTTGCTTGTCCAAAACCCATTGTAACAACCCAGTCAAACTGCCCACATCCGTGGCTTCCTGGGCTGCGGTTTATCTCAGATGACAAATACAGAAAGCTGTGCTTAACCCGGATTAGAGGCATCCTGCAGTGTTGGAAACAACTCAGTGCTTGCAGGTTTTGGTACAGCACGTTACAGCATGACAGTAGCATGGCTCAGTTGTTAAAATGGCCAGTCTGCCATTTGTAGGGCACTAGCCAAATAAAACTTGTCTTGCTATTGATTGTTAACAGCAGCTAAGCAAGCTCTTCGGTGTGATTCATCTCCTCTAAATTTAGCTGCCTAAATATTAGACATCCCATCTGAACCAGTCATCTACCATAGTCTCAAAATTAGTCACCAGAGATAAGCAGCTCAAGCTACCTGTGTCAAGAGAGGTTTCTGGCAGAGATAGGGGGTTAAGCTATCTCTGGAGGTAACTGTCTTCCTCCACTGTTTCAGACTTAATTTAGTGACTTTTGACAGCAAGGCAAGGGAAGCTCTGTTCTTTGCTCTGTTTTCCAAAAGTATCTTTTCCATTTCAGCTATCAATATCCTTTTAATTATGAAAAAATGTCTTTGTGTGTGAAGAACCAAGCTGGGTTTGCTGCCACGATTTTAAGTTATTGCCTTTTATTTTCTTATTGTTTCTCCTGATTGTGCATTAGAATAATTTCCAAGGTTGGGTGAAAAAGAATGTTTTTTATTCTTTATTTAAACACATTTTTTCCAGTAATCAATAGTATAACTGGAACTCTGGGTTTCAGTGCTTTCTCCTTAAAAACATAGATCAGAGTATTGTGAAGCCATACATCTTCCCTGTCAAACATTTAATTTATTGTGCTGTTCATTTATAGTTTGAGACTAGAGAACTATTGGTTGACAAAAGAGGATGGATGACTCTTTTATTGAGTCCTTATACAGCTGGCAGAAGATAGCAAATGGAGGAAGGAGATGTGCAACACTCATTTCCAAACTTCTAATAAATCGTGCCTGGATCACAAGGGATTTATGCTAACTTAAATAACTTTCCAAAGGATCAGGAGTTGACAATCATTTGTCTCCTTCACTGTGGTTAAACTTGAGCATCAGAAAGCAGGTTAAAAAGAAACTTTTATAGTGGTACACAACAGCTAATATTGTGGATATGGACAAATAAACAGCACGATCCAGTTCTAACTCAGTTATGGATATTGCTTTATCCCTCTGAAGTTAAAGCAATACTAGCATTTGAACAGTTCTTGTTGAGTGTTATTTATCCCATTATGCATCAGTGCTCTTTTTCAAGTTAGGATTCTATGGTAGTGGCAAAGTGATTTCAGTCCTGCTCTGGGTTCGGTGGGTTGGGTGTGTGCCCAGGAGGGCCGTGCTGTGCGAGTGCTTTGGAGCCCCGATGCTGGTGCTTGGTTATGAGGCACTGGGCATCCCTCAGCCTCCACTCCTGCAATTCTCTTCCTCTGATCATTCTGATGTACACAGAAATCTTACCATCGTAGAAAAATACAGAAGCTTATTGGTTTGAACTAATAATTTCCTGGGTTTAATATGTTTCTGATTTTTTTGCAGTATCAAGTTGTAGGTTTATCTTCAGCTTTGGGGACCTTTGTGACTCTGCTCCTTTGCTTTTTCTTACCATATCTGAACCCATCTTTCTCTGTATCTCTAATGATGTTCCAGAAGAATTCTTTATTATTTCTTAACTTTGATATTTTCTTCTTGAGGGAAGTTCTGCTATAACATTTAAAATACATCTTTTTTCTTAATGATCTCTTGACTGCATATCAAGTGGGTATGAGCCATGCAATCTGAACTTCAATCTGCTTTGTTATCTAGTAGCAGTATAAGTCTTATATCCTCCCTCCCAATCACTAGAGGGGAATGAATCCTATTTAGCCATAGCAATTAAAGAGATTGTGATTGGTTTCAGGTTAGAAATCCTGATGGGTTGGTTGGAATAAAGAGCTGCATTCTACAATTCTCTACCTTTCCCGAATTCCTTGTGTTTCACTTTTCTTCAATTAATCTTTTATTTAGGTGTGTTAAAGCTAACATTCAGTTTATGCACATGTATGTAGAAGGTGTAAACCACTGGATAACTTCTGACAAAGAGGATTGCAGAAACCATTATGCTCAGAGAAACTAAACAGAGGTGAATAAGTACATTCTACAATAATTCTCTTCAGAATTTCGAAGTCTATATGTGAAGCAAATGCAAGGAAAGTGTTATCTGAGCTTTTTAAAATGAAGTGAAATTCCTGCTTGCAACATCTTAATAAACAGGCTGAGACACATTTCTTTTATCTGCACAAAAATGAATGGCATTTCAATCAATAAACACAATAGTGAAGAGTAAGTGGTTGTAAGTATGTAGCTACAAATGTCAAATACAGTAAGTATTTAGAAATAAATTGAAAAAACTGGGATTAGTACATTTGTTTATTTTTTAGTAGAATATACTTATGTAGTTATCAACACTGACCATCAAATTAACATGCAGAATTAATAATGTGTGATTTATTTTTGAAATAAAGAATGCTTTTATATCACAACCTCATTATGAAAGAGTCAGCCTGGTAAAATCTTACAAAAAGGCTCATAAATGGGACAACACAAACCAAAATAATTACCTTTACTCCTATTATATTCAGAAAGGTTCCTGTGTAGAATAGGTAGAAGAAAGGAAAATGAATGCATGGTTGTGATAGGATGTAACAGAACTCCCCTGGACTTGTATTTTCTACCTGCACATCTGACTGCCTTTCAGGGAAAGTGCTGGGTCAGACTTTGCTGTTTAAAACCTTTTAAATACTTTATGTTAAAAATATTGTGCACAAAAGGAGAAGGCCATGGCACTTTTAAGGATTAACACTTAAAAATATCTGCCCATATACATCCCTGTCCTTTTTGCCACCTTGTCTCAAGAAGCTGTTTTACAGAAAGTGTTTTCCAGCACAGACTTCTGTCTTCCCAGCTTCGTGAAACCTTACATATAGATACATTTGTAGAAACAAAGCTCCAGCCTATTACCCAGTGATAACCTTGGAGTTTGTGGAAATGCTCTCTGAAAATATTTTCACTCCTATTCCCCAAAGTCAGAAAAACTTACCCCACTAGTCTGTTCTCCATAGCTTTCTCAACAAATAGCTTATAAAACCATTCTCATCCAGTGGTAATTGTGACCCAAACTAGCAGTTTTCAGTTTCCAGTGAAGCAAAGTTTGAGGTGTGGAATCAAAGTGGCTCTTTCTGGGGCTGTGCTGGTTTGTGCACCACATTCCCTGCAGTGTTGGCTGGGTTTGTCTGCGAGGGTTTTGTTGGCACAGCGGATGGAGGGCCTGGCAGTGCTGGGGCACACGGAGCAGAGCCAGCAGAGCTCAGTTCCCATCCCTGCATGGCACCAGCCCTCCCACTCCTCTGCCGTGGAGCAAGGGGTTGAATTGTAAAATATGGCCTGTCTTGAGCAAGTGCAGCAAGGAACTGATACCTTCATTGTTCACCAGACCTTGACCACCCCACAGGGCTGTCGGCAGCACTTACCACAGTGTTAATGAGTGTTCCTGGTAATTAACATACTATAAATGAGTCCTGTAGTTAAGAAGTCTCTAAAGGGGCAGGATGGTCTGCACTAACTCCTTCTGAGGACTAGGTTTGCACACTCTGAGTTCATTGATAGGCATCACTGTAATAACCATAGGTACCCTGGACCTACCAGGACAATCTGAAGCTTGTACTATTTTGCATTTTATGAGCCTTGGTGCATTCAACATCTTCACAAGGAAATTAAATAAAAACCCCAAAAACCAAAAAACCACACCCCAGTCACTTCATACTGGCTTGTTTGCACCTTTTTTTCCCATTTTTGAAGAACTGTGTTGAGATAAAAATATATTGTTGAGAGAAGATCCATTAGAATTAAACTGCAATCATTGTAAACAACAGTAAAACTTCCAGTATTTCTACTTTCCCTTTTCTGTTCCTTTTATTTTCTCAATAAATAACAGGCTTGTTCAATAACTGAAATAGACTGTTTCAATAGTCCATCACGGATTTTATTGTAGTTGTGCTTTTTATATCACGCTACTTTAAAAAAACATTTTGTCAGGTTGTTTTTCATTTAAACTTATTGCAAATTATTTGTTTGTCCCAAGTACATCTTGCATTTAGTGCAATAGATACCTCTGAGTTCTTGATGGCATGGGGAGATAAAACATAGGATGCCCAGATGCTCAACATTAGGTCCTGAAATTCCTGTTACATCCTTCCTCACACTGCCTCCCTGTTAGCCAGGTTTACATGCATTCTCATACTTTCTTCCACAAGGTAAAGTATAAAAACACTTCCCCACTCTTAAATGTCCAAGATGCACACCAGGGAAAACAGGAGGAGGTTTTGTTTAAAATAGCCTCAGCAACATTCAGGCAACTGATGTTTTATTATGTTGCCTGGTGAACTCGCTCCTTATCAAATGCATCCTAACTGCAGAAATATGCCTAAAAAATAAGTGTTCGATGATTTACACAGAGAAAACTTAGAAGGTGTTCATTACCTTTTTGTAAAGTATCCTTACTTGTCTTATATGTGAGCAAAAAAAACTACCCTTGAACTACCTAAGTATTTCATAGGCTCTCCTGCTGTACCCTTTGCTGGTTTGATTTCCAATCTCCAGTCAGCACGCAGGGCCAGGTTTTTATGAAGTTCAAGAATTTGCATGTTGCTTTGGTGTCACAGCCATTTCCCTGAGTGGGTGATAAAGCAAGTCTGTGTCCATACACCAGATACTGCACCCAGCACTGAAATTTTAGCATGTTTTTGTATGCAGTCTCAAGCACAAAATAACCCCCCTTCAAGACATTTCATCACCAAGCCTTAAACACAAAGCAATATGTTCATTATTATAGCTTTTTCATTGTTATCTTCCTTTCCTACCAAATAGCCACTGTCATCTTTTTCAATAAGTCACCGTATTTGTCCCTCCCCAAGCACTACAAAATAGTAAAAAAAGAATATTTTCTGAAGGTGAGAGGAATACTGAAGTTTGCTACACGTGTTTCAGGCTTGACTTAAATTTAAAACCTTTGTTGAATACATTTAGAATATTCACCTTTTGTTTAAATGGTTTTAAAGGGTGCGATGGATTGCACTTTTTTCCATTGCTGTCTTTTTGGTTCATCTTCACATAGGGTTGTATTTGCCTTTTGGGAAGTTGACAGCGTAAGTGGCTGACAAACTAGCTAATAAATCTGAGGTTAATAGGGTTGTAGACAGCCAAGTACATAGGCGTAGGAAGGATCACCAGCCACAGAATGCTGCACATCTAGAAGCTGTCAATACAGAGTATGAAAAATGCAAAGGACAAAGCAAAAGTAGAAGTTCCAGCTCATTTTTCTGCTTGCTGAAGCAATCTCTCAGATCAGCATATCCTGGTCCTCTAGGGAAGGCATGTATTTAGGGTTTGATCTTGCTTCTACTCATGCCAGAAAAAAGTCGCTTTTTTAACCCTAAGTGGACAGGATCAGATCGCTAATGATTGATCCCCCAAAAAACAAAACCAGAAAAAGTAAGAATGCCTCAGGTTATACCACTATGACATGTCTCTGTAAGAAGCAGCACTCTCTACTTCTTGTGTAGAAATTAGTTTGAATTCATTTAGAGGTATTTAGAGATGGGTATTAGAGCTTTAAAGCTGATTATTCTAGTTCTCTTAATTAGTGGACCAAATGTTTGATACAGCTGCTGTGCACTCATGGTATTGAGGACAGTTTCCATCTGGAGGAAAAAAAATCTTTTGAAGAAATTTTCTGTGCAGTAAATTAAATCACTTGAAGTAGCTTGTGGCCAGAAATTTGAGTAAGTCAGCATGGGGCTCTTGGATTCAGCAGAGCTGCACTGAAGGCTGTCACCTGTGATTGTCATTGAATTATGCAATGGAATTCTCTTAATGCCTGAACACAAGTATGAAATAGAAAAGGGTGAAAAGATGTTACCATTCCACCAAAACTCTTCAAAGAAATGATAATTGCTAAAGCATTGCATTTTCAGTATACTCCCCACTTGGCTGAAGCCACCATAAAAATAGCTGGCTGGAGACTTAAAGGTGTGCACATCACAGAACTGCCAGGGAAACCCTCCCTGCACTAGGCAGACTGCCAGGCTGCTCAGCTGGGTTCTTTGAAGGCATGATGCCCTGAAGGCTCCATTTTCCCCTTCTTCTTCCCTGAGAGATGTCTCAGATGTTTTTTGATCATGGAAAGACCTTGCCAAGGGGTTACCATTTCAAAGGGAGCCAGGATGCCACACACCAGCTGGTCTGCAGTAGCCGCCTGCCTCTGTTCTCAGAGGTGCTGTGGACACCATCCCATCCCACGTCCTCCTGCTTATGGCAGAGCAGCAGCAGTTCCTGCTGGCAGCTGCTTATAGCTGGGGAACACTCCCCACATGGCACAGAGGAGCAGGCAGTGGGATCTGAGCTTGCCAAAAGGTCGGTCCAGGGAGAGGTGTGCTCAGGAGGAGGAGATGACTGGGAGCTGCGCCGAGGTGGCCGCCTGGCCATGCCTGTGCCACCACGAAGCCTTTCCTCTGTGCCCTTGTGTTGTGAGGTTGAACTAGTGCCCTGAGTTTGGATTTGATCTTTTTTAAATAACTTTTTTAAAATACATATTAGCCCCACAAGGCCACAAGTTCTTATACAAAAGTCTTGGTCATTTAGAAGGGTGTTGTGCAGGAAGGTGCTTGGGGGGCCTGTCGTGTGAGTGAACATAAGAACGAGTGTGTGGTTAAGTGCCAGTGCTGAAGCAACACCCTCGCCCAAAGTGCAAGTTCCCTGATGGGGAAGTCTGGTACGCTGAATCAAAGTGCTTGGAGGTGCCACTGACTATGGTAGGAGTCTTAGAAACCATCTGAGATCAACTTATAGATGAATAAAATCGGGTGAAATTAAAGTCAGGCAAATAAGAAATGTGCTTGGAAGCCTTTCTCTCTGACCCACAGGAAAAGGTGTGTTAATAAGCACAATGGTTGTATTTTCAATGAAAGTTGGTTTGATGCTTAAAGGGGAGATGGATAATTAAGACTTCATCTTCCAAAATATTAAATATTGATTTGTAGACATTTAGCAGCAGGCATAAAGCTCTTCTGAGAACTGGCTGTAACTGTCTAAAAGATTATAAAAGATTTTACTTCTCCGTGTAGAATTTAGCGTTTATTTTTTTTATTTAAAATTTATGAAATGAGAGTAAAATAAATCAGGAGATAAACTTCCAGCCCTACGAGTGTGTTTCAGTTCTGCTTTATGTGGCCTTGAAGAGTCAAAATAGATATATGATTTTTTTTAAGGTTTGTATTGGCTTTTGGTTTATTGAAGTGTCAGGAGGTTTATAAGCTCTTCAACTCCAATTTTGATTGTTTTATCCAACTACTGTCACTTCTTATCAGTATTAAAGGCAGAAATCAAAAGCACGGGGCCCGTGGGAAGTAGCGTTTCAAATGTACAGTGCTGCTCGTTTTTGTCACTGTTCTGAACTGTGCCCCTCTGCTCCTGACAGCAAACCCACAACGAGGTAAGGAGGTGAATTTCATACCTTGTTAATTCATTTGTGAATAAAACAAAAGTGATTTTAGCTTGAGTGTATATCTTTCCACCTGCCTAGTCCTTTCTTTATGCCTGGTGAAAATTGCTGAAGTCCAGCATGTCCCATATCACATAGGGCAGCTCTGCTCTAGGAGCCCATTTGTCTCCAGCCTTTTGCTAGTTGTATGCTGGGAATTGAGACAGTTTCTTTAAACAGGTGAAAAAAGAGTATTCCAACTCAGCTGCATCTTGCAGATGTTTCTCCCCAAGAGAAAGTAACCCTGAATTATTAAAAGGGTTTGAGAGCTTAGCCCTGAGTGTGGCACTTGCTGGTCTGAGCAAAGTTATCCAGATGTTCGGCTCCCTGCAAGGTGCTGGGCACGGGTCACCCACAGGGCACTGCTGTGGTCCCAGGGAGACAGGTGTAAAGTGGTTTGAAACACCGTCTCTCTGCAGAGAGAAAACATCCCACAGTGAAGGGAAAGGAACAGTTAATTCTCACCAGGCAGTGTCTGGGTGGGTATTATGAGGTGGGGTCTTTCCTTAATCACAGCTGGGTTACAAAAATATCTTTGCTGAGTAAAACTGCAGTATTTTTAACCATGCTTCACCATGGTCCAATCTGTGTAGTAACAGCCAGGCTTGTAAATCAAGGACTTTATTCATGGTAAAGCATTTGTTCAGTAACATCTCTTTTTTTCCTTTTAGAAACTGACGTGAATTTTCACAGTCATTTTGTTTGGGTTAACAAGTGTATTGAATTTAAGAAATGACATTTTCTGTGCTTTATTTGCAATAGTTTCAAGTTGATGAAATCTATTTCAGAATGTTCTCCATTTTATGCAAACTCACTTTAAATCAGTGTAAGCAAAATACGTTCATTTTACCACTGGATCAATTTATTAGGTTTTAAAAGTGCATTTTCACTCTACCACTGACAGCAGTAAAGGGAAAAAGGGAGGAGCAATGACAGAAAATCTATTTGACAGAATAAATAGTTTCTTTGCACGTATGTATATATAGGGTTTATACGAGTAAAGTAACGGTGATGGCACTGATGAAGCAGACATGTTTTAGAATTATAATGACAAACTGTAAAAGATGACACATGTTTAAAAAAAAAGATGATGTTTATTGGAGACTTGATTATTTCCTACCTTCACCAAACTGAAAATTGACTGAGACAATAGAATCCAGCAAGTTAGAGTCCAAATTGAAACACTAAGTCATGTCTACGTGGCAAGTAAAAAGTAATTAAAAAAAGTTACCAGTTTTAGAGGAGGGAAAAGAGAGAGCCAACACAACTAGAAGTCAATGCTTAAATCTTAAACACTGCAATTGCAAAAAGCAGATATTTCATAAATAAGATTTTAAAGTGGCTTAAGCAGGGGGGAAAGACACTAAGGTGAAGCAGGCAAATCTGTACATTTGCACATTTCTAAGTAAGCATATAGGCAAGATATTTTGTGTCCTTGGGTGTTTATTACATTCCTTACCTTCTCTGACCATTCCGGCTGGGCTATAGGCCCAGGAGGGACATACATTTGATGTGATTTTCATTTTGACATTTTTATGGTTAAATGCTGTGCAGACTTAAATTTTTTTGTGTTCAACTTTAGCTACTTGAATCCTGAAGTCCTTTTATTTATCCTGTCATCTGTCATTGATGTAACTGACTTCTGTGACAGTGTTGACAGAATTTATCTGAGAATTTGCTGCATGGCACATTTCACAGAATCAAATATAAATAAAGGGGTCCATCACCTGGGGGATATGGGACTGGAAGTCAATGGGTGTTGAAGGTGCTTAGTTTCACAAAGACCTATTCAAGAACTCACACAGTCCTGTCTTACAGATTTATCCCTTTATATATGACCATGTTCATATTCCCTTCAGGTTGGATAGCAATATGTTGTTCTTCTTTTTTTCTTTCCTAAGACCTGCCAGATAATCAAATATGTACCAGCATTTCTTTCTGACATTTGAGAAATGCTAAATATTCTATTCTGGTGATAATGCTTTCTGAAGAAGGAAGGAATGGCCCATTTAATAATGTATACTTCATTTACACTTTGGAGTGTTAGCCAACTACTTGTGATGATACTTCTTGCAGTCATAATACTGATATATGCAGAGTTCTAACTACATTTTTAAATAGAAAAACAACTGAATGATACATTCAAAATAATTCATGGAGAGGAAATAGATGTATTTCAGCATGGGAGAATATTTATGCATTATTTAACAGCAATAATGTTTGAATTCATACATTATGCAAATGCCATTATAATCAGGAAAATGAAAGAACTTGGACTGCTGCAACATCTTTAAATCTACCATTAGGTACTTATTTGTGCATATCATTTAATACTGCACAATGTTACAGTGTGTCACTTGAAGAGAGAAGTTATCAGAGACTAACAGGTTATAAAAAAGTAAAGCTGATGAATCCTGATTGCTACCTTGATGCTAATGTCTATAAATTTATCAGCAAACAAGAGTAAAGGCTTTAATGGTAATTTACATAAACTTCCCTTCTGGAGATGAGTTACTGTGGTTTTACACATGGTTCCCATTTTGCATTGTGATCCTTATCCATGCCCACCCCCACATGACAGACCGGCACACAGCGTGGGCTGACACTGCCAAATTGTATTTTCTAAATGTATCGGCAGCTATGTTCCAAAACTATCAAAACCAGCAAGCCTGACCATATAAAACCAAAGCTGCTTCTGTTTCCTCCTATCTTCAAAACAAAACATTTTTTAAAAAGAAAAGAGAAAAAAAGAAAAAGCCAGTGATTTGGAGAAGAGCATTAATAGACCTTACCTCTTACTATTTAGTTCTGTTTACACCTCAGCTTAACTAAATCCATAGCCCCACATATGTAAGTACCCGTGCACTTCATTGCAGTGTTTTTGTGCCACATTTCCAGGCGGTGTGAGCTGTTGAAGGGAAGCAGGGAGCCAGCTCCAGCCTGGGAGCAGCCCAGCACAGTGCTGTGGTGCACTGCCCGGTGCCAGGGGTGCAGGGGGCTCAGGGTGAGCTGCCCCTGACAGAGCTGCCCCGGGGCAGGGACAGGAGCAGTTCTCTGCCCCGGTGCTGGTTGTCTCCTAGTCTCTCCCTGGCACTCCTGCTTTTGTTTCCTTAGTCTTTCTTTTCTCATCAATGGTTTCTCTTTCTCCCTGTTTTAAATAGCTCCTCAATTTCTTTCTTTTGCCCCGTTAAGATAGGTTGTCCCAGCCACATGGTCCTTACAGCCTGTCCTCCTCAGTACTTCACAGATTAATGAATTCCTCCTCCAAATGATATATGAAATACCTGTGGCACGTAGTATTCCCATGCTATGAAGCAGAAACACAGCTAGTCAGACTTCTGTCCTCAAAAGTGTCTGCTATATTATCTCCCAATTTGAGCCTAAGAAGCTGAGGGTTCAGCTGTGTTCAAGTCATTCTTGGGAGCAGTAATCTCATGTTAGACTTACAAAACCATCCTCTCGCAGTCAAAGGGGTGCATGGTGAGGAAGGGAGAGTTAGACTTTCCCCTCATAGTCAATGAGTGAACCAAATTTCTTCAGAATTGCTCATATTGCAAAACTCTTAATTTGTAATAATTAATATTTCAGTTAATCATAAAAATGAGATCAAATAGAACTGAAGAACAATTCTACTGGGGAAACAATCTATTTTCTTAACTCATTAAGCTGGCCCATAACTTGTCCAGGCAGTATTTACAGAAAGGGACAGCAGAGGGAAATTTTCATTCTGATTTCCATGTGTATTTGTTGTGTGGCAAGCAAAAAAGAATTTACATGCAGATGCCATCAATCTGGCATGTCTCATAAACACTATATTCCCCTAATAGCTCAGGAATTCAAAACAGACCTTGCAACTGGGTGGCATTTGGGCACAGTTTGGGTGCTTACCAATTTGAATCCAGTCCATAGCCTGGAATTTTCACTGGGATAGAGTCTTCCAGAAATGATTACTTTTTATGTCAGAGTGGATACAGTAGTGTTTGCTCCTCCATCATAAAAACTGCCAGGGCCTCTGCTATAAAATCTCTATTGCTAACAAGAAAAGACAATTCAACCAATATATTGTGCTCCTGGCTAAGAACTGGCATGCAAGAATTCATCCTGGAAATTTTTATTTGCAGGGAATGATACTAATTTCTCAGAATGCAAAATAATGCATAAACTTCCTTCTGTTGAATATTAACTACATTTTTTTATGGCATTGTAGCAATCAGTTGTTGTAAAGCTGGTTTGGAAAAGAAAGGGACATAGGATGCAGCAGGCACCGCGGGTGCAAGAACATGTGCCCACTCCAGTGCCAACTGGAGATCAGCAGCTGATGATGAGGAAGAGACAGGACTCTGCAAACTGGAGTCAATGTCATACAATGGTAAATCAATTAATGAGATACTAACTTTGGAGTGGTTATAATAATTAATGCAGACCTCCCTGTTTTACATGGTTTTGACAGTGCCAGCAGGATGCTGGCTGTACAAGAAGAAAGTGGGAGTTGGTTATCCCTGCAGTTATTGTATGGCACCATTGGGCTGGTGGTGGTGTTTGTGCCTGGGTGAACTGAAGCTTACGTTCACCTCAGGTGGATTTTTGTGTCCACAGTGCCTGAACACAGTGACAAAGCCCAGCCTTAGACAGGACAACATGTTTGCACCACTGCAGTGCTTCCTCCTGGCTGGTGTGCTCCTTTTGGCCAAGCAGATGGTACAGCATTTTGCAGAAGCTGTCCAGTGTGTCTGTGTTTTCTCTGTCATTACAGATCCTGAGATGAAAATTCAGGAAGTGCCAAATCCAGCCAGGCCTCTGTATGACTAACAAGGATGCCGTCCCCACCACAGAGAAGTGCAAGAACTGTGGCAACCCCTCAGCAGAGGTGCTTGGAGAGAGCAAGAGAGTCAATGGTGTGGTTAATTCTGAACCTGTCACGCTGTAGAAATCATCTCTTCTGCCTAAAGCAGCCCTGTTGTTTTGGCAGTGTAGACAAACTCCAGCTGGAGGAAGTGCCTGCTTGGCTGAGACAGTGCAGCCACCTTCTGCAAAGTTACCAGAAAGGAACATCAGAGCTTTACATTTCTATAGACTTAGAAGAAGGTCTTCTAAACGATGACCATAAACTCAATCCAACCAAAAAAATGACAAAGTAACTTCTTTGGCATGTGGAAAAGCATCTCTGGGTTATCTCCTTTTCCCAGCTCTTCCTCTGTTGGAGTTGGACTATTGCTGCCATACTCCTAATGGTTTCTGATTGCACTGAAGTAAACAGAAAAATTTCCTGAGAGCCAAACCACAATTTTATGTGGTTTTCTCAATTCAAGATCATCCAGTGTCTGGCCCCAGTGTGCCACAATGGGTCCAGAATACTTGCTTTTCGAAACAGAAAAATTATCTTCAACATGAAACTTGGCACTGACTTCGAAAGGATTATCCCAGTCATCTATGTTCTGGCAATCCTTGCTTACAGCACAGTTTTAACATATGTTAATTTTTATGCTGATAGTTTGCATATCCTTATACTAAATAAATATGTACATTTATGTACACTGTGATGTAACAGTGATTTACATCTCATATGACCATCTGACATTATTTCTCCGAGGAATGGCTGTATCTCCTCAGCAGGATGAGGAAAATACTATTTCAACCTACCAGAATATTTTAATTTCAGATAGTCAAAATGGTGTATCTTTAACATAAGGTTGTCTGCAGTTTGTGGCGTGGCTTTCATAACTTTGCTAATTCCTTTGGGTTTTAATTAGAAACACTTGAGCTACATTTCCCTAAAACATGCAAATGCTGAGGTCCCCACAAACAGTATTATTAAGATGGTTTCTTAATTGATTTTTCTTTGGGAGCAATTTGGTTCTCTTCCATTTTATTGTGGCCAACACTGGCATTTGTCACTTCTTCCAGTAACTGATGCTTTCTACTTTAATAAATGCACATATTAGATGCTATTCTCTTTCTCTGTTTGATAGGTGTATAGTGTCAGGAAGAAGAAGGTCGCAATGATGTTAAATTTTCTGCTAAGCAAAGGATCAGAGTGTAAATGAAATCTTGAAAGCTGGGAAATGAGAATGTGCAAGTGTAAATAATGTATTAATTATTGACAGCTAAGGGACCGAAGAGTCCTGTTTAGTAATGACATCTTCATTGTCACACTGCCTGACACTATCTCAGGTATTTTTTTTTAATAACAGGTTTTCCACCCAAGATAGTAAGCATTTCAATTTACCAGTGTAACTATTGATATTTTTCATTTTCTTTGGCTTTTCTTTATCTTGCTGTAGCCTAGGTGCTTGGTGCAGGAAGGGACAGGGGAGAAGCTAATCCTTGTATTTTATTGTGGCAAGTGATATTATTATGGTACAAAATAGATTTTTTTATAATAAAAGAACATGATACTGAAGTGCAAAAGGAGATTCCACTTCATTGGTTATTTATGGAAGTTAAACTACAGTTTAGGAAAAGACATACGATAGCTAAGGGCTCAGTTTTGCCAACAGGCCTTCCCAGCAATGCCTAGTGCTTAATACATGCCAGCAGCAGAATTGATTTCACCATGGCTTTTTGAGTGAAACACTGGTTATGTTAAGGATAGGTGTTTCTGAGGTAAAAGGCTTTTAATACTCTGTACTTTCCAAGCATTGCACAAAGTCTAAGAATAGTAGTGAATTCCCTAATATTTAAATTATTTTTGTTACAAATTAGAGCAGAAAAAATTCCCATGATCCCAAAAAGGTCTTTGTATATTAGCTGTTTGCATAAAGCTACTAGATATAAATAGCTAGGAGCTTTCAAATACTGAGATTTAAATTGAAAAGGAAAAAAAACCCACCACAAGTCACCAAACACAAACAACAACAAAACACCATCACCACCAAAAACACCTCCTGATCCTTGTTTGCCAGATGAGCTGTGAACTTGTCTCCCCCCAGTCCCCAGGCAAGGGGCTCCATTGCCCTTCGGCAACCCTGTGCCACCTCCAGACCTCTGCTGGTCCCTGACTCCTGCTTTAATCCCCCCTCTGGCTTTGCCCATAATTAGATTTTGTTCCTTCTGTAGGTGGAACACACATCGGTTTGAGGAGGCTTGCAGGGTTTGGGCAGGTGCTGAGGAAAGGCACGAATTCCCTGGCTGAAATCCCCGCCCTGCAGTGTCCCTGGAGGGCAGAAAGGGCTGGGGGTTAAAAAAAAGAAGAGACAACTACTTCAGATGCTCTCCACCCTGTGATAATTGTCTTTGCTTTCACCTTGCTGAGGAGAGTTGGAAGACAGCTTTCAGTCAAATCCTCTTTCCCCTGAAAAATGCAGGTTCTGGTGTATGGAATTGCTTAGCAAATTTCTGTCAGCCCTAGTGAATTGGTAGGATTGATAAATCCTGGTGTGTGGAGAACTGGAAAAAGTGAAAATAGTTTCACTGTTTTCAAAACACTGTTGTGATTGATCGCGTTGGAAAATCTTCCATTTTAAAAAGTTTGATTTCTTTGTTTAACAAATATTAATGCTTTTACATAAGTTAAAATTAATGAACCGTTTCACCTGCAATTTCCCTCTTTTCAGCTGAATCAAGCCCTGCTGTTTTTGGCCAGGAGGTGCCTGGGCCGTGCCCGGCGGGGTCGGTGTGAGCTCGGGAGCTGCCCCCCGCCCCTGCTGCTGCTCCCTGTGCTCTGTGCAGAGCAGATCCGTGGAGCAGGGACGTTCCCAACTCCACCACCCGCTTCCAAGGGGATATTTTCAGGTGCTGGCACCAGGAGGGGGAAATGAGACTCGCTCTTCATGTCTGTTGTTGTTTACAGAACATGTGTCTCAAACATTAAAAAATGCCATATGTGATGCTGAATATAGAGCCTTCTTCCTCTGCCCAAGAATAGAACTTTATCAAAATGAAATTTCCTGCTCATCTGAGCCCGTCTCCATGGCAACAGTACTGTACACCTGTGATGAACAGGCAGACGCTGTTACAACCTCTGAACTAGGCAGAATGAGCCGTGCTCCATCCCCCCGTGGAAGGCAGAAGCACATCTCTGATGTATCCGTGGCACACGTTGCTATATGCTACCTATGTGTGGTCTGTACATACAATTATTTTATTCAGGATTACCCTACTTACATTTGGTAAATAAATACAAATATGCTACTTACATGAAGTTGTACACTTGGCAAAAATTCAATCTATTCTTGTCCTGAGGGAAGACTTTCCAGTGCAAATGTTGCACAAAATAAAAGCTTGTACTTACATTTGCTTCTGTAAGAATTTCCTAATTCAAAAAATCCATAAAATGCCTCGCTCTTGCAAAGCTACCAACCTGTTAATAGTGCATCATTAAAAGAAAAAGAGCAACTGCATGCTGAATTATTTAAATATTATTTTAATAGTAAACTGGAAATAATTATGCACCTTTGGCTATCCAATATTGCAAATTGCTGTTCACTCCATAACTTTTAGTGAAATTGAACTCACCAATAAGAAACAAATGATTGCATTTTAAAGCAACCTGAAATTATTTCCCCAGGTCATTCATAAGGTAGATCATTACAAGGAAACGTTTTCTTATGCAAATAAAAAA
Source organism: Orthonyx spaldingii (assembly GCA_013397795.1). NCBI lineage: Eukaryota > Metazoa > Chordata > Aves > Passeriformes > Orthonychidae > Orthonyx > Orthonyx spaldingii. The sequence goes on along the minus strand of VZTJ01004015.1, from coordinate 943,595 downwards.
TAGCTTGCTAATGCAATGGAAATTATATTTTAAGCTTCCTACATTTATTAGCTTATTCAAGAAGAGGCAAACTTCAGAGAAGGATTTTATTTGAAATACATGCAGGGTAAAAATCTACATAATGATGGCTATTGCTCTCAGATATACTGTATAACATATAGATGAATTGTCTGTTTCTGTCTTCTGACGTTTGTGTGTTCTTGTCTTTGCTTTCAGAGCTGCCCTCTCTTCCCCTCTTAAGTCATCATTTCCCATTACTGAATGCAGGGCAAGCTGCAAGCAAAAGGAGTGAAATATGATAGATGATACATGCATCTTGGCAAAGTTCATTGCATCAGGTTGCCTGAATTTTTGACACCACTTCTTGATACAGTGGGCTCGACTTTTTTCTCCCAGTGTGATTATAAGCCTCATTTCTGTGCCAGCGAAAATGGGGCTTCTGCTCTCAGAGCAAAATTTCTCATCCTTTTCCAGCAAATGGGTGGACAATGTTGTTTTTCTCTTGCAGGGGACAGAGAAGCCAGGGCCTGGGGACTCCCCCTTGTGCAGGCTGCAGCCAGCACAGTGCTTTGGTACAGCTGGCGACTGGATGAAAAGGGAAGGGAACTGATCTTTTACCCACACCTTGAGGACAGGAGGCAACTAACCCCAATTTTTTGTGGTTTTGGTAACTGCTATTTACTTTATTTTCTCTTTCTCAACTGTGGTTGTTTTCAGATTTTCTACTAGGAAATATCTGTCTTATGTAAGCTGCTAATACTCTGCTTTAGGCAGAACATGGTGCTTGGAGCTTATGTAGGCTGATTTCAGGGAAACTAGCAGCATTATTGATTTTCATTGGGCTTATTAGGATCAGTGTAACATGCACTTTTGCTATACTAGATTGTATTTGGCTTTCATCATGAAATCTCATTACACTAAAAAGAAATGGAAACAAGTTATGCAAGTAAAAGATTTTGCAGGGTACTCTAATGAAATTACTCTGTATCTGCAAAAACACACTTTGTATGTAGGTCATTCAAACCCTGAATGCTGCTGGTCAGACTGTTCTCATTTGCTTTTGGAAATTAAGAATAGATTCTCCAGTCTTAGCAGTATTATTTCATATTTATGCTAACGTAACTGAAGTTATAGCTTGGTCCTTGAAGCAGTTGTGCTGTCTGAATTCTGATGCTGAGTCGGTGATTTACTAGGAAAGAGAACTTCCAGTTGTTTTTCTGCTTGCAGCTGGTATGGATGATATTATAAAGGTGTGAAATCCACGAGGCTGTGGGCGCACTCCTAAACGCCAGCCAGGATGAGGAATAAGCAACAGGCTGGTTTTGCTCTGTTTGCTCTTGTGGGCCATCATCTCGTTGTGATTTGCCTGTTGACATTGGTGGAGGAAGCATGAGCTGGCAGCACAGCAGATATTATCAACACAGCGTCGGAGGCATAAAGTCCTCCCTCCTGAGGCTCAGAGGAGAGCTGGTCACCACCTCAGCTTCCCTCTTCCAAGACCAATTCACTACCAAAGCTCACATGTCCAAACCCAGACTCTTCACCAGTATTCCTGTAGCTGCAGACAGTGCCGAGACTTTGCCATATTCTGCTGGCAGGGAGAAGGTAAAGTTATCTGTGTGATTCCCATCCTGTGAATGCCTGGACTGTTTGGGAGAGCAAAACTCCTCTGCTGTGGGTGTCCTGATGCCACTGAAATAACGAGCTCAGGGCTGTGCCAGCTGAGGATGGCAGCAATGCCCTCTTGCCTGCAGTGGGGTGGCAGAAAACCTGGGCCATGTCTCCTTGGGGCCAGACCTCCTCTCATGGCTTGTCAGCTTGCAGGGCTGAGAAGGGGGCATGCACTTTGTTTTTGTTCTTTATCGTCTCATTTTCTTGGACTTGAAATTGGCAGTAGGGAAAACATCCCGCCAAGATCTATACTTACTCTGTAAGAATGAATCAAGACTTTTGAGCTGTCAGGAAAAAGTATCCTCCTTTGACATGGTTGTGATGGAGCCTCTAAGAATAGCACATTTCCTAATGGTCAGGATGTTTTTATTTTCATAGATGTTCTACATCTGGAGAAAGGAACATCTCTTTTGAGAAAGAGAAAATGAATTTTGAAGAACTCTGAGAAGCGACTCAGTGTAGAGTGAGCTATGCAAGGTACCAAAGTTAGCAGAAAGCCTTCAGTAAAAAACAATAGATTCAGAATAGATGCTAAGAAGAATAAATTCAAGATACAAAACTGCAATTGCAAAGTTACTTGGGGAGTACAAATTTTGAATTATTGACAGTCTGTGATATAATGACATTGCACAGTCAGCTCTTGGGCGGTCTTGAGTCATTCCCTGTTGATCCAATGACACTGTACTCTTCTGCTTGGAATTTCCTACTGTTTTTGTGAAATTTTGGTGAAATTTCTGGAGAAATTTTGGTGTGGACTAGACATGAAGGCTTTTTTTCAGAATTTTTCAAACTCAGAAGCAAAATCCTAAAGGGGAAGCTCTCCTGAACATACGTGTGGCAGTCTTATTTATTTGTGAAAAGGAGTCTCAAACTGAACACACAGGTTTATGGAAAAGAGCTCTCCTGTGTTGCTGACAATTAGTACATTTTTCACTTGCAAAATGGTGCTTTCTGCTAATACTACAGTATAGTAATCAAAAGCACCTAATCCAGCTGATTAAAAATTCCCTGTTGGGCTTTGCTGACCAAATGAATACAATTAGTAAGACATTTCAAGTAGGGAATTTCCTGCAAATACTGATATTTGTAGACTTTAAATTAAAACTATGATATGTAAAATTACATATCAAATTAAGAGAGATCTTATTCCTTGGTGCATCTGAGACCCATTGTTGATGTGTGGCAGGAGGGATTTTATTCTATAAGTGCAGGTAAGCTTTTCACTCAGACCTCAGCTTTAGAATCAAATTAATTGTGTGATCAAAGCATTTCTTTTTTATGTCCTCCCAAAGAAACCTAGCAAAAAATAAGTCCCTTAAGTAAGTTAGCTCATGTAGGCAATGGTAACAGGTGCTATGGGTTGTTGTTGAGATGTTGTTTGTTTAATATTAATCTAAAATAATTTAAATGGCTTCTTAATAGCCTTATTTTATGTCTCTTATTTTGATTTTAAAAATCTGCGCATTCCCCTTAGTGCAGTTAATAGGGTCAGCCTGTGAGCCTGTGCTGGTTACCATGCCTTCAGTCATGTGGAATCCAAACAGCCATTATAATTTGTTTCTAAACAGATCAAGAGCTATTTACCATCTCAATGTTTTGTGCACAGCTGGGTGTCTGGCAAACATCCAATATCCATTAACATTTAAAAATTAGTCCCATAATGCATCTTTTCCGTGGCTTGAGGAGTATACACACTGACACATGTTGGGAACCAATTATATTTGCACCACCATTAGTCTGGCTGCATTCAACTTCCCAGTAAATGAGGGCTAATTTAGTTTCCAGAATGGTGTATCTTAAATTCATGCAATGACCTTAGCAAAAGCGGAGTATCTGAAGATATAAAGAGGAAGGAAATGTTCAGAAAGAATAATGCTTCCTTTTTTTCTGCCTAAACCATAAGAGTAGATTATTGTATGACTGTTTCCAGTATCCATGCCTGGCCTTAAAACCAGATTCCTTTAATTCAATACTACTACAGTTCATGAGCAGACTTTGGTTGGGAAGAAATCACACTAATATGGTAAACTAGCACACCCTCCTTGCTCAGATCAAACCTGCTAATGGACTTTTTTATAATAGCAATTTAGACCTGCCTGTAGCAGGTCTAACTCTTCAGGTTCCCAACTGATTTTAAGTGTTCTATTTTCCTACCAGCAGGAAAATAAGAAATACAGATTTCACAGTAAGTGCTGTCTACATTGCTTGTGAAATATATTCTAACAATGCCATGGAAGTCAAATGACCCTCGCAACTGGCAGTTTGGCATAGATTTTTAATGAAAATGGAGAAGCAGAAAAATATTTTGAGAAGTATATTTGCCAAACCTCTGTTGCCACGAGAAATTCCTTCAATAATATCAGAGGTGAAATGGGATGTCTGGCTTGGGGTATGAGTGTGTAAAACACCCTTCCTTGCAGCGTATCAGCGCAACTCTCAGTGGTCAGGTTGTAGACTGATTGACTTCTGCTGGTGCAGCACGCTGCACAAGGCTTCTCTGAGCTCACCCAGCCCATGGCAGGCTGCTTAATAAAGCTAAATTGCTCCTACAAACACGACACTCTTCAGCAGCCTTTTAGAATTAAGAGCTGGTTTTAAAATAGCGTTTTTCCTTAACACTCATCTGAACCAGTTAAAAACTCGGGAAGGCAGGAATTTTCTAAATGGGCACACAGCAATATAGTGCAGCGAGCCTCCACGTGAGGGATCTGTTTCCTCCTACAGCTGTGCACATCTGCAGCAACTCTGTCCTCTTGGATCAGTTGTTTGAATGGAGTTAGCTGTAGGATTCTGTCTGGAATGAGGCTGCAGGTTTAGAATCAGGTCTATGAAAGTTTAATGTATAGAAATAGTTATTTACATATGTTTAATATGTATTAATTAGTATTTAATATATAAAACTTGTTCTTGTGTAACATCCATATAGTTCACAGTTAGCCTTTGTCAAGTATTTTTTTTATTGTATCAGCACCTTTTTCCTTTTACTTTTTGTGCAAGCAAGTACCTTTCAGTGAAATGGCCTATTCTTGAAGCTGCCCTTTTGAAAAAGTTCAAAGTCAGTATTTACAGATGTTGTTTATACTGTCTTTCTCTCAAAAGACATGGCTTTTTATTTTATTGCTTTCAGTGAAACCCATGCTTGTAGTCCCTGACAATAATACATTTTCATGCATCATTGGCAATACAAGGCTTCATTTAGACTATTGATTTACATTCTTATTGTATTAGGACTTGTTAGTGTTTCATACCTTCTTATTGTTTGGTGATTGACCTTTGCAGATTTACAGTACATAAGCAATTAGCCAGTAATAGGTTAAATTAATAAAGAAGATTCCTATCAAATTTGGGGGATTCACAAATCTATCATGTTGTGGTACTGTCCATTTCTTTATTTATATTCCCACAGCTGTGGCTATAAGCTGAAGCCCAAGTGCAGTAAATCCTGCTGAAGTTACATGTGGGAAGAAGATGATGCGTGGCGTGTGTACAATTTGCTGGTTAAGTGGGTAGGGATGGGAACTGGCAGAAAGGTTGAACTGTTCTCTTTTTCCTGTCTTGACAGTCTCTTTTGTTTTTCATCTGTGGATTTAACAAAACAAAACTAGAGCTAATTTTATTTTTAATTAAAGTCAATAGCTTATGTTCATTCTGATGTATTTGGTCCAAAGAAGAATAATAGAAAATACAGAGAGAAACTTGAAAGAAAAATGCATTTCTTCAGCTTAATTATTTAGTTTCCAACTAAGAAACAGCTCTGCAGACATCGATTATCCTTCAGGGATATCTTAGAAGAAGTGAGCAATTAGCTTGATTTTCTGTTGAATATGTAGCTTGTGACTCAGTATGTGATCTATTAAAAAGATGATCATTCCTTTTAAACTATGTCCTGATATACATGGAGCCTGTTGCTGAAGATAAAAGTCAGTGGAGTAGTCCAGTCTATCACCATGTGAGACAGCTTTTCTGTCTTGCTCCACAACAGACAGTGGTAATTTTAGGTGTTCTATGGACTGTAAGAGTAAGAGAAGGGTGTAAGAGGAGGGAGCATGCTTTCTCCTAGAAGCAGAGTCTAAAAAAAAGGGCAACATTTCTCTGGTGGGGAAAAAAAGTCTCCTTGCACCAGTTTCTGTAGGAAAGCAGTGACTGTTCTGCCCCCAGCAGCCTGGAGTAATGTATGGGGCTGTGAATGGAGATCAGCAGCTTGGGAAATTCAGGGAAGCCTGCATGGGAAGGGCTGTGGAGAGGGGCAACAGAGATTGTGGCTCATCCTGCTGCCATCCAGCCTTCCTGGTGAGCTCTGGCCCTCACAGGTCAGTGCTGGGTCACCATCCACACACAGCACCACAGTCCTGGCACAGACTGCACCAGGCACACTGGTAAGAAGAAAGCAGGAACTGGAAGGGATACTTGAAAGAGCTGTATGATAAGCATGTTTTCTGAATACCGTCAGTGGTACAAACTTGTCTGTGAGTGCATGGGCTCTGCTGCCACTGCCCTGCTTCCAGATTGCTGCTGCTGGATTAAAAATGCCCAGTCTGTGGAGCTGGGTGTGGCATGTCTGCTGGCACTTCTGTAGCACAGCTGACTGGAACATATAAATGCACAAAATACCCAGATTTCACACAGGAAAGGCAGAATCCACATGTGTTAGGAGGTTTTTGGTTGGTTGATTTAGTTTGGTTTGTGTGTCTTTTGTTGCTATTATGACATTCAAATGCAGGAAGTTACTGGAGGGTCTGAGCTTAAAAATGAACTTTAAGTAAGTGACTTGCATGAGGATGGAGTTTGCAGATGTACTGCCAGATTTCCTGTACACCTCAGTCCCACTTCGAGCACCTCCGCCTGTCAAATTGTGCTCCTCCAAATGCACACTGAGCAAATGCTCAGCCCTTGATGGGCCTAAATTAGCAGGCACCTGTATTTCTGACATTGAAGCTTCCATGGTTTCTGAAATCTTGCTTCTGGTCATGTTTAAAAGTGCCACAATCCTGTCAGGACTGAGCAATGTGGTACCTAACTTGTACCTTCATCTGCAACAGGAACCCAATGCTTTAATGTTCCATGACAGCAAAATCTGGGTCTCATCCCTTCAAGGCCAGACTGCTCTGAATCCTCTCTGCACCTTCCCAGCACACTAACGGAAGGGAGGAGCAAACCTGAAGTGTGCTCTCTTTCCCAGAATTGTGGCAGGATGTTGAATAATCCCCCTTTTGCCTTTCTGCAGCTAATTTCAAGGCCATATAAAAGAGGGCCCTGTGCACTGGTGTGACTGTGGCTGGCGTGAGCACTGGTGGGCTCCCTGTGACATGACCCCTCTGCTCCTGGCATGGGTTTCTCCAGCCCACACGTGGTGCACAGCAGCATGGTCTCCCCTGGTCCCACTGAGCACCCTTCTTTAACTCCCCGTGCTCCTCCACTCCAACCTGAAATGGGCTGTCCAGCCTGGGGAGCCATGGCACCCAGCTGTTTGTCAGACTGGACACAGGTCTTTTTGCATGATTATAGTTAAAGTCACAGCTCATCTGTGTAAGAATAAATGTAAGGAATGCTTGCCCATCTCATCTTTTATTTATTTGCACTAATTAAGCATCATGAAAGCTACTGGTGCAAAACAGCCTGTCCTGCTCAAAGATATATATAACAAAGGATAATCAAGGTGACACCTACTCAGTGCTTGCCATAGCCCAGCAAAAACCTCCTGTGTGGTTTCCAGTGCTAGCTGCAGTCCAGAAGCAAATTAGGTATTTTCTTGTGGCCAGGAGCCCAGACTAATAAACTCTGCAGACCTAACTTTTCATACAGATGGATTGTGGCTTCCTGCATTGTGTTTCCATTTGTATTGAAAATTACCCTGGATCTGGCATCACTGGATCTCTGCCAAGGCTAATCGGCCTATCCAGCCACACGCTGACTCCTGAAGAGCTCCTTAAATCCTTCTTGCATTGCTGTCCTCAGTGCTGAGGAGCAGCCCAACCCAGGATCCCAAGCTTTTATATTTTATAGTTTGATTTGTATTTGTATTTATTGTATTATTTTAGAACCTTCGTGTCAAGGCTGGCTTCGGGAAGGTGCTGTGCTTCATGTGTGCAATTGTCTTGGGGTGTCCATGCCTGGCTTCTTTGTTCAGTTTTGGCGGGCAAAAGAGGAGCGAGGCAGAGCCCCCGAGGGGTGGCCCTTCTGTGGGCCGTGCTTGATGGGCGTGGGTCCTCTCAGGTTTCAGGGAGGGGACATGCTCCCAGAGACCAATTAGAAAAAGGTAACGCCTCTGCTAATTAACATATGCCCAGTTATATAAGAGAGTGAAGGGGAGGAGTCAGTCAGTCGTTTTGCCCCACTCCCTGCACCGTTTGCGTGGCGGGTCTCAGCAGCTGGTGTTGTGGTCCGGCCATGTGGCAGGGCCCCGGCCACGTGGCACCGAACGGTGCCAGCGCGGCCCAGGACCGGGGCTGACGGGGCCGGGACTGGCGGACCGGGACCACCAGCACACCCAGGTGGGCAGTCTCGCTCTCTTGGACCAGCAGGCTGGAGCTGCCAGCTTGCTCTGTCTCCAGCTCTGCCCTCTCCGCTCCTCGTCATGCCTGCATCAGCAGCGTGCAGCTAAGATGGACTGTCCGCTGATAAAGAGCCAGAATTTACACCCCAGGCGGGACCAGCTGTGTGCTGATGGACACTGGGAACAGCTGCAACCTGGGGAGCAGCAGCAAAAAAGCCCGGAGGCGGCGGCGGCGCTGCTGGGACCACGTGAAACTAGAGAAGGGAAATGCGTTGGAGCTCTTGAAATGGACAGCGGAGACGTGATGGCATTTCCCTGGAACAAGATTCGGACTTAATTAGCTTTTTCCAGGGAGCAGCACAGCATCTTTTGTGAGTGCCAAGCTCCAGGCTCTGAGCTGGCTGCTCTGGCAGAGGGTGTCATGGGTGGAGTGGGAGCTTCAGACAAAGTTTATTAGAGAAGCCCTACTGTTGAGTCACGAGGTGCAGAAAGGACCCCCCTTGCTTTCTCAGAGAGGAGCCTGGGAGTGGCTGGATCCAATCCCCAGACTTTGCCAACAGTTTAAGTCTAAGGAATCAGAGAGGTGTGATTGAAGCCTTGTACAGCTTTGTCCCACAGGATTAAGGATAGCAAACCAGATATATTTATATAAAAATGAATGACTTATTATGATAAATGGTTAGATGAAAAGATCTTAATCAGAATTATCTACTACACAATATTGAAGATAAATCTACTAGTATAGTTTAGTATAGTATAGTGTGCTATATTAAAGCAATTATATTAAAGCTATCAAAACCACCCAATTATGAAATAGAGTGATGTTATTCACTCATACCACGGACTGTGGGCAGATCTCTTCCACTTATCCTGAAGGAGTAACGGTTGAAGGGCATCCCCACCCAAGCGAGGAATCTCCACACAAACTCCAAGAAGGGGTGTGTTAGAAGAGCCTGCAATGAAAGTGGGACTGGTCTTCTATAGTATAAAGTGATTGACTGTCAGTCATATGTCTCCAGGCCAGCTGTGCTAGCTTAACACTTTTAGATTAGGATACTTTACCTCATCTGCCACGTTTTCACCTCATTATCAGGATGTTTAACTCTGGGGTTGATGAGTCAGACTGGTTTCACCATGATTCAACACCAAAAGCAGTCTGACACCCCCTCTAGTTCACCACTGATAGCCGTGTGAAGTAGGGCATTGTTGGACTTGTGTTACCCCATTCCAGGCAGGGCAGCCAAGAGCTGTGTGGGCAAGGGCTGGCACAGTCAGCAATAGCCAGGAGACAGTTGGGTGCATGAGATGGCTGTGAAAGGCACCGATGGTCAAAAAAGCAGAGGCAGGGTCTGCCACAGCAGTGGGTTGGTGGCAGGGCAGGAATAGCCAGCTGGGAGCAGCCCTGGGCAGCAGCAGGGAGAGGCTTTCCCTGCGGAGAAGCACACCCAAGAGCCATGGTCGAGGCAGGCAGTGCTGGGCTTCACGGGAGGTTTGACATTCACTAAGTGCATTGCTTCTGCAAGCCTTGCTTTTACTTCTTAAACAAGGAGCTAAATCAGTATGTGAGCCATGGCTCTGTGTTTATGCTGAAGTATTCCAGTGGAAATGTTCTGACCCAGAGAAGCTAGAGTATTCATTTTTCTTGAATGCTTTTGTAGGGAAATAAAACTATAGGTTATTTCTTATTGTATGTCTGAGAGGCTGTACAAGAGAGTTAAAATTGAAGGGCAGGAGGAATTTAAAGGAATAGGACCTCTGTCTGTTTAGAATGATTCTAGCTTAAAGATAGGACATTTTCACTGCTACATTTTCACTTCAAGCATCTATTTCTGACATTTTGAAGGAGTGGAGTGAATAAAACCCCAGAGATCTTTTCAGTCAATTGGAAAATATCTTCCTGGTGTTTTACCAGAGTGCTGAAAGACATTTCATGGAAATATGTGCAAACACATATATAAATATTAATCTTTATTAGTGACAAAATGGGGAAAACAATATGGCAAACACAACTACTGTAAATGGCACAAATCCATTAAAGGGTGTGAGTACCAGGAGGCTGCTTTTGTTTTGTTGAATGAAAGTTCATTCAACTTAAGGTTGCCTCCAAATACAGAACTAACCCAAGAATTTGGATTTAACACTGACCGGACAAGTCATATTTCTCCTTAATGAGGCTCATCTCTGAAGAAAAGGAGGAAAAGAATAAGGTCAGTGTGATAAGCCGTGCAATGCAGTAATTGGATCAAGCCGAGGTGGCCTCTAGGAGCAGCAGAAGAGACCTGTAAGCAGGTTGGCACATGCAAATTGTTTTCTGTATAGAATTGCCTCAAACAGTTTTTAGTTTTCTTCAAAATAGACAGGCAGAAAAACTGGTTAGTGGCTTCTGGGAATTTTTCACATTTTACTTCTCAACCTGGTAGGACATGGGAGGTTTTTTACCCAGAAGACAGCATTTTCATGCCTAAAATTTTATAATGAAATTTTGGGAGCCATCTTCAGTGTTATTTAGTAGCTTAAGGAGGTTTGGATTTTCTGAGTTTTGAAGTTAAATACGTACAAGAGTCAGGTGACAGATACACAGGTTTAACCCTGGTAAGTCCAGAGCAGATGGGGGGGGTCAGTGCAATATTTGAAGCACAAATATCGTCTGTGAGTATTTTCCAGCTCTTATCAAGAATTTGTGGAGAATATCTTAAGGTGTAATAGAAGCCCATTAATAATTATGGAAATCCTAATTTTAATGAAGCTGATGATCTTTTTCCCTTGATTTCATATTGATTGGATTTCAGGATTAAACTCTATTGTTAAAACAGGATCAATTTAGTTCATAAATAAAAGCATTGGGGGTAGACAGCTCTAATCGAGGTGAGACAGTGAAACTCCTTCCTAGGTTTACTTCAGTTCAGACCAGATACAAATTAGTAAAAATTTGGAAGATAAGTGTCCTGTCCTGTTTACTTTATGTTGTAGATGAAAGAATTTTGCTTAAAGGTTTGAATTTGACACCCATTTTTCTACTTGCACTGTAGTTCTAAGGCTGTGTCCTGCCTCTCGGTCTTCCTTTTATTGCTCAGTATCCAAAAGGCTACAAACTGGCCAAGGCAGAGTAACTATTAACAACATTTGGGAAATCAAAAACGTGATCACATTTTCAATTGGCAAAGTTGTAGGATTTTTTGTTGGTTTGTTTTTGGTTTTTTTTTTGTCATCTTTTAGGAAAGCATGTTTTAGTAATAAAATTAGTGTTACACTTGTTTAGTATGCCTGTGATGTTGTGGAAGGAAATTTGGGACTGGTCAAACTGCAGTTATACAGGATCACAAGCACATTGCTGGACATTGTAATACTTGTAGCTCAGAGTAAGAAATGGTAAGAAAGACCTCACCAGCTGTCTGTGGCAAAATGAATCAAGTCAGCTCTGTCAGAAGGCTTGGAGCTCCTACTGGGACTGGCCATTTCATCTGCTGTTCCTTACTGGTTGTTTATAGATTGCAAGGTTGCATCAGGTTTCTGGGCTCTCCATGCACTAAATACTTTAAACATATCAGAGAGGAATTTCTCAAAGCACTGATGGTGTCATTCTTTTTTTTTGTTTTTCATTCACCAACTAAATATAATATTATTCACTGGATAAAAATGACTGACATTTCTCAAGTTGCCACCAGCAAAATCTTTGAATCCCCAAATACCTTAACATAATTAAGTTATCCTCACACAATTTCTTCAGGGATCATAGTGGTACTACTACTGAGTTTCCCAAGGAAACTCAATCTATATAGTCGTGCTGCAGATGTGTTAATTCACAGCTTTTCCTCCTTTTGGACTTTTCAACTATACCAACCAATTTCAAATAAGTCTGGCAATAAAAATACCTCAAAGATATCAAATTACCACGGGCTCTGTGGCAATCTTCAGTGTCATCACTCGGGGACAGTGGGTTTTACAGTGTCCCTGCAGCAGCAGGGCATGTGGAAGGGGAACAGGCCATGCAGCTGCTCCAGCTCTGTGACAGGCTCCAGCTGGAGCACAAGCAGTGCCACAGCACCTCGGGATAAGATGTGAACTCAGCGCATAGCTCCTGCCGCTTCTGGAATGGCTTGTTTATGCATGAAAACCTGTTTTCCAAAGAGACCTTAGTGACTTGCAGAAGAACAGCCCATGTCCACATGGCTGCCTCATGATGCTGGTGTCGCCTCACTGTTTGTCTGGATACATGAGTGGGCCCCAGCAAGGAGTCCAGGCTGCTCTGCAGTGTCTGCTCAGGTGATTCATGACATCTTTGTAAAGGCCCATGGTACTGAAGTCATTAACAGTACTTATTAGTGTTTCCAAATTCTTTTGGGAAAGAGAATGCATTATAATAATGTCATCAACTGGAAATATCTAGAAAATAGAGCCGGTTCAGAGTACGTCTTTTATAAACTCCAAGTTTTTATCAGTGGTTCACTTCAGTTGTGGTTTTTTTTTTGTTTTAAACAGATGCAGTGATGCCATGCCCAATGCATGTAGTTATGCAAGAACAGGGCTTTGTTAGGGTTTGTTTATTATTGAGAAATAGCCAGATTGGCCCAAAACAAGGTATCTCAATAGAACTGTTGTGACACCACTATACTTGTGTGTTTGCCTTGCCTAGATGTGGCAAACTGTTCTTGTATATGAAATTTATGCTATATATATATGCAGAATTGTTTGTGTGTAAAGCAAGTGTGGATGCAAATGTCCACATTCTACTATAAATACCAAACAATATATTTAAAAAGGTTTTGCCAATTAAAATCCCCCAAAAATCTCTTTTTTTTGTTTGTTTGGTTTTTTTTTTTAATTTTACAACCTATATCATCTTTGCTAGAACACCTGGGATAGGGCTGCCTTAGCTTCCATTGTGATCGCCAGCCCGGATACACAAGACTGTGGATGGGAGGGATGGCTCTGCCCCCCTCACATGCTTCATGTTGCTCCTGCCTCTTGGCTTTTTCAGAAATGCATCTTTCCTATGTAGGTAGGGCTGATGTGCCATCTGTTGGGGGGATCAGCATCCCCAAGCCACAGCCCCGAACGCTCCTAGACAATGTAGGAAATGTATGACTGGAATGTAGCGGCTTGCATTTGCATTTCACACATTCAGCTTTGCTTCACACATTCCCCTCTCTCAGACATGATAAAAGCAGGGAACGCTCTATTTCTTGTCAGCATGGATGGATGGCACCCCTAGAAGAGTATGCATTTGAAGCAATATGTTCTGCATCACTGACGTAAGCCAAGATGCTGTTAAGGCCGGGCAGGTTTGTTTTCCTATTCAGTGCTAGTGAGAGGGGCACTCAGGGACTTGGTGTCCTTGAATTTAAAGAAGATTGAAATGTTGCATTGTTCAGAATGAAGGGGAAGAGGATGGGAGCAGAATGATGCTGCAGCAGACGGTAAACACTTGATTGCAAGAGCTGAATAGGCTTGGCCTGCATTTTGAATCTCATCATGGTCTCTTATTTCACTCATTCGTACCCTCGACTCTGCAGTCAGTCCCAGGTTTACTCCTGCTGTTTCTCACACATTTTTCTTCAGATCTGCAATGCTGACTGAGCATCTTGGCAGAAGAGCAGTCCATGTCCAAGCACTTATGAATGAGGCATGCCGGGGTAGTAATATACACAAGATAATTTCTCCCTGTCTATGTTTAGTCCTTTTAAGATGGAAAGTGGCCCTCATGAGATTCACCTAGTAATCGCTAAACCTTCGTTTCATATCATGTGGTAGGGCTGCACTGGTCAGTGTGCAGAAATGTTTCTGAATTTTTAAAAGGAAAATTTTATCTGTAGCAAGCCCTGTCCTTTCTCTTGCCCTATCCACCAAGCAAATCCATCATTCTCTCTTCATTTCCCATTCCACCTGGGGAAGGCATCAATGTAGTGAATGCTAAGTATTGAACTCATTTGCAACTTGCCAGAGCCACTTCTGTTATTGTTTATTTTCTGCTTACCTTGGAATAGCTAACAGGGAGTGAACTGGGGGGGGAGAGGGGGTAACACTTGCAGAGAAAATCCATAGTAGTTCCCAGCGTAATTCCTTTAAATATCCAGATTTTTTTAAATTAGTCAGTGGAGACCAAGACATATGTAAAATTATAGTTAAAGCTAAGATGGGAAAAGAAAAATACGGGTGTTTTATATCTAGCTGATATTTGACAGGAATGACCAGTTCTGATTCTATGCAAATCTAAGTTCCTTGCTGGAGATGAAAGAAAGAAATGGAGACAAATTTGATGCAATGCATTTGTAATAGAGCAAATAACTTTTTTGATATATACACAGGGCTTGTTATATTTTTCTCCTGCAAAAAAGCCTGTAGAACTTCAAACTATAGCTGGATTTACAGATGCTTTGAAGGACTTTTGAACCCTTGTCTCCTTGTCTCCTTGTCTCCTGTCTCCATTGCATAGATGATTAGAACAGTAGCAAACAATTGTGACTTACTCATCCTTTCAGCCTTTATATAGAAACCAAAACATTTTTTGTCAATTTATTCAATACCTTACAGTTGATTCCCAGGGTATCTATCTGGTAGATGCATCCTTGACTCTGATCATCCTTTAGAATGACATCTTAAAAATATATAAACTAAGGTATGTTACTGTTTGATGCATACAAATGCGTAAAACAGAGTATAAAGAATGATGTCTCCACTCTTTGAAAACAACAGCATTTGTCAAACTATTTCTAAATTTCAATCCACAAGTTCTGTAGGATGGGTTTACAGCTAAACTAATTCCTATAAATATTTCCCTGGTAATCACTGCCCCAATCACCCTTGCCATTTGTTTGTGCTATATGCAGAATTTTGGAAAAAATTAAAAGTAGCTCAGTATAGAAGTCAATACTTCAACTCTCTGATTTTAATTTCATATGTCATTCAGTGACTGGAAGCACCGCAGTATTTGCATTTGACAAAGCTGGAGGAACTCCAAGATAAGATGATGTCCCTGTTAGTGCATTAAAGAACAAGTGGCTTCAGGCAATGGATGGGTGGGATTTGGTCTGTGGATGTGATCCCTGGCTGTGCTTACACCCTGGGCATGTCTTGCTTATGGCTATTTGGAGAGATGTTCAAGTCTGTATCAAACAGTACAACAACAAACAGGCCTGAAGGACAGACCCATGTGTGTGAGTGCCACCTTCTTCCCTGTAACGCGCCCACCAAAACCAGAGGCCAGTCTGCTATGTGACATTTCCTTTTGTGCCCTTCAATGTCACCTGTAACTTGGATCAGAGGAGGCTTGAGGAAGGTAGTAGAAGGCCCAAGTGGTACCTGTGAGTCTCTCTCTAATCAAACAGCTAGAGGCACAAAGGAGAGCTGATGGGTTGTACTTGGGACTGCCACCCTTGGGACTAATCCTGGACAAAACATCCAAACGTGAGAAAAGGAGGGTAGGGGCTTGTCCTGAGGAGACATCTAGTCAGGTGGCATTCCTGAGTATGAGTGACCATGGCCCCAGCTCTGGGCATTGGCCCCATGGCACAGATTGCTCAGCTGCACTTCTTGGTGCTCTGGATTATGTGTGTCCTTCCAGCTTCTGGTGCTGCAGTGGGCAATATCCTGCATGGCGTTGAATCTGGTGGTGATCCCCACTGCAGAGAGCATGTAAGAGCTGTGCAGTGCTCAGGGGCCAGCAGCAGAGCAGGTTGGGGTTAGCAAGAGACAGGGTTGAAGCACTTCTTCATAGGCAGTGTTAGAAATACCAAACCTGGAGCTTCAGATCTGATCTTGTTCCAAAGAGACAGGAGCTTTCCCTCCTCCCCTTGCTCTGCAAGGCAGACTTCCAAAGGCCTCAGCTTTGTTTCACTCTATGTGTTCATTACTACTTTTTAATGACTGAATTCTTACTCAACCATGAAATAATTTAGGGAAAAATGTATTAGCAAGCAGCCTTGCTAAGTTCATAATTAAGGTATTTTCAAATATTATGGGTGGAAATTAACTTACCTTGCTGTCTGTGGAAACAGTGCAGAAGGCAGCAGGTTGTCTTGTGGAATATTTACGAAATACTTGCTGGTGTTGGCTGAGGACCTGGACAAATCCAAGGCAATTGAGCACTGAAGGTGTTGGTACTGGTGTAGTGGTGGCTGGAACTGATGTCACTCACACAGTGCTGGTGGTGACATCCCCTGAACTGATGGAATTGTCTTTTTCCTGTTTAATCATGTTCCCCTTAATTGTGTGTCTTTTTAAGAGGAAACCAGTGGCAGGTGTGTTAGAAGGTCCCTCAGCACCAATATCTAATGTCCTGTTTCTCCCTAAACCTTGGGACAGCTCACTTTCTCTGTTCCCTCTGTCAGGAAAATTGGGAGTGGGGCTGGTCAGGACATGGGTGAGGAAAATGTTTTGGCAAGAAAAAAGTGTTTTGGCAAAACTAAATTGTTTCACAGAAATGGCAGGCTTTTGATACATTTATGTTGGATAAAGCCATGAAAAACCTAACTTAATGTTTTGTTTGGGTTATTTTTGTTTCAGAAAAAGACATGAAAATTTCACTTCTGAAAGCTTATTTTAAAATGACTTCTCAATTCAATATTGACTACTGTCATTTTAGGAATGGGAAATAATTTAAACATACACAAAGAAAACTTTTTTTTAAGAAACCCAGATATATAACAATCACAAACTTCCATCAGTGAACATGTCCTGCAATTCTGTATGTGACAGGCCTGCAGTGTGACAGGGTGGTTTAGATGATATTGACCCAAACTGAGCGCAAGCAATTGAAATTATGGGAGAGAAAGAACAAGGCAGAGCAGCAGTCCTGCTTTTGCAGTGGGTGGAAAGGTGGAGCTTCCCCTACAGCTGCTCTGCTTGGGAGAGACTGAAGGGTCACGGCACTGATGGCATCTACCCCCTTGGAGCTGCAGTGGACACTCCTCCAGCAGGATTTGCAGTGCCTGTACCTGGATGTGTGTGTGCATGTGGCTCATGGATACCCCAGCAGGGAGCTGGAAATCCCACTGAAGGGGCTGGTGGCAGCAGTGTGGGACAGTCCCCTCTCACATCCCTGCCACCTCAGTCTATGGAAGCAGCGTGGGGAAGGCGTTAGGGAGGTGTTTTAGGTGTATTTTTAAGATGTCAGTGAGGAAAAGTCTTTCACATAAGGTTATGCTGAGCCTAGCAGGGTTAACCTTAATCACAAAAGGCATCCACAAGATGTTGACAACCTGTCATTGAGATGTGATGCCAGGATGTGAAAGTTAGGAATGGAGCTGATGTGCTGGGTGACTACAGGCACTCATCTGGTTGTGCCTCTGTCAGGCTGGCTTGTGGGGAGAGCAAGAGTTAACAGCTAACATTGTTTTATGGCCAGTACATGTGGTAAATAAGATTACCTATAATGAGATTAGCCTTGGACAGACTAAACCACTGATGAGTTCATCTTGGTCTGAGGCAATCCTGAAGCAATTGTAGCACCAGAGAGGATCTAAGTGGTGCTGGCTGTCCCAGCGTGCCAGGGCCATGCCAGGAGGTGGTGGCTTCTCCTTTTTGGGTGGAAAGACAGCTGCTTCAGGGAAGGTGTGGCTGCAAGCCATGCACCACTGTGGGAATGTCATGCAAATGGATGCAATGAGCTTCAAAGGATCATCTCTGAGTGCAGTTACAGCTGGAAATATTTGAGGTGCCATGCGCTGTGCCCAGCAATGGGAGTTTTCAGCAATGCTCGCAGTGCTGGGTGATGGGGCACACGGGTGGAGACAAAGGTGGAGCTTTGGGTTTTGCCTGGGAACAGCAGGAGGTGGGGAAGGGCATGTGGAGCCCCTCCTGTGACCCGAGGGAGTCAGGCACACTGGGATGGTGGGCACCTGCTGTGGCCTGCAGCCCCCAGGGGGTTATTGGCTGGAGGTAGAGGAATGGATGTTATCAGGGGGCAGGGAAGGGAATAATGCAGCCTTAAATAAATGTAGCTGGAACGAGACACCTGACAGCATTTATTTGTGCTGTCCTTGAACAAACAGATTTTGTCTGGGATGGATTAAATTAGTTATGAATTTAAATAAAAATATACAGGGAATAGAAAAGAGCAACCTGGTAGCAAAGTCATTGGCTTCAGGGGAATAGTCCTGCATTTGCACATTATTTTCTCAGTGTGTTGCATACAGCTTCTGTGGGGGGGCCTCCCAGAGAAAACAGCACCAACAGGCATAAACCCAAACAGGGATTTAGGAGAGCAGGCCCAAACCTCTGCAGGGTAGACCTGGGGTGTTCCCACTGAAGGCACAGTACCACTGGGGAGAGCTGGGGAAGAGCTGGTCGTGCACTGTGCAGACCTGGCCTCAGACAAGCTTGCGTTTGCTGATGTATTGTAAGTCACTGATTCTGACATCCCACACCCTCAAACCATCCATTAGATCTCTGTGGTCTTATGGTGGTGTAAATTAAATTAAAATCTGTCCATGTAGTGCTGTTGCAATGCAGAACTGATGTGGTGGTGGTTTCATGCCAGCTCAGTGTTATCCATCCAGTCTGTCCCACGGGGAATAGCTCAAATGTCTCCCTTAGTCCACGGTCTCTGCTACAGGAATACACAAGGCAACGGCAAATGGTAAATAATCATCATTCTAGCAGACACAATTTGCATTCCTACCACTTGGACCCTTTATTTCCTTGGCCAAATCTCACTGTCATCCATCAACTTTTGATATTCGAAATCTAAATAAATTTGCTAATTTTTTTCCAATCAAATATGAAATGGTTATTCTACTCTCAGTAATTAGTCTTTTTAACACATTTAAATTATCTTTTAACTAAAGAAAATATGACCTAGGAGTCTTTGAAGCCAACCTACTCTTTTCTTTTCCTGTTGCTTTTCACTAAACACAATGTCTGTAGTGCCAGACTAAAATTATGCTGCTTAAACTTGACAAAGTACTGCATCAACAACAAAAAAGGAAACTATGACAGAGAAATGAATGGAAAGCGAAAAAATTCATAGTATGCCAGGCAGGCTTTTGTTTTCCATCTCACATTATGCAGTGTGCAAAAGTATCCAATTTGAAAAAGTGACTCAGAGCAAACTGCTAGTGAGAGAGCAGGCGTGCAGGCAGACACAAAACTGCTCGCAGAGCAGATTAAGTGAGCTTATTGCCAGCCCTCCCCCCAGCCCATCAGAGATTTAAGCAAGCTGTGTCCTCCAGGGCAGCTGAGGCCTAGCCAGGGTCACCCCCTGAGCCCCAGCATCACCCGAGGCACAGGAACCCCCTCAGCTGTCCCTGCCCTGGGCCCAGGGCTGGGTGGGCATTGCTTGCTTTGAAGGGTGCCAGAAATAGAGATGAACTAGATGGAACAGTTCAGCATATTAAATTGTCTCAGTGCAAATCGAGAGTGAGCATATGAAGAGGGAGATTGGTATTTGCTATATTTCTCTTTCTCAGAAACACTATTAGTGATCTCCCACGTCAGCACTTCACTTGTTGGTTAGTCCCCATTCTCCAAATGCCACTATGTCACAGAGGGAACATCAGCCCAGAAATAATTAGTATGGCAATTTGGCACTCACTTTTCAAATTACATCTAGCAGTTGCATGCAAAATTGTCTGTAGAAATCATCTGGCTCTTACCATGAGTTAGTTTAATAATAGAGCTTGTTTTGCTACCGCCACTATTATGTTGAAGTCTGTGGTTAAGAATTGTTTTCCCCTCTTCTGATGGAAACATCTTCTAGCAAAAACAAGATAAATTAAGCCTTTGCTGCAATCTGCTTTGCTGGAGTGAGGAGTCCTGACCTAATCTCTCTTCAAAATGTAAGTGTTTGCTGATCGTGGCTCTCTGGGGAGACCCACCCAAATCCTGGATTTCAAACACATTATAGACTATTGCAGCTCTTCCTCTTATCACTAATTCACTACTAATTGGTGCAGAGACAATAGGAAGACCTCCCACTTCTTACGTGACTACTGAGCCTAAGTTGGGCTATGATTCTTCCTGGTACAGAGGAGGAAAGGTAGCAGGGGAGACTGAAAGACAACACTCCAAACCTAGACAGGAATCACCTTTTTGTTGCAGAGAGATCCAATGCCCTCAACTTGAATTTTACTCGTCTCTGTCCTTAATGGATACTTTCAGGACACTTATGAGAGAAATGCAGAGTAAATTTTTCTTTCTGCATCTTGAACATGAGAAAGCTTCTTCAGCAAAAAGGGATTTTGCCCCAGCAGGTACAGTCCCCTGAAAATGTCCCAGTCCAGCATGTCAGCATCATCCCAGCAGCAGGATTTTGTCCAGCCTTCAACCAGATTACTAAGTGACCTAGCAATCAGCCTTTCCCATGACAGCAGGAGGTTCTGCAGCAGACCTTGCAGGTGGGATTTTAAGAGCTGGAATAATAGATAATGATGGGGCTATGTCAAAGGAAAATACAACATCCCTATAATGTAGATATTACAGGATTTCTGAAGCTGCTTTCAAAATGGGTCCAAAGAATACATCCAGCAGTGCGGGGCCTCTGGAAAAAGGAAACAGGCAGCCAGTGTACTAGATGGAGAACAGTAAACAAAAAGGAATGGGGTGGTTTGTGTGCGTGTGTGTTTGTGCTCATACCTCTTGGGCTTTGCACACCCTCAGGAGCTTTTAGAGGACAGCAGGCACTGCACATCAGCTGGTTCTCTGCAGCTGGACACATGCACATCACTAGTGAATGCCAGGCAGTGCAGGTTGGTTTGGGCACCTTTCCTTGACTTAGTCATAGCCTTAGTCTGTGACTATGCCCTTGGTGACACAGATGATACGTGTTTCTGAACATGTGGAATAATGAAAAGCTTTAAATGCACACTGTGAATATGTCTTCACATGGCAGTTTCTTTGGCTGTGTGCTCTGTGACTACTCCTTAGATTTCATGTGTTGCTTTTTTACTATGGATTAAAAGCAATTGAGCCTGATGTCATGACAGCTGTGTGGCCAAGGAGCTGGGTGGGCAGGGACAGAGGAAGGTGTGATTTTCACTGTCCATTTATTCCTTGGTGTTAGTGCTTGCTTGAACTGCAGTGCAATTAACCAAACACCTGATGCTTATGCATTAGGGCACCTGATGGTGTTTGTAATGGTACTAAGTTATGAGCACTCATGGAGTGGGGTGTCGTTCTAACTGTCATACTTTTCTTCTGGCAGTCTTTAAGTCCCATTGGATTAGTAGCTCCTATAATGATAATGACTGTCAAATTAAGCCATCTGTAAACACTAAAACTTGCAAGCTCTTACCAAAATCAGAGCACTCATGTCTGGGAAATAAGTTCTGCATCTTTTGAGCTGGCTGTCAGGAAGATTGTTAAATAGTTGGCATGTGCCTTGGTCCGTTCCTCCAAGAGCATCATCTCCCTGTGCTGTCCCAGCCAGTGTCTCCACCACACATGGCTGGGGTGTGCTCTGCCTGCAAGGTGTCAGTAGGCTACCCTGAGTGGCAGTGCCTAATTCATGGCTCTAAGCAAGTCACAAATGAGTTGCAGCCCTCCCAGCAGTGAGGCAGCCCTTTGCAACACACATATTTAACAACTCAAGCACGAAGGAATGGCCTGTGCCTTAAAGCGGGCTGTATTCCATGACAGAAAGCAAACAGGAACCAAAGGCTGGGCTCACTGGATGCTGCTCATCCTTACTCCTTGCAGCAACCATGGAAGATGCTACAGAGGCTGCTCAGAGCAGTGTCACCAAGCAAATCTCTCTGTAGCTGTCTGCCGGCAGCCCTGGGCTGTGTCCTTGGTGCCCTGCAGCAGTGACCAAGCTCCCCTGCGCATCTCCAGTGCCATTCCACCTTCATCCAGACAGGGTTCCTGCCTCTCAGCTTGGCCTGTTGGTAAGCACGATGTGTGACTAATTATGCAAACCAAAGGGACAGTGTAATAACACCTGGTGTGTTGATCACACCACACCAGCAATGTTAGGTGCCTCCAGGCTGCTCTTCAGGTGCAAGGACAGGCCAGAACAGAACTGCTGAGGAGAGGAGGGAGAAATCCAACCTCATGGATGGGCTGTTGGAGTTTTCTTGTTTTCTGCCAGGTTTAAAGGATCATCTGGCTGATGTCATGGGCTTCCCTATGCGAAAGCCGAGTCAGAGAAATCTGGGATGTGTCATAAGAACTTTAAGTGGTGAGATGTTTACTTGCTGTTGTCACCATGGCATGGCTGGCTGAGCAGCTCAGAGCCTGCTGTGAGACAGGGTTAGGGGCTTGGCTTGAAAGAAGCAGAGCTCAGGCCAGTGGTGTTGGCTGCTTGCCGAGGGTTAGCAGAACAGAGGGAGTCATTGAGTTATCCTGCCCTGAGACAGCTCAGGGCTTTGAAAATGCTTGAGGTGACCTTAATTTTGATTTGGGGTGTGCAGTAATGAGCAAGTGGTATGATGAATGTGAAAAGCTGACAGAAGGCACTGGCGTCTGTAAAGAAATAGGATGTGCAAGGTCAGGAAAGGTGTGCAGGGTGAAGCGATGTTTCAGAGGCAGTGAGCATGCCAGGCTGACTCATGAGCTGAACTGTGCAATAATCACAGGTAATTATTGCACACCAGCCAGGAGAAGGATTTGCATACACACCACGCTGGATCACAGGGCCCATTTGGGCTCTGGCACGCTCCGCTCACAGCTCAGAGCAGACAGGCAGAGAGATGAGGAGCCATTTCCAAACAGAGCCAATATTCTGTTTGTTTCCCCATCCAGCTTCCAGACGTGACATTGAGCCATGATATGCAAGAGTGAGGAGACAGGGAGCTACTGTCTTCAGAGCAATGAAGGGCAGATGAGTGCCTGTATTCACCCCCTCAGAAGATGTCTGCACTACAGGAATGTGCTTCTGAATCTATAGTGAGGAATTCACTTGTAAGCTAATATATTTTTCACTGAAATGAAAACAATGGAAACCCTGAAAAATAATGAAGTCCTGTTGGAGAGGGCCTCTCAGGCAACACAGGCTGTGGCTTACCAGCTAAGGGGCAAGGTAATACACCTGCTTGGGTCTCCTGTAACAGAGAAATCCCAAGGGATTCCCATTGTCCCGGGGGCAGGTTTTGAGGCTGTATCCTGCACTAGGAAAATAACCGTAGTACCTCCAATCTGGTGCAATTAGGGCCTTTGTGTGGTTTGGGTTTACTGTCACCTTCCTCTCCTTTGAGCTTGTCCAGATATGCAGCTGGATTGGTGCTGATGGCAGTGAAGGTGCATGTCGGTGTGTAAAGTCACAGCACAGACAAATTATATCCCAAAGTGGCTCTCCGAATGCAGAGAAGAGCACAGATTTTCTGTGTGCCTGTGAACAGACTCCTTGAAAGCAGAGCAGATGTACAAGTCTTGTGTTTGAAGAGCAGGTAAATGTTCTCATGCTCTGGGTAGGGGCTGCTGGAACCTCCTGCCTGCTGTTCATTGTACCCCCACAGGGCAGCTGCCAAAACCCAGCAGTTACAGGCAGCTCCTGCTGAGGATCTTAGGGGTGCATCTATCAGCACCTCTAACACCACTTCTGTCCCCAGCTAGGCTTTAAGACACGGCTGCTGCAGACACGTCCCTTTGGAGATAGTTTTGGAGGTAATCAGCCTTTTATCAGTGTCTCACATGACATGTTTAGAAAGAGAAACTTAACTGTAAGCAATAATTAACATCTTTCTAGACTTGTATATGAAATGTTCAATATATAAAGCATATATATGTCTGCACTCACAATGTATTGCAGAAAATTACATATACAGCACTGTTTGTATGCCTAAGATTTCTTGCAGCAAAATACCATTTCAGATTAAATACTATGAAGATGTACTCTTTTAGCTATAATATAGATCTTTCCAATCTACTTCCAGCTTTATCTGGCTAATTCAGCCACACTTGGGTAGCAGTAATACTTTCTCTTCTCTTCTTATGATGCTGATTTCATTCTGGTACCCAGAGTCTCCCTGGCAATAGCTCTGCCTCCCATTCCATGTTTACCATTGGCAAGTTGGAATACGCTGTGATTGGTATCACAGCACCCGACCGTGTGCTGCTATTCAAGTGGGACAAAAGGAAATGCTACCTAGTCACGGGTACCGTGAGGAGATGACCAACGCTAAATGATTCACCTTTAAGACCTCAGATCCGTATTACCGGTAACTGGGACGAAGTCAGGCATCCAAGAAAAATAAATCTCTCTCTCTCCGAGTCCCGTGGCTGGGCGGCGGGTCTGGGGCCGTGGCAATCGGGAGCGATGTGACACCACAAGTGACGTGTCCCAACATTTGGGCTGCAGCACCACCGCCTCCCCAGGCTGTCAGGAGAAGGGGTAGGGACTGGAGGAGCTCCTGCCGGGGGTGCGAGCGGGCTGTCGGCACACGATGGGCTGCGCCGTGTTCTGGCTCTTCCGACTCAGATGCGAGCCCTCGGTCAGCCGGAGGCTGCGGGGGGGCCCTTCCCTTCCCTCTTCTCCCCCGCCAGCTCCCTCCCGTCCCTTCCCGTCCCTCCTCAGGGACCCTGAGAGCCCGTGTCCCTGCCGCAGCAGCCCCAGCAGCCGCAGGTGCGGCTGTAAGGAGCAAATTTTGGCCCCCTTTTTTGCCACGCGTGCTGTTCGCAGACCATCAAACAGCCCTGGCTCAGGAGTCCCCGCTGCACTAGGGGTGAAATAGCACCCGATTCGGCTTTCTGTTCAAGCGCAGAACAACCTCCCAGCAGCCGTCGGGAGAGAGGGAAGTAAGTTTTTAAGCTTTATTTTGTAGCCCGTGCAGGGAGGTGAGCAGGGGACAGGGACTCGCGGGGCTGAGCTCGGCTCTGGAGCCCGCTGGCGCTCCCTCAAACACAAAAGGCTTATCCCAGAGCGGCCGGGGCCCAGGTATTCGCACCACCATGGGAACAGGGAGAGGAAGGCCAGGCCAGGCTCCCTGTTGGTTTGAAGCACACAGTTTTTTTAAAATGCATTTTTCCTCATGGATGGACAAGAGGAATTTCAGTGACTTGAAGCTCAGGGTACCCCCCAAACCACTCCATCCTATTTGTTGAATGTATAAAGTACCCCAACTGCCACTTTTAATACATGCCAAGTTCTAGTAAAGGATAGAAAATTTTGGGGAAAAGAAAAAGGTAATGTATATGAATTCTTGTACCAGTATTAACCTCTGTGTGGGGGAAAAAGTGTTGGTTGGAAGGTTTTTGAAGCCATAAGCTCCCTGTTGAAAGGAATGAGAGGGAGATGTATTTACAAACAAACTGGGTCTGGTGGTAGATAAAGCCAGATACTGAGAGGTGAAAAAAGCAATGGGAGGAACCATAAATTCCATAGGAATTCCACTAATTGACACAGACTGTTACTCACCCAAGACTGTGCTAAATCCCTGGATTTAGAGAAAAAGAACAGAGACACAAGGAAAAGAAGTGTGTGGGTGGGGGGGTTACACATTAGAAGGGGTCTGTATTGGGTGATTCGGGGAGTCTGTACCTCTCAAGTACCTCGGGCAGTGGAGAAAGAGAGAGGGAAAATGCGGTCAGGAAATGAGGAGAAAAGAGAGGCTGTGTCCTCTGACAATTTGAGAGACCCCATGGGAAATGCCCATGACCTCTCCCTTTATTCATGAATAAAGCTACGGGACTCCTCTGTCTCCTTTTTGGACATAAACCTCTGGTGTTTGTGGATTAATTTTCCTGACACTGTTAACCATTACATGATATGATGTTCTGGATTAACTTACGCCAGATGACAAGTTGTGCAAAACCAAATGATGCAAAGGCTAAACATCACCATAACATTTAGCAGTCCAAACTCTTAGCCTACAGCATCACAATGTGTAATGGTAAAATGAACTTAGTCCTGTGTTACTTCTAGACAGCTCGGAGGATGCTTTCCATACACAAAGAGAAACAAAGGCGGGAGGAGAACATGGCACCAGCACAATCTGCAATGCGCACAGAGCCTCTGTGCTTAGGCTTTTGTGTCCAGGGTAGGTATTTCACCTTGCCAGCTACATAACTTTCTCCTTCTGGGTCTTTGGGCATTTCTTAGACAATGAATTGCCTAGGAGGAAGCACTTAAAATTTAATTCAGGTAGGGAAGGCAGCACACATGAATGATACAGACTCTACTAGCCCTTGTAGACTATATGATTTATACATTCACTCAAACAGCAGTGAATGAACAATGTTATAGCAGGCAATATGCTATTGTGCTGTTACTTGTATGCCTTGTCTTTTTAATGAAGGGGTTTATACCTTCAAAGTTAATTAACTCATTTCTCAAAATCATTTACACATCTGCTCTATTTCCAGTAAAACTTCAGTTTCTTAACTTCTGAGTTATGTTAAAAAACAAAACCAAACCAAACCCCCTTTTGTTACTTCATTTGTAATGAGTTCAGATGTGGAATTGCTAATAATGATAGATTTCATGGGCTGAAATCTGGTGTGTCATTTTGCACTGGTAGCTGCTGGAAGGACAGTCAGATGAACAGTGGTCAAGAGCCTGTGCTGTACTCAGTGTCCCATGACTGCTGCAAAGCAGGCCCAGCCCTGGGGTGTCTCTGGTGTGCACCAGGGCCCTTCCTGTCATCGGCAGACAGCAAATTGGAGCAGAGGGGGTCTCCAGTTCCTGGCTTCACCTACCTGTCACCACCGGTTTTGGTTACTGCTGGCCAAATCCCTGGCTGCCAAGGGGAGCGCTGGGTGTTGTGGGGTCTCAGCCAAGCTCCACTTCATCCCAGGCCTCCGCAGAGCTCTGGAGTAAGGACAGCACTGGGAATGGCAGGCTTGAGGAGAGCAATGCAGGCAGGGCTGTCACTGCCTGTGTCACACACAGGGAGCAATCCTACTTCCTTCTCCTGATGGGCAGACATATTATTTTAATCAAACTATTATTTCAATAACTGTTACGGTGTGTGGGCGTGGCTTGGGAAGCATTAAACCCAAGGTAAACAAAGAGTGTGGCACTCCATCTGCTTTTAACACCACAGTCCAGCAACATCACTGTTTGGGCAGCACACAGAGCTGAGTACTGTTAGTATTTATTGTAGAACACCTCATGCCAGATTTAGCCTACAAGCTGATCACAGGCGCGAGGTTTCATTATTTCAAGTGATTTATTCTTTTCTGATGCGAGGAACACCTCTTCTCTGCACCAAATGCTGCTTGTGAAGTCTGCTTTTCCACTTAAGGGATGCTAAGCAGAACTAACCAATGAAATGAAGGTAAATTTAATTACAAAAAAACATAACGTTCTTCAAAACCAGCAGCTCATTCTCTCTCCAACAAGGAAAAATACAAATAAAAACCCTTTGGCAATGCGGAGGAAATATCTGGGGCTGAGGTGAAAGGGGCACAGCTTGACAAGTATGCTGAAAGCTGAATGTGGATTACCCGTGAGTGCAAAAATGAATAAATGTGTTTTATTCCATTATATTAATGAAATGGTTAATTTGGTTGCTATAGCAACAAGGAACAGCCATGCTGAAAAGCTAAAGGGCCATACATAATGCCAGATACAAGGTCTGTCTAATTCTAAAGCTGATTTTCTTAGCCACAATGGAAGTGATGTGTATTTTCAATATCATCAGCTTTTGCATCAAATCCTCAAGCTAATCCAATAAATGGGCTAGCAGCATAAAATGCCATATATTTTGGCACTTGATAAAACTTATGAAAGGGGTTTGCCTATGCACAGTTATAAGAAAGGATCCACAGAGTGCAGTGTGGGATGCTTTAAAGAGACTGCTCTGTGCGTGATGGTGACCCAGCAAATGTCCCCACGATGGGCAGTTCCTAGAGTCAGGAAGCAGGTGCCTGCAGGGGCAACCACTGCAGCACTAGCCCAGACACCATCCTGATAGCTATTTCACCTCATGGAAAAGAGATTCTATATTCTTTTCACCAGCATTTCATGTGATTTTGATTAGAAATAATAACTCCCTAAGGTTTCAATGAGAAATCCTGCAGTGCTTGCTTTTGTTTAACATGAAAGTCATGGACAGTGTGACCCATGGTCTTGCCAACAGGCGGAGGACAGACTATCATTACTGAAGCCTATGCAAAGCAAAGGAAAGAGGAGTGCCCACTCTGCCCTTCAGAGGAGCCTGGGGCAGCACCTGCACAACCAGGGCTCCCTGGGAGAGGAGCTGCTGGGGAGGGTCACAGTTTTCATCAGGCTGGAGCCCTTCACTACAGCACAGGACCACTTCCATTCCTCTGGCTCCCTTTTGTTACAGTGAGATTTATCAAACACTGCGCCACTCACTCTGTGACAAATAAAAGTCAATATAGCACACTCACAGGAGAAACAAAATTCACTGGCTCCCCTTGTTGAACTCAGACTTACAAAATTTGGCCTCATACACCTGCACAAGCAACATGGGTGACTTTTATCTGCAGGCCATCTGATTTGCATGATAATGGCAGTTATGTTCCTGGGAAACACAATTTCTCAACAACTGAATATGAAGCTTTCAGTGCTGAGGCCTAAGCCTGTCTGCAACAGGCAGAAGTAAAAGCTGTGATGATAAGTAGTCTCTAGACTAAACAGGTGAGAATAATGTCCTTTAGGATGATGATTAGCTCCAGTCAGTGGCATGTGACTCTAATCAGCAATTGTGAGTGTGAGCTGGCAACTGGGGGCATTTGATACTGCTTGCCTCTTGCTGAAATCTAATAAAAGAGAGCTCACCACTGGAGGCAGAAACACTGAGAAGCAAAGTTAACTGTATCACGGTGCTGAAGTAACATGCTTGCTCTTACAAAAAGACAAGGCAGATCAATGGTTGCCACTGTTTTAGTCAACTCGTATGAAAATCATTTATTAAGATCCTCCTGGACCCTACACAGTACTTCAAAACCAGATGAGAAACAGCTTTAAACTCTTTGCTGCCCTTAAGGATTGCAGTTGCCAATATATCTGGAAAGGTCTGCAATGCAGACAGATGAGTTCTGTCTAAGCTCCACCTCTGGAAGGTGATGCTGTAGTGTCCCTGCAGAGGAAGCCCTGCCATGAGGTGCAAAGGCTCCCTGCAGAGCACGAGGAGTCCTCCTGCACCTACTGCCCTGCAGTGCTGAGGGTACGTGGGAGGGCTGATATTTCTATAGCACCACAAGAAACCCCAATAGTTCAGAGGTTTGTTAGCATTTGTCAAGGGACAGATAAACTGAAGGGGTACAGCGTTCAGCTGCTGAGCCACAGCAGAACGGACTTTGTTCTGTTCAGGGCTGAGTCCAAGCTAATTCCCATGCACTGCCCCAGCATCCAGGTGGGTGTGCCACAGTAAAGCTTAATAACTTGCAGTTCTGTTACAGAGAAGGAACAATTGCATTTCCTTGTGCTAACTTTAGTGTGCTTAAGCTAGAAAAGGAGAGAGTGCATGTGTGTGTTTACTGTTAAGATCTGGATTGTTTAGGGCTTTCTTTGCGCAGAGGTGGTAAGTGTTCACTTGCCAAGTTGACCTCCAGCTTCACTCCTTGATAGCAATGAGAAGATCTGCTCCCACATCACAAAAATCATGATGGGCAGATTCAGACCTCCAGGAAAGAAGGGATAAAAGCAGGATCTCTATTCCTGGGCAAGGCCAGAGTGGACATTTGCACAAGACCCAGCAGACTAACCTGAGGAAGAGTTATTAAAAATTGATCTCCTGGAGTAACAACTGGAAAGATTAGTTTCTCAGAAAAGAAAGGAAATGGCAACAGCAAAAACAAAGCAACCCAGATGGCCCATAAGCAGACTAATTATATGAAAGACCCAGAAGCAACTCTGAAGTTACCAATCCAGCTGCTGAGAGCGTCTGCCAGGTTGCCAGATGTTGCCAATGAAAACCTATCTTCCACAGTTCATCAAAGAAGTGGAGCTGCCTGGTGAAGTGAAACCTCTGCCAATAAAATAAATATTTTATCTAAAAAATATTTTCTACTAGGAAATGCTGAAAAATATAAAATTTTAACAATGTGTCCAACCCCATGTTACAGTAGATAAATAATGAAACATACATAGAGAATGCGTTGGTGAGATCTTATTGATAGGAAATATCTACGCTTAACATTTTATTTCTAAGGCTATAGTCTTGGATTGTGTTAAACAAAGTGGTTTTACGAGGCATGAGGTTGATGGCACTCAGCTGGGGTTTGGATAATTTGCCTTGAATCTAGCAGTTGCTTTTGCCACCTTGAGATAAAAGGCTTAAAGACAACAAAGCTGGAGGAGCCAAAGGTGAGCACTGGAAGGTGGGGAGGCTGCAGAAATGACACTGAGCCACTCTGTGGCTGCCAAGTCACCTCTCCCAGAGCTCTGTGTCCCCCAGGACACAACAAAGAGGAGCAGCAATTCTAGATGGGTAACTTACATTTTGCTCCTGCCAAATTTTATGAACTGAGCAAACGGATGGCTGCTAAAAAGGCTTGCTCTAACAACGGTAAAGTATCTGAGCAAGGAACAGTATACGTGTGCAGGGCTTCAACACCAGAGACACAGGCTGCCCGACAGATTCATGCAAAGACTAGTTTTAATTCTGCTATGTGATCAAATTAATATTCCATTTTAAATCAGGAAATTATGTATTTTAAAAATTCTGTGTGATTTTCAAATATGTCTATTACTGTTGACAATCCAGTGCCTTGGAAATATTATGTCAGTTCATCCTAGAGGCCAAAACCCAAACTGCCTGTATAGTCTGTTAGTGAGGCAAAACATCTCTTTTTTCCAATGAACATATATGGGTGCATTGGGATTCACACAAGCATATTTGGCAGCTTTTTCAAGTAATTCTTGGCCTGCAGAGCATCCACTAAACATGGGGAGCATTTTCTGTCCAGGAATATGATATGAATACGAATGTGCTACTGAAGGATGAGCTATGGCACTTCTATCATCATTTAATTTGTCAAATATAGTTTACAGTATTTTATAATAATAATCAATAGCACAACATGTCTAAAAACTGCAAGAGCTAGGGTTGGAAGATGTCAACCATCATGTCTTTAATAATACATAATTCCTTAAATGTGGAACTAAATCACTGAAATATATGAGCTTAATTTGGAACCTCACACTTTGAAAATTCGTATCTCTTTTTTTAATAACTGGCTACAGAATTTGCAGACTAGACCAGATTTTTCTAATTTGTTTCCTTGGCTCTTAAATGCACTAAATGGGATGGATTTCCCAAGACCAATGTGAAAAACATACAAACCCCAGGAACGTGTCCTTTGTGGCTCTCTCCCCTGCCTGTTTACTCCTCACCTTACCCTGATGACTTCAGACATTCCTGCAGGAGACCTAAATGTGGCTATTTCTCTGAATTTCTGCAACACACAGATTTATTGCTGACTGTCAGAGTTAGAAACAAATGCATTTGGGAATGCATTTCCTGAAACTGTTAACGGACCTGACAGAACAAGAGTGGGGGAGGAGGCGAGTAGTAAGAAAGAAGCCTCTATAACATAACCCATTATTCCTTCTTTACTAAACAAATTAAAGTCTTGATTATAGTCTTGATTCACAAAGAATGCCTTTACCTCTCAAAGATTACTTTATAGCCACTGTGGAATACCAAATGTTCTGTGACTATCCTTGGAAAAGCTCTAATTTTGCTGCTGCATTTATCAGGTACATGTGCTTGGATACTTAAATTAGGTCTCTTGGCATTGTCCTGTATTTAAAAGAAGCCACGCTAGTAGATGTGATGCCTTCAGGACAGTGAGATAATCAGGTCTGGGCATGCAGGAACAGAAGATCTGGAGAGGCTGCCCTGCTCAGTCGCAGGTGACACAGCACCTCTCACCCCCAGGGCTCGAGGGAGGCAGGATGCAGAATAAGAAGTACATGGTAACAGCCTGGGAGAAGACAGCTACTTTTCCTTGCATCTGCTGTCTGAGAACATAAAATGTTGCTTTCAGACAATCTGATTTTGATGTCTTTTTTTGCCCTACTCAAGGGCATGCTGCTTGTTAGGCAGCTCCTCAGCAGAGGGACAAGCAGTACACGCAGAGACTCTCCAAACTTTGCCACCAACATTCACAAAACAGCTTGTTCTTCCTGTGAGCCCACAGTAGTTCATGTAAGATAAGAAACTACTGCAAGACTAGGAGCTTTAAAGAAATTCCAAGCTAATATTTTCTAAGCAGTACGACTATCTGTTCCTGTTTCATCTGAGTCTCAAAAATCCACAATGATAAACAGGAAAATTAAAATATGAAGAGGAAGCTGTTAGTGGGGGCACTGGGCTTGAGCCTGCCAAGCAAGCCCAAAGCACCAGTAAAACAGTGTCGGTGGAGCAAGGACACTAAATGAAATGACACTTGAAAACATTCAAATTTACAAATGTGTGCACTCCGTGTGTGTGGGGAAGGAAGGCAAAAGGAAGGCAAGTCAAAGGCAGACAAAGAGGTGCCAGAGAGGGGCAAAGAGCACGACATTCTGCACTGTAGGCAATCAATGGAATAATGTACATGTGAATTAACTCATTAATGGTTCCTGGAGTGAATTTTAGAGATCATGAAACACCAACTGACAAGGCTCTACAAAAAAATCTGTTTAGTAAATGCAAAAAGAAAAATCACAGACAAACCCGAGTTGGTTTCAACATTTATTTATAATTCAGTGTACAATTCATAAATCAAGAAACAAAAGCCAGGGTATAGTTTTAATCAAAGCTTTTGCTGCTCACGATATATGGTATAAGAAATTGAACTGATAGATCATTTATTATTGTTATGAAATGAAAGGCTTTATATTCTTAAGTGGAGTAAAGCAGACAGCAATATGTTCATATTAGAAAGTTCCCACTGTGAGTGAAAAATGGATTAAAATTGAGATATTGTTTAGTAAGACAGATGAATCTGTATTTTTGGCTGTGAGACTACTAGAACTATACACAGACACTAAGTATGAAGAACCAGCACTGGGGGAAATCACCTTGCCAGTTTGCCCTGCGTGTCTGTGTTTGGCAATCACAGCCTGCAGAGTGTGTAGTCCATTTGCACGCAATCAGATCTCTGACCTGAAACGTGTACATTCTGGAACGTTAATTGGCACAATTAAAAAGTTATTTAGAGGATGAGCTTGGAGCAAAAAATGTTGTTGCTTCTCAGAATCCTGAAACGCAACCTGTACTTCCTAATAAGCCATTTTAACTGTTTGCAGAGAGATGTTATAAGTGTTCACTGAGGGGGGAAAGTAATGATCAAACCACCCATGCAACACACAAATCTGAAGAGTCCAGCATGTGTCAGTGCAAAACAAATTTATTCTATAAAGTGACTAGTGTGAAAAAGAAAGGATTATAAAAATACACTACCATATGTTGTAGTAGTTGAAAGTGATTAATCCAGTTCTTAAATCCCATTTTAAACTCCCTTTCATTTCTGTCTATAGAAAAATAGAAGCCACATCGCTTTGTTTGAATGCTATGTAGTTAATTACATCTTCTAAGAAACTCTTTTAAAACTAAATGTAATGTTTAATTACAAAATGCCCTCCTTGAAAACAGTTAGCTTGTACATTGATTTGTAGTTCATTAAAAATGCTTTCTTAATTATATTTCCAGCCAGAAAATACACAGAGATTAAAGTGTCTATAGAGAAGTTTTGAAATCACAGCATGAATTGTAACAAGAAAGGTACACTTCAAATAGTGGACAGCTGACAGCCACAACAACCTTTCTGTAATTTCAAAACTTAATTGTTATAAAAATAGTAATTGGAAAGCAGTGTTCATTGTAACAGCTATCAGTACTACATTTTTTTTTTAATATGAGTAGATTTGCAAGGACTAATTAGAAAGCGAATCAATCGCGTCAAACACGTGTAAAGTTGCCATCCGCCGTGGGGCCGGGCGCCTCAGCGCGCGGGGTTCACGGCTAAGGGCAGCCCGCGCCTGGGCTCGTAGGGGGTTGTCCTGGAAACCATGCGGATGCAGTCGATAACAGGGCACACGCTGAGGCACAGGGTGCAGCCTGTGCAGCTGTCAGTGACCGTGGGCAGGTGGGTGTCGGGATCAAACTGGATAGCCTGCGACCAGGAATAAACAGTATTGATGTCATGCACGGAAAAGGTCAGAATTGCTCCCGTCCTAGCGCCTGCATTTCCTGCGCTGCAGCACTTGGAGACATCTTGGTGTGATTCTGTGCCGCAGCTATAGCAACTGTTCCACTGGCAGGGAACAGAACAACCCCCTCCCCAGACACTGTGAAACCAGAGATGTGAGCCAAAGGACACCTCGGCAAAAGCTCATGGGTCACAAGGGCTGGTTACAACAGGAGGAGTTTGCTCCATGATATTTAAACTCCCAGAGGGTATTCCTCCTTCACGTGAAGGAAATATTTCCTAAGATAGCAATGTGCTGGGGTTATTGGTTTAGAGGAGACACCAGACCACACCTGTACGGCTTCAGCACAATGCCCATCACAAGGCATTCTTCTGGCTTTTCCTTTCAGCATAACATAAACAATCTGATTTAATAAATAGTAGAGAAAAACACAGGTCATTGTGCCTCATGCGATTACTTTCCTTTACAAATCTCTGAAAGGAATATCAGAGTTTGGGGCAGGCAGAGCTTGCTTTAGTTCTCACGTTCCATGCAGTGCATCCTCATTACCAGTTAGGGTGATAAGTGTATTTGAATGTGAAATAGCAATTGCAGTCTCAATGATATAAGCTCCTGGTGATAATGGAAATGGCAATTAAAAGCAAAACCAAAAGCATCACAAAACCACAAGTGTCAATATCTAAGATGCAAGACTAGAAAACGAAAAAATTTTAAAAAGCACCAAAACCACTGAGTATCTACTTTGAAGAGTTTAGGAGGGAAAATCAGGCCTGAAAGTTGAACTCCAGCAAACAAGCAGTGCCTCAGCAAATCTCCCTGACCACTGTCAGCATCTGGGGGAGGCAGGAAGGTGAAGGGAAGTACTGGTGCTGCTGTGGGTTGTCTCCAAAGGCAGATTTGAGGCGTTTGGGGTTTCACTACTAGGAAGGCACGGAAGTTGCTGTAGCAACCAGCAAGGGCATGAAGTCTGTAGTAACTTCCCTGGATCTCTGAGTTTTAGTTTAGCTTGAGCACAAAGAGAGCTCTGGCTCGTGAGTATTTCAGGAGGACTCCTTTCTTTCTCTCTCCCTAACAACAATGCACATCTTGAAAGGGAGTTCAAAGAGGGAGAGGAAGTCAGGACTACAGTGCTGACTTTAAATTAAGCAAAGCTTTTCTGTTGGAGTCATACAAGGTGACAGCTGTGTAGAGCAGCATGGATATTTCTGAAACAAAGGGAAGCATAAAACAGATGCTGTTTTGAAGGTGAGGTGGGTTGTTGTTGATTTATTTGCAATTAAGAATTCCTTTGCAATTTTGTTCAATTAATTTCTTTTCAATTTCCTTAAATAAGGAAAAAGCATCTTTCTTTTGTGCTTAGAAAACTTTTTGGGGGTTTAAACTTTGGTTCTTTTGGTGCTGATTTTTTTCCAGTTACAGAAAATAAAATTTAGTAAATCTAAACCCAATCTTTTGCTCCCTAAGGGTTATATGAAAAATATAATATTTCTGAGAAATCTGATGGAAGGGGAAGAGGTGAAGATTGCAATGTCAAGAAGAAATTTAGACAGTTTAAAGGCTACTGTAGTAATCTATTTTGGTATAAATACAGCATTAATTTTCTTGTATCAGTGGAAAAAACCTTTGCTTTGACAAACTTGTTTCAATTGCAGTTGATTTTCAATGGAAGTGAAGTCACTTTCTGTGACTTTATGTAGTTCAAGTCATCAGACCTATTATTGATTAGACTAAATTAAAGACAAACAAAAACTCATGGTGTCCAGAGGAAACTTAGTGCTCAGTTGAAGTATTTGTTTTTGACAAGCTCTTCTCAGACTAAGATGTATGGGAAAATTCATGCAGAAATTATTGCTTGCTGCATACGAAATTTCATGAAAGTTATGCTAGACCGTATTTTGGTTTTCTGAAAGAAAATGAGTCCTCCTGTACTGCCTTTTTTACTGCAGACCAGTCCATCAGCTCCAGTGGACATGGCATGGAATGGCACCTGGACATGCTGGTACATTTCATACAACTTACTGCCATAATGAGCAATCAGAGAAATACTTTGCTGCAAACAGGAGCCTCAGCTCAAAATTGGGCCATTTTCTGGTCACAATGATTTCTGCAAACTTCAACCTGCTGCTCTAAACCCTGGCAGCTATCCTGGAGAAAGGATTTGTAACTCAATGAAGACCAAAACAAAACCCCATCTGCCTGAAACCTGAATTAGTTTGGCTACTCTGAGGGAACAAGAACTGGGTTTCTTAAAAAGCATTTGGCAGTAAGACCAGCCCTTGTCTCCCCATATCCCCTTGGTGGGAAGGGATGTGTTCTTCCCTTTCTCCCTCATGTACCTGAAAGCCATCAAGAACTACATTTACTGTCATTCAACTTAGGGCTCCTTCATTTTCTTCCTCTTAAAAAGAACCCCACTTGCAGTCAGGGCCCTGTGACAGTGACATGGTCTGTGCAGCCCCCCAGGACCAGCTGTGTTCCGGCATGGCTTGTGAGCCAGAGCCTGCGAGCATGATGGGCTTTGAATTCAACATTTTAGGCATCTGTTTTTACCACCTGCTCATTAACAGAAGGTGAATCCTTTCTTTCCAGCAGCAGAAAGATAACTCATCGTGCCTTTCTGCTAATTACAGCTGTGCTCTTACCTGGTAGCCAGAATCATTGCAGGTCATGTAGCACTTGCCACAGTTGATACACATTTCCTCGTCAATCAGAGCCACAACTTGCTCTGTGTTGCACAGATCACCATATGTTCCAATATACTGCAGTGCTTTTCCAATTACATCCTAGGAGGAAAAAAAAAGTTATCGACTCATTTATAAGATACCTGGGCAGTCTCTACAGCTGCCCTGGAGTGCTCTCTAGTTCTTTTACATGGAAGATTTGGCCATGCATTTTGATGATGTTTAGGATTTTTCTTACAAACTTCCAAGAGGCTGACCTTCATACGCCCTGTAAAATACAAAGACTCTTCCATACAGGCACATTCTGAATGTAGGCAGTACTAGAAGTACACATTGTATACAAATACATTCTACAAATAGGTTACACATTTAATACTCGATCTTGCATGAGCTGTTGCTTTGCCGTGTTTGGGTGAAACTTCAAGGAACAAAATGGAACAATCAGATCATCTTTGGTCATTTCTCACTAGCACAGATTTAAGAACTCACAGCAAGGAAAGAAAAATCTGAGAGAGAACAGTAACAGCACTTCTCTCTTCAGCAAAATGCTCAAATGACATAATCATCAGTGTATTGCAAATACTGTACAGAAGTAAGATCTGGGTCCAATCCTGCAAGATCTGTTAATTTCACAGGCAGAAACTTGTGGCATCAACCTTACACATCAGTTCTGCAAAAGGTGTATGGCAGCACAGCACATGGGTGCATACCACAAAAAGGAAAGCTCTGCTACATAAATTAAATGCAGAAATGACTCCAACCTTGTCTTCATAGTCTTCTATGAAGTTGCAAAACCAGCACTACTTGCTGAAAGAATGAGGTCTACCTGGTCTTCAGCACTTGTACAATAGTATAATTATGCAAAGAGATAAATTTCTTTGTTCACTGGATGCAGTACTAGGATCTATGAAGTTGCTCCTAGTGACTGTTGAAGTAGAAAATTCACCCAAATCCTATGCCCAGGAAGAAAGACTGGCAAATTGTACTGTTTCTGTGTTCCAAAAACACTTACATGTTTTCTCTCTGCCAAACCCATAGTTGCTGCCATGTAAAATACCTTGGTTGCATTCATTCAATGCTAAAAGCCTTCCAGTTCTTCTCAGCAACATGCAGAGAACATTAATGCTCTTTCAGCATAAAACAGCTATGGCACATTGCTAAAGGCAGCATGATGAGTGTGGACAGATGACTGTGAGCAAGTTATCACAGCTTAATCAGTTAACACTCATCACTTGAGCTGTGCAAGCTGATTTTGTGCATGGTCCAAATTCACTGCAAATTTGAAATAAAATCTGTTTGCTTAAACTACTGTAAAAGGTCAATTAACTACTATGAAAGTGTTTCAGCTAATACCTTTTACTAGAACAAGACTTGAACACGGAGCCCTTTACTGTGACTCTGCTGATGAACTACAGTAACTAAATCAAATGCGATCTCCTAGGAACTGCTTACACCCCCATCTTTTCATTTCCAGTTCTTACTCAGAAACATTCATGGATTTACAGCAGTTTTCATGTGTCTGCAGTCTTCTGTGTCAGCTGAAATACTGTGGTGGTAGAATTCAGCTCCAGCTTGTTTCAACTCTCACGTAGGCTTGCCTGTTGACAAGCCTCGTCTTTTGAACCTTCTACAGGTTTCAAAATACACTTGTCTTTGTGTGATCTACTGCCCCAGCAATGCTAAGTATCCTTAAGCCTCTCTTGTGTGTATACAGCCCCCAAACATTCCACTGCCACAAACGCATGTTGCCTGCAAGTGATGAGCTGTGCACTCAAGAATTTAAAGAAATTATGTCAAACCTGCACAATATACAATTAGGTAGCTTTCTACTGGTATCTGCTGGAAAAGTATCAACAGGGGGATTCCTGATAGTGAAGAGCTTTTCAGTTTAAAAAAAGCATATGTTTAAAAAGCAGAGGTAATTTTCTCAGGGAGGTTCTAGATCCACATTTGTATTCTTTAAGTATTGTTTGGATGTTAACAAAACTCATAGAGCTCAAGTGGGTTGTAGAGATGGGCTACTCAAATAACCATGGAATGGAGTGCCTTGCTTGTGAGAGAAGACAAAAAGAATCTTACAAGATGTTTAGCCTAGGAAGATGATGGCAGAGCAGGAATATAATGTCTATATATATATACACATCAGGGAGGAAA
Source organism: Orthonyx spaldingii (assembly GCA_013397795.1). Classification (NCBI taxonomy): domain Eukaryota; kingdom Metazoa; phylum Chordata; class Aves; order Passeriformes; family Orthonychidae; genus Orthonyx; species Orthonyx spaldingii. The sequence goes on along the minus strand of VZTJ01004015.1, from coordinate 904,615 downwards.
AAGAGCTATTTAAGTTAAATGACAATGTTGGCACAAGACCACATGATTATAAGCCAGCCATGAATAAATTCAAAGCTGGAAATTGGAGAAGGTTTTTTAAATGGGAAAGGAGTGAGGTGGTTAATGCCCTTCCAGGAAAACAGCTGGAGGAGAGGGGGGAGACAGTCCAAGGTTTGGGGAAGCATTAGATAGCTCAGGAAATGGTTGCTTGAAACAACATGATCAAAATTGATTTTTCCAGCTAGAAACTTATAAAGGGAATAATGAAAACAATGCGTAAGGTATGGTGATTTCTGCATTTTTAACCAAGTCTCACATCTCACAGCTCACAAAAATACACTTTTGGGGACTCAGAATCCCAAATCGGGAGCATGATGGTACTTTGGAGGTCTGAAAGTGATTTCAAAAGACTGTGTCAATGATTTACTGCTCCTTTACACTCATTGGTGTTGTGTCTTTTAATCACTTCTTTCTCTCAAGCAAAGACTGTATCTTTATTCATTTGCAAAGTTTCAAGATATTATTGGCTAAAAAAGCAATGGTACTTAAAAGATGTTCTGCAGGTGCACTCTTTTACAGCATCTCAGAGCTTCTTGTTTTCATCAAATCATAAATGCTTGGAACAAAATAAACAGTGCAGGAAGAAATAATCAGCTTTCACTGTTTAAAGCAGTTTCACTCCAAAAAGCAACTGTCTAAAATGGCACTATGGGATTCCACACTTGGTATATCTCAATGGCCTCCGGATCAAATTTGCACTGTTTACAGACTAATTTTTTTTTTTTTTTTTTTTGTCAACTGCCAGATCTGCAAACAGAAGCCAGGTTCTGAAAGTCAAGCTGTATTCTTTCTGGCTTATGCATTACCAGCAGCAATTTAACAAAAAACAAAAAAAAAACAAAAACAAAACAAAACAAAAAAAAAAAAGCTGGAGGTTAAATTTGGTCCTAAGCTGCACCTTTGCAACAGCAGGGACCTAGAGTACTCTTTTTGACTACTGCTGTGCTGTCCTCCTCTTCTCAACAAAACCATACTGAAAAAACTGGGAAAGGAATGTAGTGCTGCAACTGGAACTGTCAGGGAATTCAGTTGCTATGGAGAGAATCAGAGCAGAATCCATTAGTTTTATGTTACTAATGAATACAGAAAAAAAATTCTTTTTGTCACTAAGCTAAGCAGATGTGGGTTTGAGTATACACAAGGAGAAGATCTGTTCAGCAGGATATTATTTTTGCAATTCTGTAATAGCTGCATTTTAATGTTAATGTATCAAACATTTTATGGTGATTAGCTTCACATTAGTCATCATATTAATAAACCTCTATTTGTATATGCAATTCATGGTTTAGCTCTGGTCCTTGTAGACGTACTCTGTCCACCTTCACACAGATGCCTTTGTAAAAGACCACACTATGTTCTAGAGATGATGAACATCACAAGCCTCTCATTAGAAAGCCATACACAGTGCAGGTACTGCATGTCATAAAGCAAGTTCAAAGGGAACACACATTAGGGAGGTACCTGCCTTCCATCTGATCTTTTTTGGTAATAAAGGTGAGGTACGGTCAGAGAGTGAGAGATGAAAAGAAGAAATGTTAGAAAGAAAACTGTGGATTAAAGAATAAAAAGTCACCAGAATGTGAGGGTACATGACTAAGGTCAATTTACAGTAAAGTAGCTAACAAAAATACATAAAACTAACTTTACTTGAAAGATTACAGATGCTTTGCCAATACTTAAAAGGCTACTAAAGGTACTCTGAGATTTAAGGACCTCTAAGCCTTGTTTTCAGTATAACAGTTGCAGTACTAGCTGAAGTGGGACTTAGAAAATAATTCAAATCATAGAATCATACAATATCCTGAGTTGGAAGGGACCCACTTCAGTGAGACCAATTACTGGCTGTGCACAGGACAATCCCAAAAATCACACTGTATGCCTGCAAGTGTTGTCCACTTAGATGAACCTTTGTGACATAATTCACTATGGTTTCTAGTGAAAATAATGCTTCGTGTATTGATCACAATTCTTTATGAAAACCGTGAAGTAATAAATACAAAAAAAACCCCTCTTAAAGAACCAAAACCCCCAGTAATTTTAATGTTTGACAAGGCCTTTGACAGAGGCCTGTGACACAACAGAGCTCTGAAATTAACTAGCCATGGAGTGACTAAACAGAACAAAAAATAAAGGGCTGGAATACCATGATCAATGTTCAGAAAATGTATATTAATATTAGCAGAACAAAGTGTCTCAATTTTCTGGTTTAGCTATGATGCTGTTTAATATGCTTGAGTGTGTCTCAGGAAAAGATTTGAGCCAGAAGACTCTAGAGTTGATACAAGTTTTAGTTTCAACTAAATTAAAGAAAATCCAAGGAATTTGTAGGTATTTTACAAAACTAGATGAAGAGGAACTATCACAGTGAAAAAACACAGTTTGACAAGCAGCTTATCAAAATAAGTAACTTTTGCTAATCTTGCCAACAGATACATTCTAGCTAAAAGAAAGCTGTAAGAAAAAACAGGGTAGGAGACACCATTGACAGCTCATGGAACTGTCCTGATCAGAGGCAAACAAGCTAGCAAGGTGTTAAGTTTGAAAATAGCTCCATAACTACTGTAGTGCTTTTGTTCTAATTAATCAGCCGTGATGTGGAATACACAGCCATTCCAGTTTTACCAACAGAGGCACAGTGCCCTGGAGTGCCGGGCACTGATTAATGGGATGAAATTTAACAGGTCCAAATGCCAGATTCTGCAGTTAGGATAGAGTAACACCAGCAGAAATATACCCAGGAGAGGAGTGGCTGGAGAGCAGCCCTGCAGGAAGGGATCTGGGGGTGCTGGTGTGGGTCAGCGCTGTGCCCAGACAGCCCAGAGGGCAAAGCCGTGTCCCGCGGTGCAGCAAACACGACTGAGGAGACCATCCCACTGTGTGCAGCACTGCTGGGGCCTCCCTGGCGTGCTGCCTGCAGCTCTGGGCCCCACCACTTCAGAAGAATGCAAAGGTACTTGAATGCATCCAGAGCAGGGCAACAAAGCTGGGAAAAGGGCTGGAATGTCATATGAGGAGCAGCAAAGGACTTTGGGCTTGTCTAGTTTGTAGCTTGCCCTCTACAGCTTCTTGAGTGGGGGAAATGAAGAGAGAGCTGATGATCTCTTCTCCCTGGTATTCAGTGATAGGACATGTAGGACTGGTTCAAAGCTGTGCCAGGGGAGGTTCAGACTGGACATTAGGAAGCATTTCTTTACTGAGAAGTTGGTCGTGCACTGGAACAGGTTTCCCAGAAAGGTGGTCAAAGCCCCAGACCTGTCAGTGTTTGAGACATTTGGAGAAATGCCCTTAACAACATGCTTTATCTTTTGGTCAGTCCTGAAGTGGTCAGGCAGTTGGACTAGATGGTCATTGTACGTCCCTTCCAACTGAAATGATTCCATTCCATTCCATTCCATTCCATTCCATTCTATTCTATTCTATTCTATTCTATTCTATTCTATTCTATTCTATTCTATTCTATTCTATTCTATTCTATTCTATTCCATTCCATTGCAGAGCCACTTGTAGCAGTCTTTCTGCCACAGTCAGAGTTGGGAGGGAAAGAGGAAGTTTGGGTTTCTAGGATTTCTCCCCATATCTGAAGACTAAAATTTACTTAACCGGTATATATAATTAGAATATTCTCTGAGGTACTGTGATGGAGGGGAGGGGAGGGGG